>CM077105.1:23431206-23517871 GCA_039619505.1 Cimex hemipterus | reverse complement strand
CTCTCTCTCTCTCTCTCTCTCTCTCTCTCTCTCTCTCTCTCTCTCTCAGGCTCACTAACACCAACTCTAGCCTTTTCGTTTACTCTCTCCCACACGCTCATTTGCTCACTCCCTCTAAACCAAGTCTCTTCTCCCTCATTCAGTAGCTTATTCTATCCCTCTCTATCTCACTCCTTTACTCTCACACACACTCAGTTTCTCTCTCTCTCTCTCTCTCTCTCTCTCTCTCTCTCTCTCTCTTTTCCATATTTGGTTGTACGTTAAGGGAATTGTTAAATACGTATACTAGTTATGAAGTTAATTTTTAAAAATCTTCTTTATATCTCTATTCATCTGTATACTTATTCTATGTATCTCTATCTCTTTATATCTACTTGTTCTTACATCCATCTGGGTATTTATCGACTTTTATTTATCTAACTTTGTATTGTTCTCCTATCAATCGCCTTTGCATTTGAAGCTAGCAAAATAAGTGCGCATAATTTCATATGAATTGACATTCTGAAATTACATATGTAAATTTTGGCATTTTGAGTAGATTGGATATAATATGCAAAAATTAATATCAGATATGAGCTGGATAACTCGTTTCTGGTCAAAAAAGTAACACGTTGAATAAGGGCGATTGTTTCCTAATTGATCGAATTTGGGTTTCGGTTTTGTACTTTCAGATTATAAACGAGATCCTAGCTGGATTCGGTAGTGTTGCTCGTTGTTATGTGGCCCGGACAAAGAGCCATTGTGACGCTCAATATGCTAATCAATGCTGAGGGCATAAATCCACGCTCTCGACTCACGAAACATGCCCGCGGCGTATAAAGGGAGAGAGCGAGAGAGGAGGGAAAGAAGGAGACAGAGGGAGAGAGAGAGAGAAAAAAAAAGATGAATCATGTAAATGAGACGGAGATAGTCGGAGAGACGAGGGAGAATCCTTTGGCAATATGGCTATCACAGGTAATTGAAGGTGGGCCGTCCTGAAGGCATTCCTCAGACGATGTCCAGGCTAAGTGCTCCTAATGGTGGCGCGTACTTGCTCGCTCCGGATGAGATTCAGTGAATTCCTCCTAATGCTCGGGGAAGTTCAATTTTCCCATTTTCACCTTCCTCTTCAGAGAACGTAGCACCCTTTCCAGCCGTCATCAATCCCACAGAAAAAATCCCAATCGCGGAGAATTTAACTCAAACTATTTTTTAATTTAAGTAATAAAAAAATAAAAAATAATAGAATGATTTATGTTTTATCTACCACAAATCTCTTACTTCTTAAGAGTTGTGTGTGGTTTTTTTGTTGGCAATTATTAGTTAAACTGCCAACCGTCAAAATTGCCAGGTTCTTTTACAAACTAGTAAAGAATAACACCAATAAATTAATATGCTCATTTTAATATATGAGCACAGGTCCCAACGCATAAATCATTTGAATGCAGTAAAGAAAAATAACTACGGTTTACTTAGTCAAAAGTATTTACCGGCTATGTTATTGGTTTCTGCCAACATGGAAAAAGATTTTCATTATTTACTGTTGTCAGGGCATTTAAAGAAAATAAACTACACAATTTGCAAAATGATCAAGAGGCGTACACTTTATAAAGGGTAAAGCAGAATCTTTTTCTTCCTCAATAAATGTGTTCTTCCTACGTTAAAGATTAGTGAACCAAGAAAGTGGAGACTGGAGAACCCACCCACAAAGGCAGGAAGAGGGGAAGAAGGCAGAAAAAAGGATCAGGATGCCTTCAAAACCTCAATTGCGCCATACTTCAAACGAAAATATATATATTCAAAGGAGAAACAGAGAAAGATATTTTAGAAAATCATATCTTGTCGGTAAAATTAGACAAAATACCATAAAGGTTTTTTTTTGTTAATTAGCAATATATAATCGATGTTACCTGGTCAACCTATCCTCGGTGTTTTGCTTTGGCACGGTTTGGCATTTCGCTCAATTCAGTAGTAGGTTTCCATTTTTGTGCACTTTATCTCACATATGACCCGGAAAACTAAGCTAATTTTTAGGCTTACTCTAGAAACCCAGAGGTCTACTGCATTTTGGCATTTTGTCAATCATGTCTGTAACAGGTCTTATAGCTGTTATAGGTCTTACAATTAAAAACAACAAAGAGGGAAAATTCAAACGGTGGGGTTGAGATGGGAGGTTAGTGTCCGAGTCGATCAAGGTCACGATAGCTCAAGTGGTAGAGCAACGGCGTATCTAGCAGAAAATCATGGGTTCGAATCCTGCTCGAGCCATTGAATTTTTTTATCTCAACAAAAACCATAATAATTACGTTCCTAAACCTAAAAAGGCTTATGGTTGGCTTTTGTAGGAAATCTCACAAATCTTAAAATGTTCATAAACGAAGTCTTAGTGAGATTTCTCCTTTGAAACAGCAAGAATTCGCAGATATAGGTAATCGAAAACGGCCAAAACTACGGTTCATTCATCACCTTGCAGGCCTCCACAACAATCTCACAAATCTTAAATTGTTCATAAATAAGACTTAGTGAAATTTCTCCATCGAAAACAACGAGAATTGGCAGAATTTCGACGAAAACTATGTAGATAAATTATTGATGTAGTTTAAGTCTTTGTGACATTTCCGCGTAGAAACTATGATAATGTGCTGATCAGGATGAGAAAACCACCAATTACATACACTACTATGCCGACCTCCAGGAGAAATTTCACAAATCTTAAGTTGTTGATGAACTAAGTCTTCGAAAAATTTCTCCTTTAAAAACAATGATAGTATGTAGACCAGGATGGCGAAAAATACGAGTTCATCACCACACAGACCTCCAAAGGAATTTCGCAAATCTTAAGATTTGCATGAACTTTGTGAAATTTCTCCTTCAAAAACAACGATAGTAGGCAGACCAGGATGACGAGGCTTCCAATTCATATCCCCGCACACGAGAAATCTCACAAATCTCAAGTTGTTGATGAACGAAATCTTTGTGAGATTTCTCTTCTTTTTACGAGGGTTCGCAGCAGAAGAGGTCATATAAATCCTCAGGGTGCATTTGTTTTTGAAAAAAAAGCCCATTTGTAAGTATGTCGGGTTCGAATGCAGGGCCGCTGGATTCGAACCCGGGACCTTTACCTTACAGCGATAGGCGCCGAATCAAGGACGAAAACTTGCGGTCACCGACCCCCCCCCCCTAGATTTCTCCTTTAAAAACAACGATAGTAGGCAGACCAGGATGACGGGGCTTCAAATTCATATCCCTGCAGACGGAAACGAGCAATTCACAAATCTTAAGCTGTTGATGATAACCTACCATTAACCAATAAACCAGACCAGGATGACGAAACTACAAGTTCATATGCCTACAGACCTCGACAAGAAATCTCACACATCTCAAGTTGTTGATGAACTAAATCTTTGTGAGATTTCTCATTTAAAACAACGATAGTAGGCAGACCAGGATGACGAGGCTACAAATTCATATTCCTGCAGACCTCGACAAGAAATCTTCCAAATCTTAAGTTATTGAAGACCAGCCACCATTAACCAATAAACCAGACCTGGATGACGAAAAAGACCAAAACTAAAATTTCATCATCCTGCATACGTTCAGAAGAAAACCCGTCAACTTTTAGTATAAATTAAGTGTTTGTTTGGGTGATTTCTCCTTTGAAAACATCGCGAATTAATGGACAAAAATGATCAAACCTTAAACTTCTAAACCCGCAATGAACTGCGTCTTTGCGAGATTTCTTCTTTAAAAGGAAAACAGGTAGCCTAGGCTGAAATGACCAAAGTACAAAGTGTTGCTCTTGATTCTGACATTTCCATTATATTTTATAATCCAACTAATAAAAGCTCATTTTTTCATAACTAAGATGTAAGTAGCATGGTAAACTGTGCATTGTATGTAAATTGCAGACAAAGAGGTTTAGAAAGAGCAGTAGTGTTTATCACTATTTACTTTTATACATTGAACGCCAGAAATAATAACGTGTTCATATTACCGAGATAAGAGATTCGAGATTAACGTATTCCACCGGTCAATGGTTGTATTGTTAAGGGTCTTTGGTAAGGAGTTAATCGTCAAAGCCGGCGGAATGCAGATGACTTCTGAATGCACAAAGAGGCGTCGAGAAAAGGCTGACGGAATGCCAAGGCTCAAGTTCGTCGTCCGAGTACGTTGAGCGGCTAAATTGGATTATGATAAAAACCAGGATGAGGACACGGTGAACGGCCAGGGCTAAACACTGCCGTTTTCGCGGCCGGCCGAGCATGCCCTGCAAAGCGTTTTACGCTTACTGGCCAATTAGCGATCTAAACATGTCTGACGAACGTCAAAAACACGTTAGGTGTAAACAAACGAAAGAAAATTGATTTCTACATGCCTGATTAGCACACCTTATAAATGTAGGGTTGAAATGAGTAGATGTGTAAAACTCACAGAACCAATAAAAGATCGACAGAGACAGGCAAACCAGTCTAAATTCTGTTTATTTATCCACTTCCTTAACGTTATATAATTTATTTTTGCTTTGGCTGTGTAATACCATTTGGCTATCGTAAAGGGAGGAATGCCAGTCGAGCAGGAAGTTCTTAAAATATCCATCGAGCCAAATAAGATTTACTAAGTTTACAACTTCTGAAAAGGACTTTATAGGTCAGCGAAAAACTTCAAACAGAAAGGTAAAACAAAAGGGTTTGCGACAAAGCAAGCTTCACACTTTGCCAATTAGCCCGGAAAAATTGTATATTGTATGTACCGACCTAAATATTGACCTGACAATCATCAGACCATTAACGTGGACGATGCAAAATTTAAAACTATTGTTAAAAATTAAAAAAATGGCTAAATTTAACAAGTAAACAAATAAAACTTTATCCTTTACAAAATAACGTGTAAGATTGCCGTGCATTAAGATACAGCATTATTAAGAAATGACAACTTTCGTTTTAAAATTTTTTTTCAAATCCCTCAGACTTATCTTAAGACAATTCCAATCACTGAAAGCAATATGAAAATAATAACAAAAGGATGTGGTATCCGAAACTTCTAAACAGTTAATGCCAAAATGATAGATTGTGCCATTGTAAGGAGAAAACATTGATATGGGAATTGTTAACTGTCAGATAATTCCACATAACCTTTTTTCTTTGTCCTCTTCCTCTCACTTTCACTGTTTGTCTGTCTGTTTCTCTCGCTCTTTCTCTCTTAGGCTCACTCGCTCACACCATCTCTACCCTGTTCCTTTACTCTCTCCCACTCGCTCATTCTCTCTCACTCTCACTTTCTCTCTCTCCCTCTCCTCTCTCACCCTCTCCTTCCATATGACGCTCCTTATCTCTATTCTCCACCATTCTCGGTCCCTTACTCAATCACTCCCCCCCCCTCTCTCTCATTCAATCCCTCTCTATCTGACTCCTTTACTATCAATCCCTCATTCTTACACTTCCACTCATTCACTCTCTCGCTCCTTTACATTCTATCCCACACTCTCACACAGTCGTTCACTGTTCCTCTCTCTCAGGCTCACTGATTCACTCAATCCTTCTCCAGCCTGCTCCTTTACCCTCCACCAGTCGCCATTCTCTCTCTCTCTCTCTCTCTCTCTCTCTCTCACACACTCTCTCCCTCTCTCTATCTCTCATTCACTCGCTCTGCATTTCTCTGATCTCTCTCTTACTCAATCACTCTCTTTTTCACTCATTCAGTTCCTCTCTATCTCGCTCCTTTACTCTCACACACGCAGGTCTCTCAGGCTCCCTCTCTATCTTGCTCTCTTTCTCTTTTTCTCAATCACTCACTCATTCAATCTCTCTCTATCTGACTCCTTTATTCTCACTCCCTCATTCTTACATGTCTACTCATTCTCTCCCTCTCTCTCGCCCCTGCATATTCTATCCCACACACACACACACACTCTCTCTCTTTCCCTGAACGACTCTCACTCCCCTCTACCTGTGTTATTCACCCACTCACCCTCTCCCAGATTCACACCACATTCACACTCGCCAAATTCATGGGCAAACATATAGCCAAATAGATCGGACTATACATCTATGCCAAAAAAACGTAACCGTTTATTTTTTACCATTCATTATTATGCAAAGGGAATATCAACTGTAACGCAATGCGTATTTAAGAATAGCCGTTGAAAATAACAAGGGGAATAAAATATGTCTAGTAGACAATTAAGACCGATGAAAAGGCTGGGCAAGCAGTAATTAGAAACGTTAGCAACGGCGTGGAGACAAACGTCTCACATCAAACAGCCATCATAATTAAAACACTGTTGAATTAATTCATGAAACAAGCCGGCTCTTTATTAAACAGAATTACACCACAAAAGCATTGCATCCGTTAAGGACGAAACATTCACGACATAAGTCTCGTTTGTATAAGTTGTAAAAACGGAAATTTGGTATGTTTTTGAATTGAATTTATTGTTTTTGTAGTAAGAACTGGTTGCCAATGGAAACATGCTCAAAACCGAAGTTTTGAAAAATCGTTCTGGTTCTCCCACTGATCCTACCCGTGGGCATTTTGTTATAAATGAACCGTATTTAATTAATCGAAATAGTGGGCAAGAGCTGATCTATGGCAATGGTGTACAAATGGCGTTTGGAATGCCAGGCCTTGGTGGGGTTTGTTTATGGGTGGCTCGGGTTGTAGGATATTAGTATTCCGAGGAGGAAGATGGCTCTTGTTATCTTGGCAATGACCCCGGACCCTTTTCTTCTCCACTCGAGAAATTTCGTAGATGAATAATATTAATGCTCTCGGGTAAATCCGAAATGAGAGATAGAAGATAATTTTTTCCAGAGCGCTCCGAGAATGCTCAGCCGATAAAAATATTAGCCCTGAAAACATGGTGTCGGGAATACTAACCCATCTAATTCCTCAGTCGGCTCCTTATATGGAACAGATGAACAACGCATTCCAGGTAGGGGATCCGTGTATAAAATAAAACTTTATTTTTCACCCCTCGAGTCATCTACAGTCCGGCTGGATATGCATTTTCGCATTGCTCAAATTTTATAAAACGTCCAGACAGTTTTTATGACGTTTCAACATCAACTATATTTCTTCAAAACTGCCCGTTATAAATTTGAAATGTAGATTTTAGCTGCTTATTACACTTCTCAAATTTCCCACTTTCGCGAAGAAATGAATTAACCATATTACAAAACAATATCATATTAATCAAAACTTAAGCTCACATCCAAGTTTCTTCATAATAAAAAAAAATTGACATATCTTAAGACATCTGGTCAATCCAGTCCTTGCCTCGATATGAACTCAACTCAAGAACTCAACATTTCCACTAAGAAAATAAAGAAGGGTGGAAAGATAAACATTTAATTGGTGGTAATAAAAGGTGTGTCTGTCTAATACTGCTCTTCATCAAAAATTTAATCTCAAATTCTCCTATCGCACTCTCACTCTCACTCACTCTCTCTCTCTCTCTCTCTCTCTCTCTCTCTCTCTCTCTCTCTTTCTCTCTCTCTCTCACACACACACACTCTCTCTCTCTTTTTCTCACACTCTCTCTTTCTACTTGCAATCTGTCATCTGTTGTGTTTCTGAGATACGCTCACACACTTGCTCTTTCTCTCTCACTCCTGCCACTCTATCTCTCTCTCTTTCTTCTTGCAACCTGTCATCTGTTGTGTTTCTGATATACGCTCACACACTTTCTCTCTCACTCTTTCCCATTCTCTCACCCTCTCTCTCTCGCTCTCTTTCTCGGTCTCTCGCTAGTTTATCTTTCCCGCACTAATTTCCACCCTCATCGTTTTCTCCTCCCACTCAGTCTCTCATTATCTTTAACTCCATTTTCTTTCTCACCTTCTTTCTTTTTTCGCCTCTCCCTTTCATTCACATTCCCTCACTTTTTCTTTGTATCTATCAATTTTCCTCTTAATCTCTTTCACCCGCTTAAGCACTCCTTCGTTGAATCTCAACGGTCGGAAGTGATAGAAATAAGTTTCCATCTCAAAAACCATAACGTCACTAAAGAAAAATTGTGCCTCGGCTCAAAATGAAAGGGCGAATACTATTTTCCGCAGCACCGTCGCAAATAGTAAATCAGTAAATCAGACACTCACCTGGCATGCAGACGCATCTAAAGGTTCCAGGATCGTCGAGGCAGGAGCCGTCGTTTTGGCAAGGATGCGACTCGCACTCGTTTACGTTCGTCTCGCACCTCGGGCCGGTGAAGCCCTGCGTGCAGTTGCACATGAAAGAGCCTGGAGTATTCACGCATACGCCGTCGTGTTCGCAGGGTGAGCCTGGAAAAAACAAAATCGTAAGATAATTGTCTGTCAAAAAAAAAGTTGAATATATTTGTTAATATGACCTTGTAAACATTATATCTCACTAATGGCTTTTAAAAAACACAGTTTAAAACTTCAAATAATAAATGATGTTTGAATATTTTATTCGCACCAATGGTTTTCATGCGTTAAATGCATACAAAACAATTTTATTTATCATGTTTGTATAAAATGTTCTTTCTGGAAAGTACGACCAATTTAATACCAAAAACAATGTATATAAATAATAATTAAATACTGTTATATCACCTTTCAGTTTTCGGCTTAGCATTAATCCATTGGTAATGGAATTTCGTTTCAAAATATACGTATTGGATGTAAATGCAAATTTAATTAAATTTGCGTTGGTGGCATTTCAACCCTTGTTGTAATTTAGCAAATATTCATAGCACGCAAGCAAAGTAAAACCGATGGGAACAAAAGGCCCTATCCCAAAATACGTGCAGGACATTAGTTTTAAAGACCCCGCGGTAAAGGTCGTCATAACAATAAAAACCGCCTCCAAAGATGAAAACGTAGATATGAGCCTAATTTATAAGCTGCCTGTTTAGAAGTTTACAACGGGGGAAAGCGAGCGAAAGGATGAACCGGTCTTAAAGTCATAAACCCATGCGAAAAGGGGGACGAAATAATAAAAACCGACAGACGAATTGGACACACAATTGGACCTGGACGGTCTAACACAACCCAAAAAACATTTCTAGGAGGCTTTTGACCGAAAACGGCTACGCTCAATAAAACTCACCTTGACTCCCTTGCAAAGGATCCAAATAAAAATACATTATGTTTATGTAGAGAACATGCTAGCCCGTCGCATTCCAGTTTAATCTTCTGTTTAGCTCTATTTTGACATAAACCGAAACGGCTCGAGAGGTTTAAATTCGAAAAACCCAATAAAAGGGTTATTCGCTTTTGAATGCTCGCAAAACCAATGCCATCTATACTGTCATGATCGCAATACAATAGTTAAACAATTTTTATCATTAAATCATTAATAAAAAAAAAAACTTGTGGCAATATTATATAAATTGTTTTATAATCTTGGGGAATTTATGTCTTGGGAAATCGTAGAATCTATTTCAAGTAATATGCAAAACCAGGAAAATATGTGGAGTTAGTGATGAAATAGGCGATTTTTGCTCTACTAATTTCTAAACCAAAGTAATAAATTATGTTAAATTCAATGTAATATCAATTAAATTTTCTATTTTTAATAAAATAGTAAAGAATAGAAAAAATTCCGTTAGTTTTACATGACTGAATGTTTTCTGAATGGGCAATTTAAAATTGAGCGAGGATAACAAAATCGGCCGATTTGTTGCTCCAGTTGTTAACTAATGGTCAGCGCAATAATTAAAATTTTGATCCGTATTCCAAGGAGCTGAATGGTCAATTCGTAATTTACATTCAGACCAACTCGATGCGGTAAAAAGTCGTTCCAGTCAGAAAAATACACACAAAGATTTTTGGTCAACCGCAAAAATGATCTCTTGCAAAACGACAATGCAAGGACACGCGTGTCCCGTATACAGCCCGGACCTCGCTCCTTCAGATTGCCAGTAGGGTCAACGGCTCATTGCGGTTCGGGATTAAAAACTAACTATTAAAAAAACCTTTGTTTTAAACAGCAGTTTAAATATAAAATTATAAAAGGCTTACAGAGTATCAAGAACTGACTTTAATTATTTTTAGCTTTACAAACTTAAACGCTTCACCCCCTACTTAGCGTGAAATATTATTTAACTAACCACCGCTTCAGAGTGAGGAGCGGCAACGGGTACTCAGAAACCAGACCTACATAGCCGCCGTCCGACAAGGGAACATTCTTGATCCCATCTGTTTATCATTTACATTGATGACTTTTTTGTATATCCCTTATACCTCCGACACGTATGACAACTTCTATCACGAATAATATCCAACCAACCTTCAACATCCAAGAACACCTTGAGTTTATTAATTAGTGGTACAAAAATTGTGGGACAAAACGGAATAAGGAAACAGTTTTTCAATGGTAATTCCATGTTCAAGACAAGGAACATCACCTGCGTAAAGTTTATGAGTTCTAACTTATCAAATTTGAAGCAGTATTACTGATTATTATTAATTTATTTCGCATAGAAAAGTAAAAACTTCATGCTTCCCAGGTTTGGGAATTTACTTATTTCCTGGAGGTGGAAAAGTCAAAACATTCAATAGCATATGGAATTAACTGTATACTAATTTTCCTCTACACAGAAAAATGTTTATGCGCTTCGGTATGAGATCTGATTTTTGAAATTGTGAAGGTAAGCACGATAAAAGCAAATCGAGCAAAATCCTTTCCAACGGGCAATTATTTACGTAATGTTGGGAAAAATAAAGTTCGCCATATAATTATACGGCTGGGTCATAGGGAATAAATGCGGAAAATAATTGTAAAAATAAAGTCCATTTTAAAAACTGGTTTTGCAATTTGCATGCAAAAAAAAGTGGTGTAAAGTCTTTCTTTTTTTTTTTTTTTTGCTTTTTTTTATTGTTGGTTATGAATGTCATATTGTCAAATGCTTTAATATTGGTGGCCGTTGGGGTATTCCCTGGTTTGTGATTTGTGCAAGGGATAAACTCCAATCTAGGCGAAATAAGTCGACAAAGTACTGTTACGAAACGTGACTTAGTTAAAGGGTGGGATATTTTTCCCTTAAGAACGAGGGGCGCGTTCTGATCCCTGTCGCGATTAATGGGTCGTGAGGTGTTTCTGTGATTGATTCTAAAGAAGTCTGTGACGGCCATTAAATGTGAAAGGACTAGTTTGAGAAGAGGCGGGATAAAATCTTCCGACACGGCCAGTCTCCAAGTGTAAAAGTCCGCATGGAAAATCCGACGATCCCTCCCCCTCACCCGGAGGACTCGGGTTCCGATTTATTACAAGTCGTGATGGGGGAGATGCTAAGAAGCCCATAATGTATGCTGATTTTGTGTAAAATTATACTGTTACGGAAGCGTGTATCGAGGAGCGCGCAAACTGGAAACACGCCTAGCAAGGTTTACCATTGGCCTCTAATTGAATCCATTTGAATTTCGACAAATGACCGCTGTCAGAGCCGTACAATAATGACTCATATCAATGATCTTTGAACAGTTTTCATTCCTTGTTGAATTATTTCAGCTTGAAGGGTTTTCCGGTTTGAAAAATCTACACACATTTAAGAACGGAATGGGTTCGCGACATATCCGGTTTTTCTTGTTTAAAAACAATCTCTTACCAGACCAGATATAATTACAGTCTTCAATTCATAATTGCTTCTCCGGAGATTAAGAAACGTCTGCTCTTTCAGATGGCTGTAATGATCCAAGTGGATCACTCATGGACTTTTATTGTACCGCAAGGTCATCCTTCTCAGACGATATAGCGACCCACGTCATGTTCAGCCATTTCTTATCACAATTGAAACTGCACCTACTGCGCTATTGGAATTTATTTGCGAACGACGTTTTCATAATATAGTTTATATCAAGTCACGCGCATTCTTTAACTTGTTTGATCGCCCTATCTAAACCATTCATTCGGTTGCCGGCGATCAGTACACACTTTACCACCTAGAGATTAAACACAAATGACGGTCAATGGGTTTTTAATTGAAGAAACATATGAAATAGTGGATCTGAGACTATCTAGATAAAAAAAGAACTACATCTCGCCTGACATATAAGCGCAACATGATAGCCAATGTTATCTACGTCAATTCAGAATCATTACGGATTTTGTAAACAAACTGACATTTACAGGAGTGGGTGATTAGGTAACGGATGACGATGTGTTTGTGTTTCACCTTTTCGATGGGATGATTGGAAAACTACCCCTTGTACGCTATTTAAGACATGGTTTAAGGAGAGGACGTGTTGTACCATAAATTTAGAACCGGTTGTGTACTCTCTTAGCCTCGGGGGGGCAGGTTTGTGACTTATGCACCCACCTTTGTCTGGACCGGGCTTGGCCATTGTTAGCTCGCCCTTAACAACCTCTACGTGCTCCTTGTTATATCTCTGACCTCATCTCGCCCCTGATCCGGCGACGCCGCGGAGACATGGAGGGTGAAAACGACGATTTGGTATCGAGTCCCTATCGACCTGGAAGGGTGGATTTTAATAAGCCGCCTCTGTTTGGCCAAGGCTGGGAAAAAAAGAGATCTCACAAGGCGACAAATTGTCCAATTATGGCCTGGCACAGTCAGCAACTGGGGCCGTCCTCGACAAAGACTCTCAATTATTTTTTTTTCCACGCCGATCAGCAACAGGATTTCCGTTTAACCCGTTCGGCAGATTTCATGCCATGTGGTCGGTAAGAAAATACCGACGATGGAATTCATCTCTAATCACTTCCGACATAAGTCAAATCGCAAAGTTATATCATTATTTGAAAGTCCACAGAACGTTGAGAACGCAAAAATCATATTTTCTTGCTAAAATTGATTCATTCCACTACCAATTACAACAAAGGAAAATATATTTAAACAATTTTTTTAAAAGAGCTATTTACAAATAATACATTCTCCAAGAATGTTCATTGGCCTTAAGTGTTGATTGGCCGGTTATTAAAGATGAAGCCAATGACCCATTCTACTGATTTATTGCAGAAAAAAGAACATGAAACAATAAACAAGTCAGGCTTTCAACAGCTAACGAGATGAAGAATGTCTAAGGTCTACAATGTGTTCTATTAACTTCAACTTCTCTCCAACGAAAATAACTATTTTAAAACCTAATTCTTGAGTAATTTATATAATATTTTAACGTATATTTATATAATTAGTATAGTCATGTTTATTTTTTAGCATAACAGTAGTCGCACAGTGACATAGGGCATTTTGCGTAAAGGCACTCATGTAGTTTATGATTTTTTTACTCTGGAAATTATGTAGTATGAATAAAATAAAACTCTGGAACATCTATACACACATATACACAGTTTTGTATCTATTCAAAGAGAAAACAACAACTATTTGATATTTAATATAATTCATTTTACAGATCCCAATATTGGGCTCAGATTTTGCCTAAATAAGAATAAGTTTAGAATACAAACTAGTTTATTTTCAAAATTTATCCTTGTCCGGGTTTTTCAATATTGAAATAGACTATGCAGAAGTCGACAGGCAGATTTAGTTCATTTTTTATGTAACCTACTCAAACAACTACAAACCCAACTCTGAAGATAGACAAACCCAGACTGTATAATCAGATCAAAATGATCGGTAACAACCAAATTACAAGCTATATTTTGTCTTATTATAAATCCAAGCTGTGGTGTTTTTCTGTGTAGTCCGATGAAGACACAATCGAGCACAAACAGGTTGATCTTCACGATAACTTCAAAGAATCAAATACATATTAGAAACAATCGTAAAAACAGACCAACAGTGAAGATGTCGAAGGACCAACTCAACCATGAATGTAGACCAAAACTGATCGGTAACGACAAATTTATTAATTATATTTTGTTTTGTTGGTCTTTGTTCCTAGGCATAATCAATAGTCTTTTTATAAATGCAAATGGTGTTTTTCTGTAGTTTAGTTGTTTGCCGATGAGGGCACAATCAAATAACAAGTTGCTCAACAAAAAGAAAAATAGCTCAAGTAACGTATCAAAAACAATCACAAAAAACAGACAGCACTGAAGATGGCGACAGACTAACCCAACGAAGACAGGCAGACCTACATGATTGGTGACAGCCAAGTTATAAATCATATTTTGTTTTGTTGGTATTTATGTCTACATTCAATTTTAGCAATCGTCTTTTATAAATGCAACGGGTGTTTTTCTAAGTAGATTCTGTAGTTTAGTTGTTTTCTTAAATAGCTCGACTAGCATATCAGAAATATTCTCAAAAATCATACACTGCAGACGGCGACAGACTTAACCTAGCGAAGATAGGCAGATTGGTGGCCAAATTATGAGTCATGTTCTGTTGGTATTGGTGCCTAATTTTAGCAATTGTGCCTATCATAAATGCAAGGTATAGTGTTTTTCTGCACTTAGGTTTTTGCCTGATGAGGACAGGATCATGCACCGAGTTGATATTTAATGAAGACTTCAAATAAATTATTTAACAGTTTTCCTTTCACTTCTCGTAAATATTTACGCCCGGGATAGAAAAGCTAATTGCGATTCGGAAGATAAATTGCATATTTCAGAAAAGGAGGGCATTTGTTCCCCCTGGGGTGAGTAATTGAATGACAAGACTCAAATGTTTGGAGAGGTCGTGGGCGGATTTCTCGTCGCTATTTATTGTCCGGCGGAATGAAGGATTATCCATTAACGTGGAAGCGTGAAATCCCCCTTTTTTGTCGTTGTTGTTATTTACTCAGCCACTGTGCTTCGTGAGAAAGCGGTTAAAGTGAATAATATCCAAGAGAACAAATACCATGGGAAAAATACTTGGTGCGTTATCCCTCAAACAAAAATACCGTCTTTGAAAGACATGTCGGGGTCACTGTCGCGGTGGCCGGTGCTTCTCAAGTCAAAGGTGAAGAATATTTGAACTGAAAGGTTACCTCCTTCGCAGACGTTTCGCAGCAGTTAAAACTTTTAGCACACTGTTTCACCGAGTACGATTTATCGCCTCTCTCGCCCGAGAGACTCACGGAGAATCTTGCCAAGTCATATGGCCGTCCTCCGGCCCATCGTTTTTCTCATTTATAATCGGATGGAAGCAATTTGTTCGAGGAAATTGAGCTATTCCAAACAGCGTTCGAACTCCTGTCCACAGATATGGTACCGGTTCGTTTCAACCCATGAGTCAAGGGTTAAATTAAAAGCATTAGTTAAAAAAAAAATGCGCCTACATAGATCATAAAGATTTTAAAGTGGGCTGATACAAAATCAAGATTAAATTTGTACGTTGCACATTTTGAAACAAGTGAAAAATTTAATTCCATTGATATAAATAATGTATATTACTTCTCAACGGCCTGCCTGCTGGGCGCGAAATAAATCTATCTGTAAGACAGATAAATAAAAAATAGGATTAATTTTATTTTATTCTTTCACGCCATAAAATTCTAATCCTTGAGGAGTATACATTTTGTTTTTGATTTATTTATTATACACTCACATAGAAGGTAAAGAAAAATTGCCAGGGCAAAATTATTAATAGTAACATCAAGAGAAATAAGAATCTTCATTGTCGGCGGGTTCTTTAAGCTGTTCCAGGCATTCCGAGAATAAGGAAATAAAGGATAACATCATATTCTGCCAACATACACAATGTCATCGTGACAGAAGTCCGTTGTTTGCTTTTCCTTTGAAATGGGTCGGCGCGCTACAACCGTCTTAATTTTTTGTTCGGCCGGGGGAAAATTGCGGAAAATGTTGACGGGTTTATTCAGCGCGTGGAACCCCATATGAAAGTCAGCTTATTGACGTAATTACCAAAGTACTTAATTAATAAAAATAATAATCTTTTAATTTTATTTTGTTCAAGAATTTGATCCTTGTACAAAATGGAGTTGGGTATGTTTTTTGAATATACACTAATAAAGTCCTTACAACTTACAATTTATTTTATGTTGTTTTTTTTGCCACATTAATGTTTTCTAAGGGACGAGCAAAGTTCTTACAATAATGAAATGTCTGCCAAGTTGACTATGAGAGAAATTTGTACAAAATGACATGAAGAAAAATCAACTCTACAGATAAAAAAAATCCTAATATCTTTAATTCAGTTATATCGAGCCCATTTTCTATTTCGAGCAATTTGATCAGATTTTCCCTTTTTTGAAGGGTATCGTTAATGCAAAGGTATGTTTTTTAATTGATTTTCTGATATGTAAATTAGAATAGAATTTAAATTACAACTTTCATAATAGGGTCTGGCGGGAAATATTGTCCTAGAGTTTATTTGAAAACATGACAATATAATAAAAAAAATTAGACACAATTGTTAAATTGTTCTAAGTGGGGCAAAGACATCTGGAAGATTTGTACTTTTGTCCATATAAATTGGCTAATAATAATTTAAAATCTAAACACGGTTTGAGATGTGTTTCTGATCAGCACAAACCACTAATGTTTCGTAAGTGAGAATCCGAATGAGAATTAATTGCCTGATCTTGGTCTACACTTAATTTTTTGTATTGCAGTCACACTTTGTGTTTCACAGATTTTGGACACCAATCATCTTGAGAGGTTTTTTAATACTCTGTGCCCGATTAAATGGAATATTTTTTGTTATCCACGACGGATCAGGCCAATGTAATATAGCTGGATAAATTCAACTGGGAGGGAGATACCTTTTCCCATAACTTTAGCATCTGGTCAAAAATTTTAACTTTTAGGGGTAGGAAACCGGCCACTGTTCGAATATATGCACTAAAGTAGATTTTTGGTCAATGTAAGGCTTTTAGGAATCTTAGCATTACTTTTTCAACTTAACATTCGCAGGGGTTTGGTTCCTGAAAATTACCGTGAATGTTAAATCCGCGAATGTTGAGTCTATTTTCCTATGTTATAAGGAGGGTTACGTTCCATGACTGAAAAAATTGTGATAAGTTTTCTACATTTATATATTTTTTTATATTAAAAGAATATTTTTTTATTTCGTTGATGAAAGAGAAATGAAACCATTCTTGGGCTAAGGCACTAGTCACCCATGCTTTGGTGTTTGATCTCCAAAAACCTGGGAGCTCATCTTTACTTTTTCCCTTAAGGGCTCTTGGGTTTTGGGATCTGTAGATCAATGTCGCCTTTAAATTGCAATCACCAGATGCATTTGCACAAAGTAATAAGCTGATGCGATCGTTGGCCGCCTTAAATCCTGGAGCTGTTATTTCTGCTTTTGAAATGAACGTGCGATTCGGCATCTTCTTCCAGAAACGTCCTGTTTCGTCAGCATTGAAAACTTGCTGAGGTGAGTATCCGTTGTCTTCTATGATTTTTTGGAGTGTCGCTGGAAAGTGTTCCGCTGCTTTATGATCTGCTGATGCTGCTTCTCCATCTAATTTCAAGTTGTGTAGATTGAGACGTTTTTTGAAATTCTCGAACCACCCTGTGCTGGCTTGGAAATCGGACTTAGAATAAGAATTTTCATTAATCATATCATGCAGTTTTTTTGCCTTAGCTCTTATCAATGCCGAGGGCAATCTCTTTTGCGCCATGTCTTCTATCCATAGTCCTAATGCTTTTTCAGTTTCTTCCAGCCCTTTGTTTCGAATTTGGCACACTCTTTTTGCCGACGCTGAAGAAGAAGCTGCTACACTGTCCCTTATAGAGGTCTCTTGTGAATTTATAGAACGAACAGTTGATTCAATTTTTGTTTTGGTTTACCCAAGTGTTATTTTTCCGCGGATACACAAAGTCAAACCCGCGAATGTTAAGGGATTACTGTGTATTTATAACTCTAGATGTTATAACTTAAAAATTACTCTTTTTGAAAATTTTCCAGAGGATAAAAAGGAACTGCCACGGTCGGTCTTTTTTTTTTTCTTCTGGCTATGTCTACGAGACCCCATCTTTATCGAAAATATACCCAAAACAATTAGCAATTTAAAAGGAAAAAAACTAAAAATTGAAGATAATATGATTGTTTTTTAAATAGCTTTTAGGAAATAACTAACATATATGATAAATGAACCCGAAACGACATTATAAAAATAACAGCAACAAAATATCTCAAAACAAAGTTTGGCTTTATCCCAAACAATAAATAAATAAAAAGCTTTGTAGTGGGGATTGAGTAAACAATCAGGAACTACTTGCTGGTAAATTGATGCAAAATCATGGAATATAATAATGGTAAATAATACTAAACGCAAATGAATGATTTCATCGGTATTTTACCCGATTATTTTATAATATAAATATAGAGAGAAAAATTTCCCAAGGTACTTCGTCAGAAATAAAGACATAATCTCGCACTTAAGGTCGAATAACAGTACTTTTCTCTTTATTTTTCTTGCGACTTTATTTTATATGTGTTTGGCCGTTTTTATTTAAAAAAAGTTATTTACAAATGGAAAAAATCGCAGAAAGTATCTGTGACTAAATAAAAATCCAATTGAAAGCAGACCTCCTTGTTGTCCAATCAAACTGAACGTATTGTAAATAACGATATAAATATTTAAAAACAACTTTTGTAAAGAGGTTTTTGCTTTATTTATTTGATAAACTTTTTCCAACACAAATTAACTACGTTATGTTTTACTAGATTTTATTTACTTAGTGAACATCGGTTTACAGCAGTTAACAGCCTTCAACCTCCAGAACCATATCTTCTGTTAAGAAGAACGCTTCAAGAATTAGGTAAAAGGTGTCAGTCATTCTGTTTTCAAATTCTTTGAAATGTAAAATATACGTTAAAGTAAAGTAATTTCCGTCATACAGGAAGGCTTTACTTTCAACACTCTGAATGTCGCAGTCGAGTTTCAAAACTACTTTAAAATACTTTGTTTTAATTATTTTCAATAAAAATTCCATGATCTCTAGCGTGGCATCCAGCAACTGGGGAAGTTTAGGGGTGATTATAGTACTCAAGAAAAACTTTTCTCGATGACTAAAATTCCGAAGTGGAAGAACAATGAAACCTTTACCAAGGGGATTTGAGATTTTAGCTACGACTCTGAGGCTGTTGGAACTAGTACAAAATATAGAACAAGGAATAAATTCCAGAGAGCTGTTCTTAGAAAACGGAAAATCATGTTGCCAAATACAAATGGGCTTCTCAGGTTTGTCTAAGAGCAACCGGTGCTCAAGAGAAACGGTGTGCGGGGCGTAGTAAATTTGGATGATTTAAGGAAGCGGCTAGACACTTCGTCGCAAGTACTTGAGACGTTTTAGCGTATACAGTCTGAGTAAAACCTCAGCTCGTTATGATTAGTTTTTAAGCAGTTATAAGCACTGCAGATGTATGTAGTATTTGTAATTACTAGGTAAAACTCTTGTCTATTCTATTGCTATCCTATAAAAGAAGCCTTTATAAATATAAATTAGGGTTTCCCCCCAGAACAAGGTACTAACAAGATGTAATTTTTTTATAGTGAAAAATAATCACTTACCTTGGGCACATTCGTCGATGTCTTCGGAGCAGTCGACGCCTTTGTAGCCGTAGGTGCAGGAACAAGTATACGAACCGTTGATGGGACTAGTATCGCAATTAGCACCGGCTTGGCAAGGACTAGAGGTGCAAGCGTCATCCAAATGGCATAGTAGACCTAAAAAAATCAACAATTATTTTTTTGTGTAATGACAAAAATCATGGAAGAATATGTAAATAATGAAACGGTCTAGACAAAGGTGAGGACGGATCATCACGATTGCCTTACAGCACGGCCAAATCAAAATTCCACGAAAGGCCCGCGGCCAGATCCGTATCGGTTATGATGACGTTGATCATCTCGATGCACGGCGGACCCAAGACAATGTAGAACCGCCTTTCCCACCTTTAACCTTTTCGCCGCGGCGTAACTCAGTAGGAGGCGGACTTTCTCCGCTCCCACTGTGTCCACTGGACAACATTCTGGAAGGGACTTTTTTTTTCGAAGTTCACAAGCATGGGATTTTTTCGCAGGAACTGCTTTTTGCCGACGGAAGATCAAAGAGGACCAATGTAAAACTGTGTGTCGCAATAATGGTCCTTTGCTTTTTTGTTTTCTTTCTAATTATTTCCAGTAATAAAAAGATATAAAAAAGGGAGGATCGAACGAACAAAGAGAGACAACTTCATAGCTGAATTTATAGGGTGTTAACCTAAAACCCAAAACTTTTTCTTTGCAAATGTACAATTTTGTTTTAAACTTTGTGAAATCTTTTCGGAAAACTGGAGTCCATGAATGCATACATGTTTAGCGGTCATAATTTACCTATTTAATTAGTTCAATTAATTATACTTTTTTCATAACATCTAGGACTTCAGATAAAAAGTATTATTCATTGAAATATACCTTAATTGAAAAAAAAAATCTAGGATGGGTGACCAAACGGATATTTTTCTTTGTAAAAAATGGGAATGAATTTCGAACTACATAATTCCATTCATAATGCACTTTTCACTCTAAAAACTGTATTGACAGCAATTGTACATGATCATAACACTACGGCTAGCATTACACCAGAGGAACACGTGTTATCCGAAGCAAGCCAACACAACACTTAATTTGTTATAGTATAAACGGTGAGGTCTCAGAAGTGGCAGTAGAGAGCCTTGAGCTCTAGGGTATTTGAGTGAAACTGGAACAAGTAAGCACAGTTCGAATAAGTTGCTAGAAGAATTATTCTTGATACTTTTGATTGTAGTGCTTAGATTAGTTTTATAATAAATAGCGCAAGGTGGTATCCCACAACCTCACTCTATTTGTCCAATGTAGGTCTAAGTAATGACAAACAAAGTGTTAGTTTGTTCTTTAGAGTCATGTCTGATTTCATTTTTTAAAGTCTTCGTAGTTGTCCAAGTCGTACGTGTTGACGGTCGAGCCTTAAGTAGGGAAATCCACGTCAGACTAGGTATGTGACTTGAATGGAAGTCGATAGTTCCTTGTTGTTGATGAGCAGTGGAGAAAAAGACGGTGTTTTCGATGTACATTTTTCATCGTTCAGCGTTGTCCTCCATTTTTCGAAACTCAAGCTGGTGTGGCGTGGATAGGCCGGGGATTCCAAGTAAGTCCAGTCCAATTGTGGACGACTCCTTGGATCTGTCTTGTCCCAGAGAACGCATCCCCGCACTTTTACTTCGAAGGAACTATCAGTAGAATTGGAATCCCATCAAAATCTACAGTGGTTGTACTGATAGCTTTATTTTGAAGAGAACTCCCGGGTCCATGCCAAAAGATTGGAAGCTGCAGGATCATGGAATGAAAAGGACGGAAATCGAACTGCCGAAAAGGAATAGTTTTATGATTCTACGATGGATAGTTGATAAATGAAGTCACAAATACCAAGAGGAAACCTCATAAGCATTATTCTATTTGGAATTTCGATATCTCTTGCAATATAATTCATAAGGTTTTTCCAAATGGTCGAATACGATTTTGAAAAAATTGAACTAGATCATAAACACTTTCAAACGGTATTAATTTTATGGGAATTTGGATTTAAAACGTTTACATTACGTTTATGAACTCCCGAAAAACCTTCGAAATTTGTAATTTTATATTAAAACTCGAAAGAATTTTCAACGAAATATTGTGTTCTTGCAAAATTTCCTTTATTTACAAAGACTATGTCCTAGGACAAGTTCAGGCACACCCTCTATGTATATTTAGTTGTATATTATGTATATACTATATAAGATTGAACATACATAACAAAATGCTAGCGTGAGAACGTAGAAAAGATAAACATTTATATCTCGTATTTATAGAACAACCATGATTTAATGGAAAATTGACGGGCATTCTAGAAGACTAAACAAAATGACATCACTTTCTAGATTTAATCTATTGCGCTTTGTTTATTAATGCTAAGGACTTAAAAATATAATCAATATAGAAACGACCCCTAATATAAATCGTAGAAATTTTTTTTAGTAAGGTCATCGTTTTTAGCCTTACTGACAAATGAACTTAATTGAATTTTCAAATACGGTTGAAATAATCACCCCCTGGAGAATTAGGCAACGTGATTGGCTTCCAATCGGATAAGAAACCTTTTGAGGAAATCGAAAGGCTCACCGCACACGTGCACGATGACAATTATGAGATGTCCCGCCGTCGTGTCGTCTGGAGAAAGCCGAGCTAATAACCGCGGACGCACTTAATTAATTTCCAACTTCAAGTCTTAAAATTTCGTAATCCGTGGGAGATGAATTGTAATAAAAGATCGCTGAGGGGTATCACGGTTCCCTGATATTAATCTGTACTCCGGCTTAATGGTTCAAAAGAGTTCTCGGTTCGGTTTTAGCCAGGGGCGCGCACGATACTCCGAGTCGATTCCGAAGCACGATATTTCTCCGACTTTCCCTTTATTCACAATACCGACCGGCAATAACAACACATGTTGGGAAATCGCGCTGGTATAAAGAACAAAAATAAGAACTCAAGAATGTGGCTGAATTTCCTTTCCAAAAGTACAAGCACGGTGTTAGATAAGTTTCCTGAAAATCGTGCATTCATATCAATCATGCAAACTTACAACAAAACTAACATTCGACCCGGAGGTCAGGGGTTAAACGATCGATTTTTTTCCCTCTCGGCTGGTATGAAGTTACATAAGGAACTGAGGTTAAGTGACCGTCACTACCTCCCTTTCACACACCTACATGCATATTGCCTGTCATCTCGAATTTAAATTACAATTCAGTGTCATGTCTCAAAACGTATTTAGTAGGGCTTTGGCTAACACCATAAATGCGCCATATTGGGCTAGATCGTCTTTTTTTAATTTATTTATTTATGCAGGAAGCTTCATGTCAAGATTATCGTTTTCGGGTACCGAATACGTGATAGGATGGATCGACAACGCTGTCGGCTGCGCATTTTAATGTCAATATGATAAACACACGATCAATCGCCCTTTAAGAAATTAAATCAGCACTTACCACCTAGCGAGGAGCTGATCTTATCAGTCCTCACAGACACGTATTGTCTCTATTCTCATCTGCTGACAGCTCAGAAAAACCGAAGAACGTGAAATCTTCACGATTTAATCCTTTCAAAAAGATGATCAAATCCAGATCACTCGAAAATAGATTCAAACCAAAACTTTCAAAGCGGATTGACTGTTTCTTCAGGTCGAACTGTGTACATCTCCCAACTGGGTGTACTTCAGATTCGAAGATACTAATAGTCCTAGATATGTTTTATTAATAGATACACAATTAATAAAACATATCTAGGACTACTAGTATCTTCCAAGCTGAAGTTCACCCAGTTGGGAGATGTACACAGTTCGACCTGAAGAAACAGTCAATCCGCTTTGAAAGCATAGCTATCATGTCATATAATCAGGCTGCGATCAGAGCATTAGGCTCAAACATTACTAACTTAAAGATGATACTGATTTGCAAAACTAAATAAGAACCTACTAGCGAGTTTCAGAAGAAAAGAACAGAATGCATCAGAGAAATCAGGAAAAACTTCGAATCCTAACTGGATTCATTAATGGGCATCTTTTAAATACATCAGCTTGATCATCTCCGTTTGTATGGCTGGTACTGTCTGACGAGATTCTCGAGAAGCACATGAAAGGAAGAACCACTGGAGCTTGCGGAATACCAACAGTCAATACCAAAAAGATGGTAGGAGACGTTGTCGGTTCGCATACGTCACCACAATAGTCTCCGTACATACTTGTACATGTAAATATAATTCTAATAATACAAAACTTCCAATTATACAACTGTTCCAAATTTACCTGTTTTTCCGGGTGTACACTGGCAGTAGAAGCTGCCGACTCTGTCGATGCAGGTGGCACCGTTGAAGCAAGCGGCTCCCTGGCAATCGTCGATGTTCTTCGAGCAGTCTTTTCCTGTCCAGCCATTAACGCAGATGCAGGAGTAGCCGCCGATGGTGTTGGTGCACGTTGCACCGTTTTGACAGACGCTAGGACGCAGAGAGCACTCGTCTATGTCCTGCTCGCACAGATCGCCTGTGTACGTCGGCGGGCATTGGCATCTGTACCTGTTCACGTCGTCAACACAGACACCACCATTCTGGCACATGTGTCCTGGGCAGTCGTCGACGTTTTCCTCGCAGTTCTTCCCAACGAAACCTGTAAAAATCAACACAGTTTACAACTTTATTCTCAAGAAAAGATGAAAAAGAAATAGGTGGAAATTTCAGGTAGCATCGTATTAAAATTTAAAATGAACTTAACCTAAACGATCTGATAAGAAATACCTCATTATGTTGTGAACCTTAGCTGAGATATGCGTAAGATGTTTTAAATGTCGGCAAGAATGTGACAATCCGAGGGTTTATGTACACGGCCCGCGGTTGAATTATATGCCCCAGAAGATACACGAGATAAAAGCAGTACAAGGAAATACATCTTGGTTTACCTAGTAAGGCGCTCACGGGCAGATGGTCACGAATGATACCACATCCCAATTAACCGGGAGCATAAATTAGGATTTGCTCAAATCTCCATGGACTAAATCACAATGCGACTCGATAGAAAGCGTGGATCGGCCCCCCTTCGGCACTTATTGTACGACGGATTAGCATTTCTTTAGTGCTTTGTTGTCGGGGCTCTTCTCAAATTCTATGGACGATTTCTATCATACAAGATTCTAAAGGACTATACGGATATAAATACACGGATGCATGAATACCGACCATCAGACTCTAGAAGGTTATTACTACCTTTCTCTCTTCAAGACTTTGACTATCGCCATTTAAACAGCCGCGGTATAATTAGGTGTAATTAAATGAGTCTAGAAATAATTTCAAGGCTATCCTTAACCAGTTTGTATAAGCAGTAAATATAGAAAATTTTGTTCATGAATTATCGTACATAAATATCGTTTAGTTGATTCTGACGGTACATATGGAAGGAAGAATCACAGGAATATTATTTTTCATTATAAAAGTTTTCTATATTTGCGGTTTTATACTTAGTTTAGTACTGCTTAATATGTATAATTAAACTTTTAAAGAAAAAATATAAAAAATTGCCACATTTTCTATTAAAAGGAGAAACTCTGAATTGATGAAAGGTTGACATTTTATTGTGGGGTTAAGAGAGAAAATTGTTTAAAAAAAATCATTTGTCTTTCTTAAACTTAAATTTCTTGTTATGTATAGGTTTGGGTACATTCCACTCACGGGCACGGAGAAAAAAGTAGTATCTGTAAATGAGGAACAAAGAAACAAGAGTTGACAGGAACTTTTCTCTCATTCATTTGCATTTCCCGTTTTGGTTTCAAGCCCCCTTTTTCGAGTGCTCGCCAGAGCAAAGGGGCCGACCAGTTTAATGTAAATCTATGTAAAGGGTTTTACCGGGATCGTTGTACCCTCTTAAGCTGTCGGCACTTAACAATTTGGCACCTTCCCTGGATCCCACACTGTTTTAAAAGCCGAGGACAATTTACGAGTTACAAGAAGAAGAAATGAAGAAAGCGAACGAATTTCAATCGTCTTTGATAATTGTTTTGACAAGGGATTACTTCGACGTAACAATACCTAACATCCGACAATAAAAAAAGATCCCACAATTTTCCCTTTTGCACTTTTGCCATTGCGCTACGCCATTGTTACATCATGGGCGAGGACTGGCTGCCAGGGTGATAATGATTTTCAGAAAATAAAGTTTTAAATGAGGATAATTGAGGAAAAGAGAACGTCATTTGATTCAACCGAGGTGCCGAGTGGGACGCGGATACCAGATACGCGGTGGTTGCGCGATAGCCGACTGTGGGAACACTGACTATCGCTAACCTACCACTTCCTCCGCGTCGACTAGTGCAGACGATTTGTTGTTTTAGGCACAAATTTGGGGCAAGAGAGCCCCAGTTCACACGAGATAGCCGGACCGACAAATCCATCTTCCTTTTCCGATTTTGTCCGCACCTCCGGAGATAAAGAATAGACGATAATGAGCAGTGCAATTGTTTCTAGCGTAACTGCAATAATTTAGTTTTCAATTTAAATAATGAAAGATTTGGTACATATAGTTTTCTTGGGGAGATGTTGGTAACTTTTGGGGCCTCGTACGTCTGGTCACCTGGATTCTTAATAATATCTGCTGGAGCACATCAAATTCTAAAGCAGAGGTTATCGTATCACTGCTGGTGATCCGATTTCTCTTGACAATCGCCTTAATCTGGTAGAATTATAAGGCTGTGTCCGGTTTCCAGAATGGAGGGACCTTGGAAGAGGAATCTCTCGGGACTCACTGGTTTCTTGTATTTCTTTTTCATTCATGCTAGTGTTAATATTCAACTACAATTAGACAGCTACTTACGTCCCAACAATCGACCCGAACTCCCACGTGGCGATCTCGTACCGGCCGGGATGAATCTCGAATTAAATCACCACTTATTATGCCGATTTAAAACGCAGCAGTTGATAGACGCGGGGGTCACCAAATGTGGAAGTTTTAGTAACTTCGGGAAACAACTACACAGTTACACAGTTTCAACTATATCTCAAATTAAAAACTTGTCTTCGCTCGTGCCGCTTCACCGCCAACTCAAATTCTCGATTCTAACAATCTAATCAATACTGCAATGTACTGTCAGGGAAAATCTACGGCGAGCGGCGCTTTTATTGCAGTATTAACGTAATCCTCAACATTCTAGTCAAGAAGAATAAATTTACAATGAACAAATTCCCTAAACTTTGTACAAACAGGTATAACTTATAGTTGGACTTTGATATACCTGTACAAGTTTTCAAATATTAATTTCTAATGCAGTATGCAACATACATGCAATTAAATCTTTTTGTAATAATATGAAAATGTATCGAATTTTGGAGTAAATTGATATATAATATAACCGTACATTCTTCATAAACTCCTGTTCTATCCATTTCTAATAGATTTAATAGTAGGCTGTTCTATTTTCTCTGTTAGTGTGCCATTCAAGCATTTTAAATGAGTTCAATTTTTGTCTATTCAAGCCTATACACGTTATTAAGAGACAAGATTTGTTCCTTAAATATACACAATTTCCTAAAAAATTGTGAAAGATGCCAAACCGGGTGTTCCGCAAGGCTACGTACATCCTTGGACCCTTTTCTATTCACTATGCACTTCCGAAATTCCGATTATTTCACAGATGGAGACAATACTCCCTTCCTTTTATCCATCCAGACCAGGTGGTCTCCAGGAGCTCCCGTTTGGAAGAATGTTCAAGAAATCATCAGACGCAACGCAAATCCAAGCAACAACCTTAACCCTTTACAGTGACACATATTATCAAATCTGCTACAACTCTCTTCTTCCCGCCGATGGTATAAAAATCCTTTCAAGAGAGTCCGAAACTACAAACATTACTAAAATTCTATCTTATTAGTAACAGGAAGCCACAATTAGTCGAAATTCGGAATAGCCAACTCCACAGGGACTTAGTAGTACCAACTCTCCATGAATTCATCCAAATTTCAAAACTACCTCAATTAACTTGGCCTGTTAAATTTCAAATTGGACAACCTTCTCAACACCTTCGTCTAAAACCACCTCTCATTACAGATTTAATTAAAATTCACTCCTAATACTCCAAAAGGTATAAACCGTGCGGTGATTAGTATGGTAACTTTGAGTGAGTAGAAATACTTTGATTGAAAATAAAAAATCATTGTACATACAAACATATTTGCATTGTATAAAAATTCACCTTTTTCCACACCCTACATGTATTTGTTAAATTTAAACGATGTTTGTAAATCCCAGGCTCTGAAGATGTTCTCAATAAACATCGAAACGTTGGCACGATAAAGAAAATGTTTTCTGATTTCTGAATAATAGGTTATAAACTGTGTTATTATAAGTTTTTTTGAGCTTACTTAATGAAACCCTACTTCTATGTCCAAAATTAATAAATACAACTTGCAATCCAGTAATAAAAATACATTAAAAACCCTGACAGTTAGGTTGAATGTCTGGTCTTCCAATATTGCAATTTCATTTAAGCTTTATTTTGAAACTTTAATTTATTGTTAGATTTAAGTCCTTCAGATAATAATTAACTATGCTATTTCATTATTTTGCAAAGAAGTTTTTCAGAACTTCCAAAAATGTATTAAGACGACTTGTTTTAACTGTAAATTTAGTTTGTATAGTGGTTATTGTATATTTTTTAAACAAAAATAACCAAAAATAATAAATAATTAAACTGCATGGTCATAAAGGGAAAAATGGGCTTCCCGTTCAAACAAACTGATTGTACGTCATAAAGTCTTAATCGTAGAACTAGGTCCTTATAAATTATAAATTTCCATTTAGATTAGTCATGTAAGAGCATCATCTTCCATGTTAAGAGTTAAAAGGATATCATTCTGACCTCACAGAATCAAAAACAATGAGCCCAACGTCGAGTGTTTATTGAACGAGTGTAACAACCTCCGAAGGCTCAGAGGGGATAATATGGCCCAGAGATAATATTTAATTTGCCATCGAGCCTCCGCCATGAATCACAAACAGGCCGGAGGATTGTGTAACCGATGAGGAATCCGTAGTGTTGCTTTATGTGTACAGAGTATAATGCCTGGAGGAGAATGATTTGTGTAACTAATCAGTGTTCTGCTGGCTCACCTCGGACAACACTCCGCCCCCCGGGGTCATTGCCGGTGAGTGTCAACAGGATCGAACGCACTCCCACGACACTTTACGAGACAAGTGACTAGGAGGGGAAGAAATTATAAGAAACCACAACATCAAAACCCCAAGACTGCATTGTACAGTGTTTACATTCCTGTTGTAGCCTTTTTTGAAAGGTGGTCGGAAATAAAAACCTGTTCCTTAAAATAAACAATTCATGCATTGACAGCAGATCTCAGAACAGGTACAAGACCAAATCGGTCCTACCAGCTTCTATTGATGGGGACAGGAGTGTAGATCGAAAAATAGGTGGCAAGTATTAATGATAGTTACGTTTATTCGTAAAAGACATTACTTGTAAAAAATCAGCCTATTAATCAACAACGCCCTCACAGCCTACACAATAAACCCAAAATAACCTTTAAAGCCATTCGTTAAAATGGTCAACGACTACCAAACAATACTGTAACGGCGGTTGAATATTTCAAGGCAAAACAAAAATTTGAAAAACGACAAACGATTATAAACTGACGTTAAGAAAAATAATTTAATGTAAAACAAATTACCAATTTGCTTTCTATTTAAGTGTGTGGCGTATAGTGACCGTTAGTTAATGATTATTCGGTGACGGTGAGGTGCGGTCTGGTGTGACGTAGTTTTAGAAAAACATTTTCATTATCGTGCCAAAGTTTCGACCTTTATTAAGATCATCTTCAGTGCCTGGATTTACAAACATGGTTTAAATTGAACAAATACATGTAGGATGTGGAAAAAAAAGATGGCCCTGAAGATGATCTCAGTAAAGATCGAAACGTTGGCACGATCATCTCACGATCGTATCAAACTATATTTGAGCAATTTTGAAGTTTTTTCGGTATTTTATTCTCAAAATCTATTTCGTCTATTATAACCAATCTTTTTGTCTATATTTTCGTAGTATTACATACTACACATACGTACTAATTTTTATTTAAATAGTGAACCTTTTTATAAGCTAAAATGTATTTGTCTGCTCCTGAGGTTTTTACTTTTTCACTCTACGAATGTTTGACGCTAAGTGCTGCTAAATTGGAAGTGCCGTCAAGTCAACACCAGAACATTTGGATTCGCTGCTTTCAACAAAAATATTTAACTACACAACTCGGAATTTCATGGGAACGTTTTCATTAGATTCAAAATAAGATTGTAGTTTAATAATTGAAATAATTATAGATAAACGATACCTATACCCGCTAGTGAACGCTAATGAACGGATATAACGAACTTAATGATTTATTGTGTAAATTATTCCAGTGTCGCGTTTATGATCTATAACTGATATTCTTCCATCTAAAAGAAAAAAAACTATCTACTTTATAAAATCTTTCAGTCCAAATGTCACGCCGTAGTGGAATTCGCTGTGAATTGGATTTAAATTGATTAAACAACGCAATAGGACAAGGAGGTAATGAGGGATTGTTGGGCACAGTGTAGGATTGGCCGTGGGCAGATTGGATGTAAATTGTCCTATTAGGCTACCAGGACAAAGGGAGAGGACGGGATCTGGGAAGGACGAACGGCATAATTATTTGCCGTAGGTTAAGGCCGGATAACCATCACGAAACTGCCATTTCAATATTGAAATAACAATCGTAGCCCATCTAGATTGATTTTTTTTGTGAAGATTTACGATGGGATTTTTGACTGTAAACTGCACCTAAGAAGACAACAAACTCGAGGAAAAGTTAGAAGAAAAGAACGTACTTTGTAAAAGCAATTTTTTCAGGTTTAGATTTGGAAGAGGCAAGCAGTTGGTACAGAACGAGAGAGAGAAAATGAGGGAGAAAGAGATGAGAGAGAGAGAGAGATAGATAAATAGATAGATAGATAGATAGATAGATAGAGATAGATAGATAGATAGAGAGAGAGAGAGAGTGAGTGATTGAGTTTGTGAGTGAGTTAGATTGAGAGTATCTATTTTTAAATTTTAAAAGTTTGTGAACTTAATGTTCATACAAAAGGTAGAGAGTAAAATTTTAAAGGCGAGAAAAAGCGAACCTCAAAGAATGTACTCAAATAGCAGACAATAAATCGGATTAGCTTGTAAAGTTTACTTTTATATATAGAGAGATATATGAAAGTTAGTATTAAAAAAAACACAATAAGTATAGTGATTAGTGGCCGTTACTAGATGATTATTCGGAAATCGTGAGGCGCGTTCTGGTGTGGCGTAGGCTTTAGAAAAACATTTTCTTTATCGTGCCAACGTTTCGATCCTTATTGAGATCATCTTCAGTGGATTTACAAACATTGTTTAAATGTAAGAAATTAATTTTACGTAGGATGTGGAAAAAGAAGATGGCCCTGAAGATGATGTCAATGAAGATCAAAACGTTGGCACGATCATCTCACGATCTCCAAATAGTCATTAATAAGCGATAAGGTTAAATTTTAAATTAGAGACCATTCATTCTTGAGATGTGTCAACAATGGTCGTTTTTATTTCTAAAGATGTTTTCACGACTTAGAATAAGAAGTGTCGTTATGGAATGAAATGTAGCTGATGATATTTTTTCAATAGTGCAAGTTAGGCGCTATTTTGTCAATTTCTACAGCCGTAAAATCGACTTTTTACAAGCGCTTTGCCGATTTTCTGTAAAAGAACGCATTTAATGTCAGATGTCAAAAGCCCGAGTAATTTCTATGCAAATGCCTGTTTCGCGCTCAGTTTAAAAGACCGTTGATAGGCAAAGGGACGAATAATTGTACACAATTGTGTGATAGGCGGATAGATGACGGGATCTTGATTTCCACGGGACTTGGCATAGGCAACCACCTCGAGAACTTACCTGTAGGGCACTTGCACTCGTACTTCAACGAATCCACCTGTTTGCAGATCCCGTCGTTCTTGCAGGGCGATGGGTCGCAAGGGAAGTACTCGCTCTCGCAGTTGTGACCTGTGTAGCCGGGCTCGCAGATACATCTGAAAAACATTAAATAAAATATAGTTGCACGACAAATTATAATCATCCCAGTAGAAAAGTCAAATATTGAATGCATTGCAAATCCCGCTAAATTGAATAATGTAAGCCATTTCACACATTACACTATCATACGTTCTCTTAGTTGAAACAAGTTTTTTTATCAAGACACAAAAAACAATTCTAAAAAGTAAGCTGAATTACAGCGTGTGCGTTTACTAGCCGTCGAGTAAGCTAGTGCAGTAGTGATGATTACATTACATTTCCCATTCGCTCAGTAGCCAACTAGCTACGGAGTTTAAACCACTTGTTGCGTATACGCTGTTGCTTTGTTCTTTCACTGGGCAGTCATTTCTGGGTGTTCTAGCGTTAAAAAATGAAATGCAACCCCTTCAATACACTGCTCGCTACACCATATTTCTGACGTCTTTCTATCCCCGGTTTGACTCACTCTTTTCTAGGCCACAATTGCTGATTTTCGTTTCTTTCAACTCCCTTCTGATAGCATGAGGTAAATTAACGACTCCCGCGCGAACTAGTTCAGTGGATATTTTATACTCGGATACTCGCAGCTAGTTCACTAACAACTATGATGAGACACAGCTGGTTCACTAAATAACAAGCACCCGAGATCGGCTTTCAACTTTTGCGCAGATTTTTCTTAATCTGCTAGGCTAGGTAGTGAACATGGTTACACTGGGCAAGTTTACTAGCAGCTAATGAATTCACCGGTTAATAACTAGTCAACTCGCTCAATGTAATCGAGCCTGAAGTGTAAAGAAAAGATGGCAGCGTCAATGGACTGGATCATCCGAGAAGCTCTCAGAGAATCTAAACCGCAGAAGAAGAATCATCCCATCCCACCTCAGAAATGGCCGTACACGGTTGACCACGGGCACGTAGTTTTGAGCCAAAGACCCAGCATGTGTTCGCCATTTACAGAAAGGTTGCAAAATACGACATACTTTATTTATATATAGAAAACTAACAGCAATGCCACTAGATATAAATACAGTAGCAAATCTTAGTGTCCCGTAATCCGATTTTTGGTGCAAGCTAGTGTACGCAGGTAATATAACAAGTTGGCGACAGATATAATCTGCGTTAACTGTTTCGTGAGAATGTAACTAACCCTAACTGAGTGAATAGTATGTAAATAAGAAAGAATATATTTAACATCGGGGCGTGTTTTTAGATTAAATCTGCTTCTATGGGGACCTGAAATGATCTTGTTGCCCATAGCTAGATCCTAACTTATGCCGTGATATGGATGAAACTGATGTCTGGTCCCAAACCACCAAAATTCTGGATTGGGTCTTTCTCGGACAGCAGCGTGAGTCGGCTCAGTTCTGCAGATTGGTGTAGACATGTGCAAAATTAAAATTCACCATGTTTTATACCTTACGTTTCACTGCTCGGAGTAGATGTCCATATTAGTTGACCTTGTGAATTATTAATAATTAAAGACTTAGTGGAGGACAACTAATAGATCGTGTGGGCACAAGTGAATTTGATTTATAAAATTTACATAATCTACTATAATCATTTTTACATCAGACAGTAATGATCAAGAAGCATATTGTAATTTTATTTAAATTACAACAGGTTTTCAGAACAAGCGCAAAAACATTTTTTATGATTTTTCACATAGGAAGTATGTAAGTCATACGTTTTTAAATATGTTTTGTTCAATAATTAGTACCAATTTTGTTATTTAGAAATTGAAGAGGTTTGAATTAGATCGAAACGCATCTGACGAAATAAACGCCTATTGTGGAAAAGACAATTTATTTCTTGCCAATCAACTTTTTTTCACTTGTTGCTTTTTTTTTTAATTACAGCCAAAAATTTGTTCACCGAGTAATAACTATTTTACATATAGCACTATCGGCTACACTTGTTAATTCATTCTGCTAGTTTTGTTTGCGGACTGTTTTTCGGTATTTCGCTTTTATGAGAGGTTTTTCTGTGTCTGTTCGTGTCCTTTTTACAAGTTTTGATGGTTGACCAAGGCATGCTAACCATGGTCTGTAATTTGGTCGTTACTGATCTTTTTTTACCTATCCTCGTCGGGTTTGGCAGTCCGACGCTTTTTTTTTGTTGTTGTTGTTCTTTCGCCGTAGAGAGTCTGTATGATTTGTGTGAAATCAAGTTTCTTCTTACACTTCACAAAAATCATGAACGCGTCAGACAGCCCCTCGAGGATGATAGGCAAGCCAAAATGATCGTTAACGATTTAAGGTTTGTCAAACCGCACATAAACATTTGACAATTTAAATTGTGACCCTTTTTTACCTAGAATCAAAACGGGAAGCGAATGAATTTTATAGGTATTTTATACATTCACTTTCTCATTAACTTTTGAGAGAGTATGGTACTAAAGAGGCTCAGTACCACAAGGGTCAAGAGTTCAACGGTGTATTTTTCCATCAAAAATTACGCCTAATGCCGAATGATAAATATGTGCGATTAATCGTTTCGGCTATCTCAGCAGATAGAAAACTGAAATGAATGTTATCCCCCTGTTATCTGGCATCGTCTGAGAGAAAGGGAATTATCCTGGGTATTCCGCTAATGAACCGACCTCGTCCTCTTCCAGGGACCCATGCGAACCATCTACCATGATTTGTTGTTTTCCCGTTGCGCGACGTCAACACACCTTTCCTCACATATTCGTGCCCTGTTGTATTGGGACGTGTAAAAATCGGGCTTTTAGGGCTGATTACGGGTTCGTCTCCCATGGGACGTGCGTTTGAAGTGTGGGCAAATCGCCGGACTGGCATACGTGAGAAAGACAATATTCCCGGCGTGATTTACCAAAAGACCCGAGGGCATCATCTTCTCTTCTCTTCCATCCCCGAACCGTCTATTACATAAATGGCCGCTTCAACCACTTTTCCACAGTGAATTACGATTCGACCTCTCAAAGTCGAACTGGACTCGTTTATAATGGGTAATTCAGGTGGCTTTATGAGGCCTCTACTCTCGGTAATGATTCCCTATGGGCTCGCAAACAAAACAAAACATGAAGTAACGAGATACGGATTATACTACAGACTCCCTCGTGACAATTACTCGGTTTTGGACATCAAGAATCCATTTCCTCATTTTTTACTCCTTTTCTTTCTCAGAGCAACAGATCACGAGCAATCCTATCAAAACGAACAATGCATGGCAAAATATTTGCTGTTCGAATAACTGTTCTTTTTTTTAACAAGACACGAAAATAAACAAATACAGCGATAAATACTGAAATTTTTGGGTGGTCTTAAAAACAAGAAATGTAATCATCAAAAATTTTAGATTATATTTTCATATTTATTACGTACAAAATACTATAAAATAATTAATTGAAAAAGTGGTTCAAATAAGAGTGACTTATTTATTTGAATGAGATGTGATTTTTGTCGAATAAATTTGGCAATGAACTTGAAAGAAACGGAAAACGAATAAGATTAGATTGGCAGACGGATTAATATTTTATATATGACAATACAAATATAAGTGTCTCAGTAAATAATACATAAAGAGACATAAAAATAGAAAGGTAAACTGAAAGAGTGTGGCAGGGCAAGAAAAACGGCGAAATTGATTTTAAAAGATAAAGTCAAAATACAGATATTTGTATTGTTGGAATGACTGATGTTCATATAGACATCTTACATGTATAGGTGTTTGTATGTAAATATTAAAACCGAAATAAATAAATAAATTGTGAGGAAAATGAAAATGGCAGTGAGAGGGAGAGAAAATGGAAAATTTAGTATCACGAGCGGGATTCGAACCCACGACTTTCGGCTTCGATCGATTACGACGACTAAGCATCTATGGTTTAATATTAACGTAATTAGCATATTAACTGCCGTAATTCCTCAAACGATGCTCGATCGATTTAAGAAAAATGATTACGGATATTTTCCTAATTTAGGTAAAATCCAAGAGCAACAATGAGTACAGTCACGAGCAAGTGGACCTCCTTGCCGAAGAGGGTACGAGCGCAGGCGCCGAAAAAGCAGCCGTCACGGTCACCGACATAAACTCACATATAAGTAAATATGCAAGAGAAAAATGTCAAAAAGTGGCAAGACATGGCGGGCACTCTAAAATGAAGAGTTAATCCAAGTATTCAAACCCATACGTGGTTCAGTAACATCAATAAACACAGGAACCTTATTAAAACCGTTTGCAGATTCTGACTGAACCACAACTGTATGCCGTACCAACTTTATAAAATCGGCATAAAAAAAAACAAAAAAAAAACAGCCCAGTGTATGACCAGGATCATGTTCTTCTGTCCGGCCCTCTCACTTCCAAAATGAGATCATTTTTATATTCCGCTGTTGTACGAAGTGGCCTGTTCTTGCCTACCGTACTTTTAAGCAATATAAATAAGCCGCAAATATAACTTTATGAACATTAATAGCATAGCACTTTAAGACGTGTAAATAGTTTGTATCCATGTCCCTCTGATACGTCCTATGACAAGCCATTTCATAACGGCCGCCAAAGCGACATATACAATCAATAAGGCAGAGTTCCAACGATTTAGGAGGCAGACGAGAAGACGCCGGCAGGCCAAAGGCAGAGCCACGCTGAATTTACCTGAATTTACTCGGTCGCGTGCAACTTTAGAAAGAAGATAAAGTAGAAATAAAAGTGTGTGACGTTCTCTAAGACAAAAAGCTGCCAGTGAAGAATTCTTGTGGAGTGGTGTTCGTACATCAAGGTTCGTTACACTGTACTATACAAAGTGAAAAGGATACCAAAAAATAACTAACTGGTATCCGCCTCGGTGGGTCGCAGGCTGCCTTTGCGTTTTGCCCTTAAAATATCTGGCAGATGTGACTTTCACAAGGCGAAAAATAAATTTGTGACCGATCCATTATGAGTGTGTATGATGTAGATGTATTAGTCGATGTGTACGTTATACGCAGCCCTTTGATCCCCTGTTTTGTGACTATGAACGTATCAATAATAAAAAATATTTTAATTGGGGTAAACATTCCTCTCACATTTATATAATATTGTATATATAAAGTTATGTGTGTACAGCTACTGAGATAAAGCGGAGACCTTTAGTGGTCGAATTTATCAGAGATCTCGAAAATATTTCCCACGAGTTTCTACGCTTAAGGACAGCTCTGTCATTTGAACAAAATTTAAACAGATCCTCAATGTTTTAAATTAAAAGAAGACTAAATAGTGGCAATGAGTTTAAAATACAGACTGATTAACAAGTATGTTAAAGAACTAATAGATAGTTACATTTTAATGGAATTCGTACGAATAAGGATTAGGTAAAATGGGTGAAATATCTCATTACGAATTAGAACGTTGGGAGTTAATGAACGTGTAAACGAGTAGGTTTGTTAATTTGAAAAATAAAACAAATATTAGCTCTGCGAAAATGGCGTTATATAAAATAGTAAATCTCGCGGGTATTAAAAGATAAGGATGTGGAATAAACTTAAAGCTGACTCGTCGGGTGGAAGACGGGGAATGTTCAGCCCGTTATTTACCGAGTCAGCATAAATCCCGTGATATATTTAATACTGTGGTGCCGGCCAGGAATTAATAGGCCCGAGGGGGCCGGCCGAGGTGCGCACCCTTGACATTTCGAGGTTGAGAAAAGGAATCGGTATTAATTTAAGACTGAGAGCGTAAATAATAAAGCTTACGTGTAAGAGCCGGGGGTGTTATAGCAGCTGCCGTGTCTGCAAGGCTTCGCTCTGCATTCGTCAATGTCGTTGTCGCATGTCGTCCCTTTGAATCCTGCAGGGCATGTACAGGTAAACCCGTCCTGAAGGGAGGTGCACGTCGCCCCGTTCGAGCAAGGCACGCTAGCGCAATGGTCTTCCGACTCACAGTGGCTTCCTGAAAAACAAAACATCACATATTATTAACTCGAAGCAAAAAATCACAGTGTAATAACATGAAAATTGAGACGAAACAAAATTCAAGAAATCATAAAGGATATAGAGATAAAAAGAAAGCTTCAATATGATTGACAGGATAACGGTCGTAGTTGTCAGCGGTTTGGTCGCCCCCGAACTTCTTGGTACGCCTATTACTCGGCCTATTGTACTAAAAAGAAAAAGACCGATAAAAAGGCAAAGATAGCGAAACGCGACGGACAAAACACACAGCGAGACTGATCGAACCCAAATAATTAGAACCATCAAAGTACTGATAACTGTAACACATTGCTGATGGTTAAAGAAAAAAATGTTACAATAAAATACAATATAAAGGGTGTCCTTTTTAGATGGTCCGGGTGAATTTCTCATGAACCGATGACACTATTAATAAAAATTAATACTAATTTATTAGTTTTTAAACTAGTTTCATATTGTTACCTTTTTTTAGAAACCTCAGACCCAGTTCAACCTTGATATATCAAATCCAACCCCACACTTCCTGACACAACATTTTAAAGGATTTTTTTACGCTGAAAACATAATTATAATCGGATTTTAAATTTAAAAAGTTAAATGACGAAGTTAAAGCAAAAGGTTTGGAGGAAAACAGCGATTTCGTTTATTTAGTCATTGACAAGAATTTTCCACCTTTACCGCAGTTCTTCAACTGAGGTTGGTGGGTTATAATTGGCGAAGACACTGTTTTTTAAAGGACCTCACAGAAAATAGTAAACTGGAGTAAAATCGGATGACAGAGGAGGCCAACAGATCTATGAGGTCCAACCCACCAGTGACGATCTCCAAATAACGTCTCAGATGCAAAACATTGTGTGTTAGGTATCCATCAAGCTCCGGAATATTTTGCTGTTGATGGAGAGGAACATCATTTATTAGTTTTGGTAAAACCTCCCAAAAATTGAGGAACTGAACACCATTTAAATTATTTTCGTAGAAATAAGACCCAATTAATTAATTTCCGAATAGTACACACCAAAATATTGATACTGAGAACCACCTGATGATGACAAGAGTAAAAATTTATCGGATTTTCCCATGCCAACGTTTGAACATTCGAATGCTATTAGAGGTGAACTTCGCTTCATAAGCTAATAGGATATCAAATCGAGCCCGAAGTCCTTGGACAAGATGAGAGATAATTTAAGTCCGGTATACAGTTCTAATGTTATTTTTTGAAAAACCTAAAATCCTTGGAACAATTCAGAGAGGAATTCGGATTTTCGCAAAAATACAGAATAATATTCAGCTCCTCGTGGAAATTACGCTGGTGGTTTCTTGGTGATGGGACAGCAACTGATCCGTATCTTCTCATATTGCGAGCAGCACGAGCAAAACGTTTTGTGCTTTACTCTGGGCGGCGATCAGGAAATTTCTGGGAGTACCGTGATTCGTACACTTACTGTACCTTCAATCCCTACCAGCACCACTTCATGAGCTTCGCGGCCCTCCATGATGCCTTCCTTATTGGCGTTGGTGATATGAGAGGCGACAACGCGCAATACCACGACTACCAATAAAGCAATACATATCACCTCGCTGTTGATCGGGGGGAAATATGCTCTTCGGTCCATTTTGAATGGAATACTGAATGTAACGAATATGTAATACTGTAAAATTTATTTACTTCCAGAAATTGCGATTTGCTCTCATAATGCGAGTTTATTTAATGTTTACTTTAGTGAAGTAACAAATTATTGGAATTAACAATGAAACAATCGAAATGCGTTTTTTCAAACTTTTTGCGATAACTTTTTTTATTTGAATTTGATTTTTTGACCAATTTAAAATCCAATTGTACGATTGTTTTAAACGTAGAACGTCCTTTAAAATAATGTGGCAGGATGTATAGCGTCGTATTTGAAATTCTGAAGTTTAACTAAGCCTGAGAAACATTTATAATTTTTCTCCAAAAAATATAAAAATTTGAGACTGGACTAAAAAATATTAAACATAACTAACAAGGACATCCTGTATAATGGCTGAATTTGGCACAGATGTATGTAAGATGTTGAGCAGGGTGATGGGTCTGAAATTTGGTTGTTACCGATAATTATGGTCTACCTGTCCTCGCGGGTATGGAACAACCCTCAGCCGGTGTTTTTGAAAAAATGCCTATTTGTAAGTATGTCGGGTTCGAATACAGGGCCCCTCTGGAATCGAACGGGGGACCTTTTCCTTACAGTGATGGGCGCCGTGTAGACGCCTAAACCGTTGCGGCCACCAACGCCCCACGGAAGAGTATTGTTATAATAAAATATACAACGGTAAACTGAACATACATATATATCCTCTCAAAAAGGCAAAACGCATTCTGAACACAGCAAGAATGTGAGAAAGCAGGATAATCAGAACAATGAGACAGTTGATTCTAAACAATATACATTATTCAAATATACCAACAATATTCATGCAATAAAATATACCAAGGCAAAATTGAACACACAAACATCATACAGTTGTAATAATTGAAGCAGAACTGAACCTAACTGGCTGTCTAAACTATGATAAAACTTAATTTGGAGTTAATCAAACAGACAATCATCATTTCCTATCACAAAAATGAACAAGGAAACAACCAAGGGGAAAAAAGAGCCACAGCAAATAAAGAAGAACATTATCGTTATTGTAGAAAACATTTACACTGGGAAATTTCAAAAACAAAATCAGGTTGGTGTATTTTATTTTGTAATTTAAGAATTGGTAGTTGATACAGGAGAAGATCCGTGTTTCCATTACAAACTTCAGTTAATAAAACGTGCTTTTGACTATGCTCATGAACAAGGACAAAAGGATCAATGGCAATATTGGCAAAAGGCAAGAAGATTGACTCGAATGCATTCTCAGTTGAGTCAATAATTGGAGTTTAAATGTTATAAAGGTAGAGCACGTGGGACCGCGGCCAAGGCCGAGGGACGAGGGAGAAAAAAGATAAATACATAGGAGGAAGACCCCTCGTCTTAATGGCGACCAGGGATTCCTTCACCTTAATCACACAAGTGGAAATGTTCCAGAACAACTTATTTCTGAAGCGATATTTCAGTCCCGTATTAAGAAAATATTTCAAAAAGCGAGAGCAGGAAATGAAGATGAGCTTAAAGGGTTGTTGATGTAGGACTTCTAAATATCTAATGACACGGCATTTGCGGGTTGATACCATTTTAATGTCCCATTGCTCATCTATGACTAACACCTGTCTCTTTGAGTCATACTCCGCGGTGTTTTTTTTTCTGTCCAAAGGGCCATTAGAAAGCGTAAACAATGGTGAATATACGAAGGCCCTTTTAGAAGTTCTTTCTACACCTTGGATACAGGATTTTTGTTCGAGAAAGATTGAAGATAAACTATCATTCGGATTCTGTGATGGCATTCCGATATAATTTACAACCGATCGTATTGATTGAAAATCGGAATATATACGGTTACTTTAATTAATTCAGTCTCATTTCAAACTCTGGTCTATTATGTAGCTGTTCAATATTCATTGAATTCACTTTGAACATGCTGCCCATTTGGAACTACTTGTAAAATGGTGAACGGAACGTCTCCCGACGCCTGAAAGAGTGAAGCATTATGTAAGCCCTTTCAGTCAAATTATACATAAAGTAATCTGCGAATATAGAGGAACTTGAGATTCATTTTTACCATCAGAACTTGTAATGATTCGTGTAACTTCTCTATGTGTTCAGCTAGAGATCATTTTGCTAGGTTTTAATTAAATGAGCATTCGGTTATGAGTGTTTAGCTTGTCTCCCTGCCATTATAACTGGTAAGTATCTTATGGATTTTCAATTAAAAATTAACGTTAACAGCCACGACATACCTAACCATCCCTAACCAAAACTTATTTCTTGGTTGTAGGTTTTTCAAATATTGGATGTAATATTGAACTGTACCCAATTAGTATGGTAATAAACTGGTAATAAAATTGGGGCGTCAGTGGCCGCAACTGTTTTGGCTTGACAAGGCGCTCAAGGTAATGGTCCGCCGTGCGAATCCAGCAGCCTTGCATTCGAACCCGTCATATTTGCAAATGTTTTATTTCCCAAAAACACCGGCACCCCGAGGGTTTATATGACCTGTACTGTTGTGAACCCTCGTTTAAAAACATAAATAAATAAAAAGAAACAGCATTTTTCTCTCACTTCCAATGTTTGTGTTTGTATCAAATTACGAAGCTAATGTGCATTTGAGTAGCCAAAATTCAACTCAAATTCAATTCAAACTCTGTTCTTGATACAAGTGAGTCTTAGATAGCGAAGGCTTTGTACAGGTGGTATTAGTTTGCTGATGTTACTCAGTTATTGTGGAGAAATAGTGTTATGAAGCTTTTCCATCTTTTTTGATACAACTAGAATGGTTAATTATGAAATTACCTGTGAATCCGACTGGACAGGTACATGTGTATCTATCGAGGCTTTGTAGTGAGCAGGTCCCGCCGTTCAGGCAGGGGCTGGAATCACAAGAATTGGCGATCGGAATCTCGCATAACGAAGCCGAGAAACCGATTGGGCAGGAGCACCAGAAGTTAGGAGGTCCGTGGGTCGGCGACGTCCTGACGTTGCAGGTGCCACCGTTTTGGCACCTCGGACCGGGACCGGTGTGGCACGGGTTAAGGTGTTGACAATACTCCCCTACGTAGACGTTCGTGCAGCTGAAAAAGAACAAAAAAAGTTAGAATTATGTGAAAATAATGATCATCTGTCTTGTCGAATATAAAGGAAAAAGATGAGAGAAGTTTAAAGGGGCCGAGTGAACAGTGGACTGTACATCACAGTCGCAACTACTCGTTTTTGAAATAACATTTATTATCCTTTTTAATTACCGGCCTCGCTTTCGTCACAGACCGCTCGCGATTAGAACAAATTTTCATGAAAAATCTCCCACGGCGATCGACCGAGCATATGAAATTACACGCCTGCTTCGAAAAAAAGTTCTAATTAAATTAGTGATGCTATAATTACATATGGAAAGGAAGTCACCAGTTGCAAATAGTTCGTGTTGTCTTTCAAAATCGTAGCTTTGATCATTCGTCTTTTTATTCCCTTTCATTATCGTAAATATGTATAGGCTCAGGAAGTGAGGGGGGGGGGTTCAGCCAAGCATTCCAACATCCGCCGCGTTCAAACTGCCCAATACATAACCCTACGAAAAATACTAGATGCTTCATTTTATGTATCGAACCTAAATTCGAATCTCACCCGTTGCGTAAGTTTTTTAATGAAGCCACTTTTAGTTTAAACATAAACGCTAGTAAGTGTTTTATTGTGATTTTTATAGATGTTGAAAAACGAATTAGTATAGAGAATAAGCCGACAAAAAATCCCGACGAATGGAACGTAGGCTCGAGCCACACTAAGGTTTGTCATCCTCTGCCGTCGCAATTCATTTAACATTGAGGTTTTTAGCGTGCGCACTTAGCCGGCTTTATCACACGTTTAGATTCTCAAGTTAGGAGCGACTCACCTGCGCTACTCCCTAGAGGAGACAGTGCATACGGTAAAGGGCTGACTGGCGACCACCACCGATAAATACCCGCCCCCGTCCACCATTCGCTACGCATCCGAAAGACGCAGTCATCGTAGCTCCTCGATGGTTATACGCTCTCGGCAATCCGATCCTATGGCCCACGACCACGAATGAAACATAGCCTCTTCTTCAGGTACCCTCTAGGGATCTCACCACTAAGCCACTGCATCTGGGCATGAACTTGGAACTTGATAATACGCTACTCGCAGTTCAGATTTCACCCTTCCCCGTCCCTATATATAAAAATATATTTAGACCGGCTTTGGTACCCTAACCCCCCGAAAAATACTTGCCCCAAGCCTTTGATATCGGAGAAATCACCTACAATACCGACAAAGGCCGAGCCACCTTGTGCAACGAGTCTTTACGTTCCCTCTACTTGAGGTGTGACTTAGACTAGCTTTACACCATGCTCGCCAAGCTACACGTCATGGGAATAAGGCTTTAGGTTTAACAAATGGATGCGGAACTGAATAAACTGTCATGAAAGCAGCTCATTCCAGTTATGTATTTTTTAATGCGTATATTAATATATTACGTTACAAATTTGTACTATTATACAATAACTAAATTATATTAAAAAATATGAAACTTTAATTAAAAGCCTACAACGATAATGTAATACTGAATGAAGTCCCTTCCCCCGAGGTATGCTGGTTTATGGACTTACATTAGATGGGCGGTAGGTTATTTGATTTTGCGGAAACGATATTAGTGGCTACCACCCGTTCTGGGCAACACAAGATACAGAACAATTATGATCGGTGTGAAAGGCCGCTCACGACCTTTCGGTACATAAACATTTCGCATCACAGTCACGGTCCGGAAACCGGAGAGCCGTTCCACTCAAAATATATGTGACTCCAGCCACCATCCCACGTATAACGAAACAATTACAAGACGGCGGGGAATTAATATCCGCCGGTTACATCTGTTATGTAAATAAGGGAATCGGATAATGTTCTCTTTATAGAATCTGAGTAAATCTCTACGGGGTAATTACGTGTAATTAGCGTTATACGTGTTCCCTCGATAACGGTTCTCGCCCAATGCCCACATGGAGTGGGCGGCGGGCCATCACTATTCGGCTCACGTCTTATTAGCACTGAGAAAGAGTCTTGAAAAAAAGGTTTTGTACGCGGACGTAACTCTAGATGTTATCTGACGTACCTTGTCCTCCCAACAGGGAGTACTCTCGGACAGCGAATCCAGTCTATCTCTACGTGGCGACACTATTTTTCCTTTTGTACTTCATGTCTTATCCTTCATCTCTTGTTTCTATAATTCTTCTTAATCTTTACTGCGCATTATTTCACAGGGCTTAGTATTCCTGTGAACTTACGCATCAGAGCCAAGACTGTGTTATACTAAGGCTTTTTCAAACGGCCATTTAAAGATTAAAGGATAATCGCTTAGGAACATAAATGACCACCATCTCTGATCGCTGATCTTTTACTTATTTTAAATTACTTCCGTTAAAATCAGAAATAAAAGCTTCGTCATAACAGAGACAGACTACCATTTCGCACATTGGAAGTTTACGTACAAGTAGATGACCCTTGGCGACACGCCCGAGTCTCAATCTGGCTAAAATATTTTTTGGGGCTTCATTCCACGAGACATAAAGCTCACTCAAAAGGCCACATTTATCCTTTGGTGGCCCAACTTTTCATTCAAATTGACGATTAACCATATCTGATCAATCCATTCATTGCAGCCTCGTTACCAGGTATCATCGGTTGCATGGAAGGAAAACCAACCTAAGAAGGGGTAATGATTTAATGCTGCAAAGCAGACGGAGATTTAACCGTTAAATCATTTGAAAAAAATAATAAATGTACATTTATTAACTGCAAGCAGCTCTCGAACCAGTGTATATATTGGACTTGAGATAAAATCCAATAATAAGTAAAAACTTTTGACTTTCTCACATAACAGCATCTCCAAGAAAATATTTGGAACCTCCCGTTCAAACATAGCTTGTGTTCTAAGTCAAAAAATTTAAGCATAAGTCTTCAAATTCGTTTATAGTCAAGTAGTGAAATAAACCGGATGGCCTAAAGTTAAACGGCCATGTTACCGACATACAATACCTCTGTATGTTATTTTTATAAATAACCACTATGATCTCTCAAAAAAAGTTCTAATTATTCTTCTATTATTAGCCAATTCTGAAGAAGGCAAACTGTGACAGTTCTACAGACACTATGACAGTTCTGAATTTTTCCATTGAAAGCAGGAAGAACAAGTATATCAGGATGATCGGAACCCAAAACTAAAAGTTTATCAACTACTTCCTGTAATTTCTAATTTTTCTAAGAGCAAGAATGAAAGGTTGAAACGCCGTTCTCAAGGAGAACTTATACAAAAGTATGTAGGATTGTTAAATCTCCCATTAAAGTTAAGCTGGATAAATGAATGATAATCGAAGTTGGCCGTTAAAAGCAATATCTCCTTCAAGAACTAGTTTCATCATACCAAGAAGAAACCTCAATACGCAAAGAAAATGGTTTTTTCCTCTGTCTGCGAAAATTCCAACATAATTCCCTCAAATTATTGAAATTGAAAGCCTCCTTTATGGTAGATTGTTACAACAGTTAATTGTAGTCCCCCCCCCCCCAGTGGGTTCGGGCTGGAGTCTTTGGTCTAGACTTAGAGAGTAAGCCTGGGAGCTCATTAATAGCACCCTCGCGGGGCAGGGCCCATGATTTACTAAGATGACTCCACTGTAATCAATCCGCTATTCAGTCCTAATCCAATAATTCAGGCGCTTTGAAAAATAGAGGATCGAGAGTGAGTTACAGGGGGAGATTTGTTTTCTTTTATTATTTTTTTCTCTATCTTTTAAAAATATCCAAACGGGTCGCCTATCCCTTAGCATCTCCTCCCACGCGACACACCGAGGATTGAATTTTAAACTGGTCGATTGGACGGTCACGACTCGGGGCAAAACTGTAAATTCCACGTACATGAATGGGGTATTCTTAATAATAGTGAAGTGGTTAACAGTAACTAAGACATATGTATGGGGACCTAATGCCCCGACGCGGCTACAATGCTTGCCCATTATCCTGTCACAAGGTGGACGAGCGCTTTTCCAATTAAATCCACCGAAAGAGCCGAGTCGGGGTGAATTAGCACCTTTTCCGGTCCGAATGGAACTTAATCATCAACACTTACTTATTTAATTTATTGTCAGCACTGCCGAGGTATTTTACTTCTTCTTCCTCTTTTTTTTTTTTTTTTTTTTTTTGCAACGAGGTAAAGAGCACATTAGCGGCGCCCTGAGATTGCCAGGAAAAATTATTTTTGCCGCTAGGGCCTTTTAAGATCGTAGGCGAGACAAGAAAGCTTTCAATTTGTGCCTATCATTTCTGATATAACAACATTTTAAAATGAATTCTGAAAGGTCGTGACGAAAAAGCCGACAAAAGATTCGTTAGTTACTTGGAAAAAAAAAAGATTAACAGACAAATTCGAAAGGGTATAAAAGATATTTACTATGAATAACTCATCAGCAATGAAATAACTCATAATGAAACTATAAACATGCTAAATTTATCAAAATGTCTTGTTTAATTTTGTCAAGTAGTTAAACAACTTTAACCTTACAGGTTGGTCTATACGTTTTTCTTGTGTTTACATCTTTTTTTCTACATCTATCTGATTTTGAAAATATCAAAATAAATATAACAGCCAAAACTAAACTGCAGGTTTTCACCTCGCAAACTTTCACCTTTTATCTCACCATATTTGATTGCTTAAAAATATTTCGCTCGATCAATCTTCATGACTACTGAAAAATTAATGTTGCTAACATACACGGAACTATTAAATTAATTACGTGTCCTCCTGTTGTCTACGGGATGGTGAACCTATAGTTTCACAGCTATCTATTATCCCGGTGAGATCAGCGAGACTAGGCAGAGCCGGAAATTCAATGTCATATCACTAGAATATAGAAAGAAAGGCATCATCACATACTTATTGACATTGCTAATTTTTCTTTATTGTGTTGATTAGCAAGATTGAATTTTGTGGTTATAAAAATTGTCTTTTTAAACAAAACAAGTGACAAATGAGTTTTTAAACCATCAATTCATTTAATTTAAGTCTTTTCTTCTGGGTTTTCTCCCTATAGAAGAACAAAACCGGGATTCTAAAATATTTCGCAGATATTTTTTATGTCTAATCATAATAATATTTTAATAGTAATTATAGTCAGTCATTTTACAAAGGAATATTTAATTACCCATTGTACTCGTTTCCCACACTCCGGGAAAGGCGGGTGTCTCTCGTATAAATTTTTAGCTGCATTCTGTTTAGTCTTTCTTTTTTTATATATACTTTCAACTTGTATTTATTTAGAAATCGTGAGATGCGGTCTGGTGTGATGTACGTTTCAGAGAAACATTTTCTTTATTGGAACATTAACTTTATTGAGCCCTGAAGAAGATCACAATAAAGATCGAAACGTTGGCACGATAAAGAAAATGTTTTTCTGAAACCTAAATCACACCAGACCGCATCTCACTATGTCTAAAGAAATATCGATTAACGGTCACTAATTACCACACACTTTTAACTGGTTTTCAAAAGTTGGCATTTTTGCCGTTGACACGACACACCTTTTTTTTTTTTTTTTTTTTTTTTTGAAAAGATCGAAAATGAAGAAAGGGCGGTCAATAAGAAATGTGTTAATTCAATTTTTGCATTTAACATCGTTAGCTATTAACAAAATGTACAAAACATAAAAAATAAAATAACTGGCTAAACATATTTCGGCTGTTTCTACACACAAAAAATTACAAAAAGCATCTAGAAATTCCTTCTTGAATACTTTTGTCATTTATTAATGCGAGGGGAACTTTAAGAATTCCTGTAAGATTTAATAGATCGAAAATGCCTATGTTCCTATCAAAAAAAAAAATTAAGCCAAACAATAATGAGATTCTTTCACCGGCAACAAATTATCTACGCCCTAAAAACGAGCAAAGAAGTGAAACTTATTACGTAAGATTTAATAAATTCGAAACATTTTTAAAATGTCCATTCCAAAGACCTATTTTTATTTTTTCTATGTGTATATTTTTTATTTATTTTTTTAATCAAAGGTCCACAGTGCAAAAACTTAACACAGTTTCCTTGTCCCCTTCACATTTTACATATAAATGGAAGGAGTTAGTTGATAAACAGTATCCAGTTGATAAAATATCGCATAGACAAACCATTAAACACTGCGAAATGACATCAATTAACTAAACTAAGAAATACAGCTAAAGATCTTCTTTTTTTTTAATGATTATGTTCTCTCATGACGTTTTTTCTATTTATAACTGTTCCTTATTTAATGTACATCTATTTATGTGGGAGGGTCAACATTGCTAAGTTCTCCGAGGTGTCTCTCATTATCCTGGTCTACTTAACCTTTGTCTTTTAGTTGCCTTTGTTACCATCTCTAACCATCCTTGCTTTCCTACGAAAGACGCGTTCCTGCATTTCTTCATCTATTACAGTATAATGTTATAAGTTTTCCTAAAATGTTTGATTTTTGGTTGACAAAACAAATCACAGGCCAACTACTTAAAATGCCAAAACGGCGAGGGTGGGCAAACAAGGATGATCGTAGAGCAGTTTTTCCTAAATATCTTATTTATCTGAATTTCATTTTTAGAATGTGTGATGGCTATAAATAAAACGGCAAAACGAGAAACATCACTGGCTAACGAATGGATAATCCAGAAAACAGGCAATGTCAATGAGACTAGAAATGCCAGGTCATGGAGGTCATGTCAAGGTGGCAGATCTCACAACGCGTTTCGAGATAAGGTCCTTTTTATTGTTCCAAAACATCTATGTTCTAAAAACCTACAGCAGAAGAATGAAAAATATTTGGCGATTTCGTATATTTACATGGATTTTTTCTTTTGTTCACTCAACTACGGTTAAACGGCGCGGAAATCATGTGGGACGATCTCAAAGATCTAGCTCTAAGATAGTTTTTGCTCTGTTCAAAAGGGTGGTTGACAAAAAAAAAAAGAAGGCAGACAGCGGTCGTGCCGGGGATAATATCGCCAATTACGATTCTATGTTAATTACTAGCGATCTTCACGACCACACCACACATGCCGCACCAATTAAACATAACTTTAACTAAAGATTATTTTCCCTCTCACTGAAAAGAGGATCTTTTAAAAAATATAAGAAAAATCAGTACAGTGTCACCGGCGGAAGTGTCTTTTGAGTTTAAAAGAATAAAACTGAAAGCAAGATTGGAACCATAAGAGTTTGAAATATGAACTAATTCTCCGAGCATTGCCGGGCTTTTTTATCATGAAAACTGGTCTCCCCGCTGGCACCGACTCTTCCCACGTGGATCTTATTCCGCCCGCATGTTAGTTGATTATTATGTAAACCGAGATTATATTTCCACTCAGTACAAAATATTAATTAATTATCTATTTTCAGAGTGGATGTTAAGATATAAATTTACTTGAAATTGATACATTAAAAGGTTTTGGTGTTCATGCATAATTTACATCTAGATTTGAGTATCGTTTAGAATATGTTAAACTGAAGATTCTGAGTTAAAATTTCAACCGGATAAATCTCTATACAAATGATTATCATTATATCATGACGATTTCTATTCATCTTTACATCTAACTAAGCTAAGTTTCCGATCATTACGGTACCATTTGGTATTTCATCAGTTCTGCTCTGCATTCGACATATTCGTTGGATGCTGTATTTGCGGTATCTCGTATGTTCGTATATTAAAAACCACTCTTTATCCCAGAAATGAACCGGGAAACTAACCGAGAATCAACTAAAGTTTCATATTTTGGCAAAAATGTTCTACGGCCATCCTTTCCTGCCTATATTTGCTATTTTGGTATTGTGTCTCAATATTGTCGCCGACACAAAGCCAAAATGTGCCAATAAAGCAAGTATAGATAGGCCGAAAAGGAAACACCAAAGCTGTACACATACATGGCGTATTTGTATTCTAATTATATTTTCCTAATGCTTTCTATTTCAATCTTTCTACTTCTCTATACATATCTGCAATAATAGAATCTATGGGTAAAGGTTTCCCTCTGTACAGTTTATATATAAATAAACATATGGTACCCAACTGTCCGGCTTAGATATCCTTACATTACGACAATCTGTGTATTATAAAAAGCAAAAGGTCAATGAAGCACGGGTTTTGATTTAGCGTGAAGAGCAATTGGCTAATACCAACAAACTACAACCGCCGGTGAAGAATTTCTGAAAGGTCAAAATCGAATATTCCCATGTTACGGATGCGAACCACGATGATGCTCGAGGCGTCCGAGAGGGAAATGTTCAGCCCGGACGGCAAATTATGCAAGCCGTTATAAAGCCGGGGTGGTAAATCCGATTTTTACATATCCAGGTTGTAAAACCGATGTTGGCCGAGGAAAAACGTATTGGCATAATTCCATGGAAAGGCCTTCGGCAACACCGTGCAAGCTGATCCGGGTAGAGAAAAACTTGTACTATTGCTAACAGAAGCGAACGCTGTTCCCCTCCGAGTTATACTTATGATTCGTAGAATGTTGCCTAGAGCGTGAAGAGAATAAAATGCACCGATCAGATGCCATAATGAATCTTTTCCAATCCTTTACGACCGATGGAGTCTTGTTTTATTAAAAGACTGAGTAAAGCGATGGCAACAACATACTAAAACCAACAGCTAATACTATGTTAACACAGAGAACCTTAAAAAAATTGACCTCTGCTTAAAAGTAAAGTTAATTGCTTTAATTTTACTATTAACTGTGGCACAGTCCTCAAATATTTACGCAAAAAGGTAAAAATTACATTAAAAATCATGAAGGTTGTGACGTTAATTCTGAAGATGCCCAATAAGTATGATATTAATTATTTATACCATTAAATAGTAATAATCAATTACTAAGTGAAGAATAAAAAATGTTAATAGAGAGAGATGTTTCTCGTTTGTTGCAGACACACATAGTTATTGAAAATTAATTCAATTTAAAGCGAAGATTTATAACGCAGAGGAAAAACCACAATTTCTTTTATTTGAGCAATAAATATAAAATAATGTTAGTATGGATGAGTTTTATAACTGTAAGTTGAAAATTAAGGAGTTGACTTCAAAAGCCAATCTTCATTTAATCACAGGGATGAAAAAATTATTATTCATGGAGTATGATACAGCCCTAACTCTAGGAAAATTGGCAGCTGTATGTTTTTTTATCCGCTTGTGAAAACCAGTTGTCCACCGGCTTATCTCACCATCTTAGGGTGTCGACCTCTTGTTTTTATAATCTTTTCAAGCGGTCGGCTTAGTTTTGTTTGAAGAGATTAGATTTTTCCACCGATAGGAAAATTATCCATCTCGAAATTGCAAGTGTTATATATTTATGTAGCACCTTGTAAAATTTTATGGCTTGCAATTAGTCTTTTCTGTTATTTTTTAGTGTCGATATATGTTTGTATTTTAAAAAGTTTAGTATATGTACAATGTGTGGTAATTAGTGACCGTTAATCGATATTTATTCAGAAATCACTAAAACATTTGAGCCCTGAAGATGATCTCGATAAAGATCGAAACGTTGGCACGATAAAGAAAATGTTTTTCTGAAACCTACATCACACCAGACCGCATCTCACGATTTCTAAATGAATGTACAATGTTGGGAATGTTCAGAGTGTTTTTGTCATGTGATACCGTTTTATTTTTATTTAGATTATATTTGTATTTTATAGGGAACACGAATTTTTAATATTATGGCATTTTGGGGTAGGTCGGCTGTTCCAGGTAGGGCCGTCCTATTTCCGGCCTATTGAGCATGACGGGGGATGAGAGAAGGGAGAAAGCCCACCCCTAACACCGGCACCCGGCACCCTCTTTCCTGCACATTCAAGTCTCCCGATACGACGTAAATTTCAAGACTCTAGATCTAGTGAGCATTCGTCACCCGGTATCAGGCTGACGTTAATGATACTGGTCGAATAAGGGCATAACGGCTTGAAATCCTTAGCCGGCGAGTAATCTTCCTTTGAGGCTTATCGATGTCTCCAAAGCCGGGGTATTCGTGCCGAGCCCTTGTTAGCCTCCTCATTCACACTTGGTCGCTAATGGGAGAATCATTAACATATAATGCAGGCGGATACATTCCACTTGTGCACAAGGCGAAAGGAGGCTTTTTTCTTCTTTTTTTCCAAAGGCGAATAATTTTTCACCTATGCAAACGAATATCTTAACAAAATGACCCATGAAAAGAGAAAAAAATCTTTTCTTTTATCTTCTACTCAGCACAGTTTTGTATAAAGCAGACTCAAGCTTTTTAAAATTTATCTTTAACCATTAAAAATCGTTTAGGTCTTATTTATTCTCGCTGTTTTTGATCTGTCTCTGTTCTGCATTTCGCCATCTTCTCCACCGTGGGGATGTTGATAAAAAACCGGTACTTCTTTGCCAGTCCAAACTAGAGAGAACAGTAGAAGAGACCAAGGGATGAGAAATTACAAGTTCATCCACTTCAACAAAAATAACTTTCAAAACACCTAATATATCTAACTTCATACATTCTCGTAAGCCTTTTTTTCTGATTCGCCCAAAAAACGATTCTGAAATGCCTATTATAAAAAAGAACACCGTTAAGATGGCGAAAAACCTATTGTGTCTGACATGCACAAACAGTGAGGATAATCCTCAATAAGATATGTCAACATTATTGAAAAATCGCTGAAACTAACCTGACCATTTCTCGATGGAACAACGTGAAGGTGGTCAAAAGAAAAAACGCGTCATATATGCCCAGACATGAGTGTATTCTGAACAAAATGATCTTCAGTTATGAGTTGGATGATCTGTTAATTCCATAATACTACTAAGTAACAGATTCATCTCCAGAAAATTCCTCAAGATGAACATATTATTTCATTATTCCATTTCCCACCGATCAACCAGTTTGGTCGTTTTAGAAAACTTGATTTTAGTGGATTATGAACTACTGGATCATACAAATTATTGATGGACCATGTTCTGCCAGTTTTGACTGTCAAAGGCGTTTCGGTTTTGCGCCATCTTCACTGGTGATGGTGCGCCACTATGGATGTCCTTTATAAAGGTATACAACGACTGAACGATTAAAACAATTACAGAATTTATTTCAACCTTTAAAAAAACTGCAAGCAGTTTCGTAGTTCTTGTGAACTTGATTTTGCTCGTTCCTGGACTGGAAGTGGTCACTAGATAAAATCACGAGTAAAATATTGGCAACGGCAGTGCCCGGTGATCTGCCTCATCGGGCACAAAAACAAATTCCTCATCTAAAAAAACTAACGGTCCCTGACTGGTGGGTGACCGCAATCATGGTTTCGCACTCGGTTTCAAAAAAGACTATGATCAACCATAGGAGAAAAAAAATCCGGGATGATATCACCGACTAAAGAATATTTTTCAATGCTAATGCCATTCTTAATAATATATACAAGTTGAAACTTATCAATAATGTAAGTAGGATTGAATGCGGCTACGAGACCGGTCTAGGCATCTTTACTGATAAACTTAATCAAGATTGAGTTCTGAAGCTAAACAATAATAGTATAACTAGTACAAATTTTGCCTTTCAATAAACAGCAAGATGTTAATTTTAAATTACTAAAATACCCGGATAAATTTTGTATGTTTTATATTAAGGATTAAAATTTGAGAGCATAGCTCAAGCAAAGTAGCGACTCAGACATTCGTGACTGCACACATGGCAATATCTCCGGTTTGACAATGTAATCAGAGGAACGTCGCAAATTAATAATACGAGCCTTAATTCGAGGGCCTTGGAGATTAAATCTTTGATCTACATTTTGATTCGATGCGGGCCGTGGGAGTGTGCGGCGTGCGGAACCAAGGAGCGCACCTGCCGCCGCCACTCGTCTGGAAATTACCCTAACTGACCCTTTACTGTGGAATTATCAGAACCATGGGACAAAGGATGTCATTTCGAAGACTCGGCCTACGTCAGATACATCGAGGAGCCGAAAAACCGACTGTTTTTGTATTGGGAAAATTACTTATACGTTGTTTTTCTAACGTGCCTTACATGAGAAAATAACGAGCACATGTGCTTTTGGTGTTTTTTTAAAGGTCACTGACATCGGAAATCTTGATAGTAACACATTACAAAAAATATGACAAGATGTAAAGCTGAAACATAATTGCGCGGGATTAAACACATGTGTTATAGACATAAATCTAACAATGGATATTAAAAGAAAACTTTTTATAGCTAGTGACCTAAAACAACAGATGCTGACTTGTAATGAAGTTAAAATAAATTTTAGTCATTAATCAAAATGTATTATTTATTATACTAATAAAAATAATAAATAAATTAACGAAACGGTCTACAAATCGTAAAACATTTCTAATTTATTTAACATAGTACTAAAAAAAATCGCTCCTATAAAGCAAATCACTAACTTCAGACCTATCTACCCTATAAAACAAGGTCATATGTTCAGATAAGTAATACGATCATAAACATAAATCGCACAAACTTCAAATATTCCCTAATATGCGTTGGAGGCAACAACGGTTCAAGCGTTGACGAGGCGTTCAACATTGTAAGGTAAAGGTCCCGGGTTCGAATCCAGCGATCGATTCCCGATCCTTACAAATTAAAGTATTAACGTCAGATATATCCATACTGTAATTCAATCGTGCTATCTTCAGATAATTCGCTACTACATAACCTTAATCTTGAAAAATAAATGTACTGCCTTCAGATACTTTGATTTTATACCAGATACATCTTCAAATTCACCGATCCTTGATACTAACAAACAAAATAACTAACATTGGACGCATTCTCTAATAGATTCGTACCAACTTCAATTCACTACTTCAAAAGAATGTCCCCACCTTCAAGCACTCAGATGTTATAAAACCAAACGTATTAACTTTAACTAATTCGATCCTTTTATACAAACGTACAATCTTCAAGTAATTATACCCTGTATTACAAACGGATTAACTTCAGATAATCAGATCCTGTAAAACAAACGTACTATCTGCAGATACTTCGCTGCAATAAATACAAGAGCACTATCAATACATGTCAGACAGATAAAAAAAATTCAACGAAGTATCTGAAGACAGTATGGTAGTATTATAGAATCGAAATATTTGAACTAATTTGCAGGTAGTTTGAACCTATATGACCAAATATCTTCAGATACTTAAATACTGCATTACTCTGAATATATTGAATACGACATCTTTACAAACATATCACCTTCGGTTCGATTTTCGTTGTGTCACTAAATTGCTAAACTGACTTAAATGAATATTTTGATTTTAGTTTTTCAGCCAATGAGCTCTCTGAATGTCTCTCTATTCATTGAGATTATTCAGTAAATTTGTGTTTTTGTATAATAATTGTTTAGCAGACCCCTCATTCAAATAGGACTGTAGGTAGAGTACAGCTGTTAAATTGACTATGCAATTGTTGTGTCGTTGTTAAATTTTTGCTCTGATTTCGTATGTAGTGCAACTTTTTTCAAATTTGATTGTGTACTTTTTGCTTGCTCCAGAAGCCTCTTTCATGCAGGATCCGGGTTTCGTATAATGTTGGCTTTTGGGGAGGGTGGTTGCCTCTTTGGCCCGGATCACCCTTAAATCTGTCCCGACTCCCCCCCTAGGACCGGGCCGACACACGAACTCCTCGAGCCGAGCACGCTCGTGCTTTTTTTCCTTCACTAAACCTGATCCCACAGGTTTAAACTCCCGATGGAAACGCAAGCGGAACGACGCTCTGCAGAAATGCTACAAAGGGTAATCAAATATTTATTGGGGGGAGGGAAAAAACAGCTTTGGGGTGAAAGGAGGGGATGAGCCCGAGTTGGCTCAATACCCACTACCCGCTGTACTTGAGTTTCTTTCCCACGGTCTACACCAGATGCCAAGAGAACCGCAATACGCGCCGGGTTACTACCCGTTTCAAATACCTTAAGAGTCCTCAGTCATACTAGCCAAGACGGCTAGTACAAGCTCGGAAGTGCCCCAATACCCTGAGCCTTCCATCAACAGGTTCCTTCCCCCACCGGGTTTCCATTAATCCCTCTAAGGAAGACTTTCCTTGTTGTTTTAATCGTGAATCATGTCTGAAGAATGAAGAATCCTCGTGATAGACTTAATTGTTCCTTACCAGATCATTACCTCAATCGTTTCACTGAATGCCAGTACTGGAAAAGAGAACAGCGCAAAGCTGTTGATGCAATTGCAACAATTTGAACAAAAGTGGTCGAATGATTTAGTTTTCTTAAAATGCCATACACTCTATCACGCTTTACACTCTAGAACTACGTATAATGAAAATGTTGTATGTATAAAGTTAAAAAACAAACTTTTTCGGTTCTGGTTTTCTCTACCCTCGTTGATTCCAAGTGGATGGGCGGTTCATCACCCAAAAACGTCAAAACAACTTTTTCAAATTTACATCCTCATTTAATCAGGTTATCATAAACCTAAAATGGTAATTTCCTTTAAACAGGCATGTAATATTCTATCAATACTTTTACGATCCAGCCATAAAATCAATTTTACTTATTTCTATCTTTTCCTTCCAACCAGATCGTTTAAAGAACGCTTTGGAAGAATTTAAGACGTTCGGCGATTGTCCTAGTATGAAAAACTACGTATGATGAAAAGATTTATGGAATTTATGTACAAACTTTTTTCGGTTTTGGTTCGATCTCTCTACCCTGGCTGATCACTAGTGGATGGAACTGTCACTACAAAGACATCAACACAACTTTTCCAAAACTTAATCCTCAGGTAATCCAGTAACAATAAACCCAAAAGCGTAATTTCATATAGAAAGGCATATAATACTCAATCAATACTTTTACGATACGGCCATAAAATTAATTTTACTTATTACCTACTTTTCCTTCCATATATAACCAGGTCGATTTACGAACGCTTTGGAATAATTTAAGACGTTCCGCCCTTGCCCGTGGATGAAGAGGTAAACGATTTCGCTGAGAGCAATTAGTTACGAGCGCGCACGCAATAAAATCCTTCCGAGGTCAGAAGTTAAGGGGTATTAATTTTCCGTTGTAGAAAGTTATCTTCGGATCCTGTGAGATTCCAATAATAATTAAGTTCGGATTAACAGGAAGAAAGTTTTTCCTTTTTTTTAATGTATCTCCTACAAAGTTCGCAGTCATGAACGCTTTGAAACCTGAACTAAATAAACAAGAATGAATTGCAATGTTTTTATTTACTTTTACAGCCTCTATTTATCTCTTGAGATAATAAAAATAGCTGAATTAATCCCATTCCGTCATACCAATTGAGAAACTAGTCGAACCCAAAAGCCAACACAATATAAAAAAATATCTTTTCTGACTCTACCAGAAAGTTTAGACTAGATTTTAAGACATTGAAAACAAAAAGTAAACAATAAGGAACGTTAGGACGTTAACGTAGGAATAACTTTTATTTAAACGTTTTGCATATATATTTAAATCTTGTTCATATACATTTAAACTTTTTCCATGTTACTTTTAACATTTTCTTTTAATGCACAAGTTTTTACTTTCTATTTCGATTTTTCGATTTATTTTATGTTTTCCATATACGTTTAAAACTTTCTTTTTATCGTGTATTTGATCGGATTCCTAAATTATATAATTGATTATTTTATACACTATAGTAATACAAATAAATATAATAAGTAAAAACTTACTGAAATATTAAAAATTTTAAATTAAATTTAAATGTTATTAGTTGTTGGCATTTAATCATTAAAACTTTTTCAAAAATATATGATCCGTTTCAAAATGTATTTAATTTTCCAGTATATAAAAAGGTTTTTTTTTTTTAATTTGCCGTTCCATTTTCAAAGGGCTAGAAATAAATAAGACAAACTGTTGAATATTAAGTGAAAAAGTTTGAATCTGAATGTAAAAAACAATTGATAAATGGAAAAAGTCGAAATTAAAAATAGGATGAATAGTAAATGGAAATTTTTGAATTAAAATGGACAAATGAATAATAAATTTAAAAAATCGAAATTAAAATGGAAAAAGTTGAATAATAAATGGAAAAATTTAAATGAAAATGATTGAATAACAAAGGGAAAATCGAGATTAAAATGATAATTTTTTTTTCAACTTGTCAACATTGTACAGGAGTTCACCTCCATAGTGGTAGGTGGGTGTGGATGTGGGAGAATATGTTTCGCATATGTCCTAATCCAACCAAAACGATAGTAATTTTTTTTAAAGTACGATTAGTTAAAACTTTTTCAAATGAAATATGAAATATTTAAATAGAATGCGTTTTAAGGGATTAGGAAAATTTCTTAATTTAAAAAAATAAAAATATCTTATTTGGTCAATGATTGGTTAATTATTTGCCCTTTTATGCATTGGATTTGATCGCTTTTGTTTTAGATTTTTTTTAAACTCATTTTCAAGCTGATTAAACTGCTTTATTTAGAATGGCATTTCCAAGTAATCAAAGACCCGATGTATTATGTATGCCTCGGTCTAATTGGTAGCAATTTGTAATCCGGCTCTCTTTCTTTTTTTTTTTTATTTCCCCCTGAGGACTTGTTATTTCCATGCAGTCCACTCCCACTGCCCCAAGCCTCTTCCTTTCAAAGGTTAGACGGCGATTAACATCGGCCCTTCGAAAATATAGGTCGGGTCAACTTTTATGTTCCTTTTTGGCTTGCAAATTGATTCACAAAAGTAATGGATCCTGAGGGTTGTTGAAGACGTTGATTCAGCATTTCTAAATGCAACCTAAGACGACATACCAGTCAATCATTAAAATGCTTAAAAATATTACTCAATTAAAAACTTAACGAGTTTTCAACTTTTAAATTCAAATCTAATGCATAACCTTCCTGAGTGTATGTATATAAGCCTACAATACAAATTGTCATGAGAAGAACTATGGAAATATTACAAAGTTTGTACATGTACATTAAATATTCTATGAAATTTTACGTTATATTGCACAATAATACTAGGAAATATTGTGTTAAGGGGTATGAGGTGATGACTTTAAAACTCAAATCCATTATATTTAGTGGTCTGATTGACCAAATTCAATTAATTAATATTTTTATGTAAGGTTTTGGTTGAAATGAAAAAGTTAGTGTCACGAGCGGCGGGATTCGAACCCACGACCTTATGCACGGTTCGAATCCCACCGCTCGTGGCACTAACTTTTTCATTTCAATCAAAACCTTTCACAAAAATATTAATTAATTGGAAACTCAAAGTTTATTTAAATTCTTTATTCGGCTTTTCAATGGTTAGTGTGTGAATTTTCCCCGTGATGTCCTTTTGACTCATCGAGTGAACCTTGAACAGGTAGATAAGTTCAAGTCAATAGGTTTTCCTTATATTTTCCTGAATTTTTAATCCTGTGTTCAAAAATCGTCAAGGTATTCGATTTTTAGCCATTTGTTCCTCTGTCCGTTTTTCTCGAGTTTACGTCCTTTCGATAAGTGGTGATATGCCAAACGCGTCTGACGAAAAAAAAATTAAACAAGCAGATCGGGATGATTATTCGACTATCACGCATTATCAAAATTTACATAATTTTCATTATAAACAGGTTCCCATTGAAGAAAGAACAAAATTAAGTCTGCCATTTGCGTAAAAATGTTACCTTATCATTATTTCGTTCATTTTAGTGTTTCATATTGTTGCGTTTCAAATTGTTTCACATAATAGTCGAACTTTCTAAAGAGCAGTTTTTATACAAAAAAAAAAAAAAATAAGATGAGTTAAACTTCTAAGTCGGTTTGATAGAGTTGTTACATCTTTATGGAAGTTTGACATCAAAATTTGCATTTTCTTGTTGTGAATCAACCTGTTGGCCAGCCACAGGCTGGAATTTTATAGCTCAGCCACGACGATGATCCAGGCCGCCCGTGATGTCTCCCAGCATCTTGTATTCCAGTAGTGACGATTTCTAATTAATAAAAGAGAGCAGTCCGAACCGGTTGTCGGTGGCATTTTGAAATGACAGGGGCTGATTGATGCGACCTCTAATCACTAGGAGGAAGATTAATTGCATGGGAAGGATGAGCTTGTAACCGGCCCTATTCAATATGTATTTATTTATTTTCTGTGAGAGGCACTTTCTCATAAATTCTACACGTCTTGTGTTCTGGAACGTGTTTAAATCGTCACCTTCTGTTCCGTTCATCAGGTCTCTAATCAGACCTGAAGACTTCATCCTTTATTACGAATCAGAAAAAATTCAAAACTCTGAACACATAGTTGGTAACAATTGTGCAAAACGTTCATACAATTTTGAACTATTGCAAGCATTCTGGCTTTTTTTTCCCAATGTAATAAATTACAATTACATGTAGAACTATGTTAAAGTATGACGGAGTCCTCCAGTTGATACAAATGATCTAACAAAGATCATCAGGTGAGAGAGGGAGAGAAAGAAAGAAAGAAAGAAAGAAAGAGAGAGAGAGAGAGAGAGAGAGAGAGAGAAAGAGAAAGAGGAAGTGAGAGGGAGGAAGGGAGATAGCGAGTGAGAAAAAAAAGGTAGAATAGCAAGAGGTACAGAGAAAGAAGGTATAAAGTAATAAAAAAGAGAGAGGGGAAGAGTGACAAAGGTGAAAATATTAACTTTGATTATACTCCATTACATTTCCTGTTTTTCATTGTAAAAGAATTAGTAATTATACTCAAATGTTTACTACTTGGATCTTGAATATGAAAAGAGACATGTCGCTATCTTCAGTAGTCTGTGCGTTCCCCCGTGTTTTTGTCCTTACTGTAGGTTTAATGGTTGACGAAATTGAAAAGTAGGGAAGTTGGGAAATGTTCAATTCATGGTCTTTTCGCAGACACGTCTGTTAAAACGTTCTTTTTATTTTCCTTTTTTACTTATTATTTCAAAACTGGTCGGTCATTAGGAATTTTCAGAAATAAAACGGCTTAAATCGAATGTACAAAGCATTCAAATGTTTCAAATCAATAAAACAATTATTCCTTATCTCAGGAGTTTGTGTTTTCTAAACGTAAAAAAGTCCTAAACCATTTCCAATGTTAAAATTGTTATGTTTCCCGAATGGTTGTCACATGTGCGCGTCAACGTGAAAATAATTGCAGGTTCTTTTGAGAGATAATTCTCGACCTCCTCTGGGAAAAGAAAGTCTCTCGCCTCGGCTGGAGCCGGGTACAAAACGAGTTTTATAAATGCAACCGAGTTAATGCCTTGCCTTGTAGGCCATTACTTCATTTGGCAGTTGAAATCTTCTCTCCTCCAGGCTAATAAAGAACTCGGTCGTACATTAGCCGATTTCCCAGGACCACGCGAGCTCCATGTACGCAATCCGGACGGAATTGATAGTCGCGTTTCGAAATCGGTTCGGTATTGTGAATAAATAAATATATGGACGAGGGTCTCTGTTGTGAAGGAGGAAGTGAAAATTCGTGGGAAACAGTCTGGGCCAATTAAAACCACTTTTTTGCCTTCAAAGGACCGACCATTTACCATATCCCGGGTCAATTTTTCTCCTCGATAACGAATTTCGTAAAACTGCAAATTAGAGACAAACGCATAGTGCGATTTTTTCCGAGTAGGCCCCGAGGTGGTTTGGCAATTACAGATCATTTTGGCCTGCCTGTCCCCTCTGGATGTCTGATGCGTTTCGGCATCTTGACATTTTCACGGTGGGTCACCATAAAAATAAATAAAAAATTTGCCCACGACAATCGATAGATCAAAATGATAATGAAACACATTGGTAATATTTCGGAAAACACTATATTTTTAAAACTTTCGCTGGAAACTAAGGTAATTGATAAGTAATGGCATCGATACATGAACACAACATGAGTACGTTTGACTATTTTTCAGAAGAAAAATTTGGTCTGTCTGCGTTCGGCCCTCGTCATCTTCTGCAGAGGGTCTACGAGTTTTCACGTACGTTTGGCCTTTATATAAGATCAATTTCAGACCGGGCAAATCAAAAGAAAACTAGATTATTTAAAATCGCAGGCGGGTAGATATGTTCAGAAGCCTCACCTCGCAAGACGACAAGAAGAAATATCACAGTAATAAAAGAATCGTTGAAAGCCAAATATTTTTCCGATTTCTTGTATATTTATTGTATGTATTTATTATATATTTATTTATACATAGTGAAAACCCGAATTAGATCTGGAGAACTTGATTTTCCTTGATTTTAAACTTTACAAATCAATAAAATAATTTAAGATCATTTTGGTCTGTTCGACCTTATTGTTTTGGGCTGTCAAACACCATCTTCACCCGCTTTGTTTTCACATATAAATCTTATTTACCGAGCTACAATGGTCCACATCACCAGACTCGAACAACAGGATCATCATGTAATATTTATGTTTTAAACTGAGCCAGAAGGTATTAAATCGGACAAATGTAATTTTGAACCGGATCCTGCGATCGAACATCTTCAAACCTTGATGGAAGAAAAATAGTTCAGTAAAACAATGAAGAGTTTCTCACACAAACGTTTATATTGTTTCCTTTAAGTTTTATACTATTTGATTAATTTTTTATTTCCATTAGGTAATTAATTATAGTTTAATTTCAGAATTATTTTGCCTGTTAATGTAAGCGGTTATTGAATTAACAGCACTATTCGGCCGCGGCGAATCTAAGTCCTTTATTAAAAACCATTTTGATTTTTTGTATTCATTTCGTGCTAATAATAACCCAAATTGGGCCGTTTGTTGATCACATCATTTGTTTTGCCCAAACTGGCTCCGCTGCATTTTTGTCCAGGAGAATCGAATACGCATAAAAAGCAGATTTCTAACGGGTTATTGATATTTCTTGGGGTTCCTAACGGTGTAAAAGAAGTAGATACAAAAAAGACAGGAAGCTAGTAATCTATTTTGCTCAATATTCGATTAACATCCTCCTCCACAAAAAATAACACTAAACATAAAATCCACAAAACTCAACCTACACAAATCACAATTTTTTTTTACTCGAGAAGGCTTAAAACGTTTTATTTTATTCTCCAGCCATCAAATGATAGAACAACAAAAGCTTATTACTATAATTTCCACCGTCACGCTCATGGGGCATTGTTTGAGCCGTGGTGCTCAGGAACGGCGGAAAGGCGAGGAAAAAACTTCACTGAATGAGCCTTAAAATCGGGAGGAAATGAATGGAAAAAAGTTATTAATGGAAGTGTTTGTTATGGGAATGACAGTAGTCAGTAAAACTCTAACGATACTGCGCGATCCATCATCATTACGCCGTGTGTGGCCCGTCATCCTTCTTGCGCCCACGCTGCGACTTCGCCGATGGCAGTTGGGCCCCAAAGTTTAAATACTTAAGTTTGGACAGCATAACTAATAAACAATAGATGGCCTGGCATTAAAGATAATTTCAAATAATTGGTGTGTTCCGACCGTTTTGATATACTCGTTGTTTTAGACTTCAGGCGAGTTTAACCTTCTCGCTATCTACATTGGTGGGTCATCCTCCAGCAGGCCCTGAAGATGAAAACCTATTTTCCTCAACAATTACGCATTAAACGCAGCTATTGTCATTTATATAAAATGAACAGTTCCAAATGTATACCTTGGTCGTTAACCATCCTGGTCTCCCTATTGGACCGTCACTCGCGTTTCGGCGTTTCGTCATGTTCAGTGGTTAGTCTGTATATTGCCTTCGTTTTTATACATAGTCAAATGTGCAAAGTTCAAAGACAGCGACTCAGACAGACCAGAATATATAGTTAATGACCAAATTACAAGCACATCACTCCGCATATCACTCAGAGATACTTCACAATTTAAGTCTACTAATTGTTTAACATTTGGTAGCATTGGTAATATATTTTTAACCAAATAGCAGACTGTTAATAAGGTCAAAACGAGAACATATACCAAGATTATATTGGTTAGAAGAATTTTTAAGTCGTAATATTGCGTTGATCATGTTCCAATTTATGGCCGATAACCAAGAATTCTCCCAAACGCGAACACAACCAGTCCAAGTTTGTATGGGAAAGTTCTCAAAAATCTGCCAACCTTGGTTATTCAAGGTAAAGTTTAACGCTCTGCAGCTGGCTTTTAATAAAGGTATCAGACGAAAAAACCCATCTGCAAAGTTAATAATATGTTCCTTGACCGAGATTGATTCAAAAGAAGGAAAAGCACTTAACTCTTTAAAAAAAATAAATATTACTAAATTCTTTTTGATAAAGAAAAAAGAAATGCCTTCTCAGAGCAAAAGAAATTTGGTTGTTACTAAAAGAAACTCATTTCCTATTAGTTTTGTTAGGTAGCGTAGGTTATAAACGTCAAAAACAAACATAGAATATAGCCCCTGAAGATGTCTGAAAGCTTTTAATGGACATTTTATAGTTCTGCTTTCAGGAATTTTAGAAATTTTACTTCTAAGTTGGACAGGAGAGTTTGAATTTGTTTTATTATTAAAAAGAAATCTTTAAAATTAGTCTGTATAATTAGTTGATTGGATCGGTGCAATCCTCCTTGATAGCAAAAACTCGTACTTATGTAAGACGATACGGACTTAAATCCCTGTACTTCCCGGACATGGGGCTTCGCCCAGATTTGTTGTTGACTGGTGACGCAACAATTTTGGTCCTGGGCAGCTGCAGATAACAGCTGTGCCACGGTTTTCGCCAGTCCATTCATTCGGCGTTCATCGAGGACACAACGCGTGGAGGGGAAGCGGCGGTGTTTATGGAGCCGGCAGTTAATGAACCACTCAGATGTAGCGTCCGCCGAGGTAATTCATGCCCTACGCTGACATTTCCAACTGGACTTTATGAGAATGGAAAGGCAGAATTTAAACGGGATGAAATGAAATCTCGCCCCAACCGATACAGCCAAGCCGGTATGAGTTCTGCTTGGTACTCCTACGTATTCAAAAAATAAAATCTAAGAATATTAACCCGCCACAAAGCGTACATTACTTGACTAACATAAAACCCAGCGATAAAATATGAAAAGGTGTCACTTCTAAAATAAACAATATTCATGGTTAACACGCTTATTTTGGTGCAGCACCAGTATATATATCCCCAAAAGGGAACGAGCGTTGGCTTTCTCTAACGGTCCTTACAAATATCAAACCAGATTTTTTTTTAAATCTATTTTATAAATGCAAGTTTTTTTTTTTTTTTTTTTTTTTTTACGAGGGTTCGCAACAGCAGAGGTCATATAAACCCTCAGGGTGCCGGTGTTTTTGAAAAAAAAGCCCATTTGTAAGTATGTCGGGTTCGATTGCAGGGCCGCTGGATTCGAACCCGGGACCTAGACCTTACAGTGATGAGTCAAAGACGAAACCTCGCAGCCACCGACGCCCCCTAAAAATGTAAGTTTGCTATCATGTAAAATACTCAAAGCTTTAGATGGCAAAAGCATTGTAAATCTGTGGTATTGTATCTCTTGGTCCAAACTTATGAAACATTATAACCAACAAAGGATCGGGGTCCACTTAAAGCTAGTGGTTGTGTTCGGCCAAACTTACGAATTCACTAAAATTTGTGTTTAAACAAGTTTTATAAAAATGGGTAAAAAACGAGGACAAAAATTACCATAAAGCACAGAAAGGATGGACAAAAGAGATCTCCAAACAAATACTCCATTGCCGATCTATTTAATTTCAATTTTATTTATTATATTATTTTATTGCAGTCAGTTATTATACAATTTTATTTTAAATTCAATTGTGAAAATAATTTGCACGAAGAAATATTTACAAAATCGCTGGCCTGAACTTTGAAGGACCTGCCTAGTCCTGCTGGTTTTGCCTATCAGATCTGGTTTCTTCATTTGAAATACAATATACTTTTTGTATATCAGCAAATACAATAAATGTAATGTAAATCTATTTATTTGTTTTAAAGCAGAATGATAAATTATCTTTGATTATTATACTTGTTATCCGTAATATTTTCAATTTATGACCCGATCAAGTCAAACTTTTACGATTTCCAAGTTTTCTTTCTTTCTTATTCCAACCGAGTTCGGACAAGAATAATTTCCAAAACACAGGAATGCTAGATGAAGGATTGTCTCCGATTATTCTGACCTGCCTATGTTTCGCTTGTCTGGCTTCTTAGGCTCATTTAACCATTTATTACAAGTAGTGTTTGTCCATTGGCTACTTAAAACCAACTAAATATGTGAAGATAGATACATCTTGTAATAAAATGAAATATAGTCCATCTGTTTTTTAAAGTAGGATGTAGGACAGAGTCTCACTGTAGTTTTTTTTAATAAAAATTTTAAAAAACTCTACATATAAGAAAATCTTATATTAAAACTGTTTGTTAAGAAGGCTGGGATCAGCTCTTTGACAAAAGTAAAGGTTGAAAAGGATGTGGACAATGAGGTTAGTAAAGTAGTAAGGAGCTTGGGCAATTTATCTCAGGACTTTTTATTGCACGGCTTGGTTCCTCAAGATCGTCCAACGTCTAGAGTTGCAGAAATGTGTTGTATGGGAGTTAGTTGTGTTTTAATGGTCACAATCGATTTTCGATCCTAAATGTCTTCGTAGATGTCTTATATTAAATAGTCTATTAAATAAGTCTTCTGATAAGGTTTATTTTAAGCCTGGTGTAGGTACCCTACGTTACTATGTATAACCCTATGTATCAGACTTTAGTGGAAGCCGATCGTTGTACAGTGAAGGGAAAGGTATTTCTCTCAGTCTCGTCACCCTTTCTGCACTGGTCTTTTATAAACCAAATGTTCTAGGATATTGTAGGTTGACTGAATAGGATTCGGTATCATCCGCATAGGTGAAAATGAAGGTCTTGGGGTTGTATCGGAAATGAAGAATAAATGGTATACAGGATGGGATCAAGAATGTTCCCTTGTGGGACGCCGGCTTCTTTTCCGATAACTGAGTACTCGTTGACATAACTCATTCCAAGTTGAGCGATCAAATAAATAGCATTGCAGAACAAGGCAATAAGGAAAAGGTAGGAAGAGTTCAAGTTTATAAAGGAAAAATGCAAGACACTATCAAATACCTGTGCCACGCCATGGACGCACAAAAATCTTTGTTCTTCACCAGTAAAACTAATAATATTTTAAATTATGGTACTCGTTGTCTATGTTGGTTGTAACTAGTCTTGTAAATTTTTGCTTTGATAACCAGTTTAACTTGTATAGTATTCAAATTCAGCTAATGTTTTTTTTTTTATTCGAAACCAGATATGTCTATGTCATCAATGATTCATGATATTTTTTCATTTAGAATTGTCGATACACAAACCTAGATTTATTTGTGCAGGTAGATATCTGCGTAGATTGAAAGCTGGGTGTTGAATTAATTGATATTTTTAAAAAGCAAGGAAATTATAAATCAACGTGAAACATCGGTCTCTTTTTAAAGAGAGAGCATTAACTGTGTGCTAGTTTTACTTTTTGGCTTAATTAGTCGATATGAAATTTATGTTCTGGACGAGCCGACTATTTAACCAACGAGATCCTCGGGCCTCGGACCCCCGCCTGTTGGCTCCATCTATAAAAATCTTTCTTTCAAATTAAAATCTGTCGACGGGGAAATCAATTACCATTCATCAAATAAAATAAAACTAAGACCTTTTACCCAATAAAGCAAAGTATCATCTCCAGCTACCGGGCCATGGCGATAGGCCAATTAGTCCAATAAGGTTAAATAACGAGTCTTATTCCAAAGATAAGAAAATCTAGTTAATCTAAAAAGTACATAATGAATGGCCTCGAGGATCTTTTGAACAATGAGAAAGGAGTGACTGGCTCCTTCGCAAGACAATGGTTGCATCCTAATAAATAGAAAACACGGCGTGAATACCGATATCTCACTTGAGACGTTACCATTTTTCCTTTTACCATTTATAAATCAATATCTGATTCCCTGTCTTCGCCGTCACACTTACGAATTTCACCCTCTTGCGTCATCATAGTGTCCCCGATCTCTTGAATACCGCCACGTAATCGCTCGACACTCTTGATCTATCACTTGTGATAAATAAAATTATCATTGAGACCCGGTGCGTGAAGTGCCGAAGTATACTTAACGTTTGAGAACCCGAGTTTCTAAAGTGTCTTCCAACGCCCATTCTATTCAGGATCCCAACCGCAAAGGCACGCACACGAACAAAAATGGTATCCCTTTATAAATGAACCGCGTACATGGATATCTATGGATATGTGGCAACGCATTCCCACGGATATTTAACATATTCAAAGCTTCATTTTCGTCGACAGAAGACAATTTTGCAAAACGCCATTTTTGTTTATACTTGAGGTTTAACAAACTTGAAATTAAAACAGGTTTTTAGGACAGCACAATATTTTTTTTTTTAACGTCAAGATTAAAAAATATCCTTTCCAGATTTGCGCTGGAAATTCTGACCCAAATTATAACTCCGGAAATGGCTTTATTTGAACAAGCCGGAATCCGGTTTTTCCTCTCAGACAGGTCTTGAAATCAAGCCAAAACCAGGGACTAATTGTCAGTTTGGCGAGGGAGTTTTTTGTGCGCAACCAAATCTCCCGTCCTTAAAAATCTAAACTCGATTTGAATACCATCTGCAAAAATATGGTCTGGATCCTTTGAGTAATTGGTATATATTAATATTAAACTGTTATTGCGCTGGGACAACAATAGGCTATTAAACGATTGATACTCATGCTTGAAAATTTCAAATGAAAGAAAAATAGCTTGTAGATCATTGATTACAAAGGAATAATTATAATTCCTGCAATGAAAAAGTCAAGCTTCAAAAAAGTCTAGTAGAGTAGGTCGGTCTGCCAATAATTTGATCAACTGATCTCTAATCAGGATATTCTCGTTTTTATAATATTCCATTATTGTATATTTTACTGTCGTTTTTCGGCTTACCGTTTTACGCGGGACAATTAGTAAACAATCACAAGACATATTGAAAACATTGCTTCTTGAGGGTGAGGCCTTCGTGATGACCTGCAGTCAATTCCGATCACTTTGGCCTCCCTACAGTTTTTGTCTCTAGCAGTCGGTTTGTAATATTCAACAGTACTAAAAGTATTTTTCAATAAATAGTAGATCACAGTAATCTTTGATAAACATTGGAAAAAACAAGCTGGTTTCCGTTTCTTGGCGAGAAGTTCTTAACCCTTTGCCCGAAGTAAAGTCCGCTGTACTAAGGACAGATAGTCAACATCTCTTGACAAAATCGGTTATTCCCGCTGGAGGAATTCGACGGTCGCTCATAAGTCTTTCTGTGGAACCTCCAAGGTTATGAACCTCATAGAACGGAAGAAAAAAATATGAAAGAATAAGCAAATGAATGAACAAAATCAATGGAGCGTCCACATTTATGGTAGCATTAAAAACAACTCAAGTATTACGTGAACGTGGATCAAATAATATTTCGCCATATTTTTAATAAAAGACAAATCGGAAATTGCTAATGTAATATAGGGATCTACTGATAACATAGTATGATGTTTATTTTGGCAGTCAGCAACTCAAAGTCCTTTTAACTTAAGCCGTATCGCTCTCATCTTGTCCAGGGACTCCAGGATTCTGATGATTATGACGGGCATTTAACGTTCCTTGCACAAATGACGATTTAGAAGGATGAAGAAAACTTTCTCCATATTCGAATCGTACATCACTTCCAATCTAACTAGACCGTTGGAATTTTCGAACGTGAGCATAGAAAAATTCAAGAATTTTGTACTCTTATCAATATCAGGTAGTGCGCAGTATGAATGTTTGGTATGGACATCGCGGAAATAAATTAAATTGGGGCTTCATTAATGGCCCTCAGTTACTCAATTTTTCTCGGGAAGTTTTACCAACATATTAAATGACGTTCCTCTGCAACAACAACAAAAAATAATTCTCCAGCTTGACAGATCCCCCTGCATACAATTATTCTCAGATGAGACGTTATTTGAACCGTCACTTCCGGGATGGATAGGAAACTCATGGCCCGATCTGCTGGCCTCCTCGGTCACCGGATTTAATTCGATTCGACTATTTTCTCTAGGGTCCTACGCCATCCCAGCAATATCAATTAAAAGACTGCAGCAAAGGATACAAAATGCTTGCCAATCCTCCTCTGACTTTATCGCTCAGAACACTGTTGAGAGGTTAACAAGGGCAAATCTTTGCATCTTTGTGCAAGGAAGGCAGTTCGAACATAAAATGTGATTAATAAATAGCAAACCAAATCACTGTTTTCTTTTTTTTAACTTTTGCCATAATTTTGCTATTTTCGACCAATTTAAAATCCGATTGCATCGTTGTTTCAGCGTAAAACATCCTTTAAAATGAGGTGTCAAGATGTATAGGATCATATTTGAAATTTTGATGTTGAATTGGGCCTGAGGTACCCTGCATAATTTTTCTCCACCAAAAGTAAAAGTTTAAAATTAGAATAACAAATATTAAACACGGATTTTTTGTTCTGTTGATAGAGCCATTGGTTCAAGAGAAATTCAGCCGGGCCGGCTAAAAAGGGCACTCTGTAGAATGCAGAAAATTTTCATGAATTGTGGTTTTTTCTCTTTTGTTGTAATCTCTTTCTTTTAAATATTTGTCTGTAAACTATAAAGAAACTGCGCAGTCCGGTCGTCCCTATACGGAGTCAAAAATATAACAAAAAAAATGTTTTTTGGAGTTCGGAACTGCTGGGCTGGAGTCAAAATTCGTCTCGAGATACGGGTTGTCGCGGGCGTGTCGAAAGTTCGATCGTCCCGATTTCTTTCCCACAGGTACAGTTTTTTCCCTTCATTCCGTCAGGAACGAGAAGTAATCATTCTTTGGATGAATAGTCAGCTTATTAGATTAGATCGGACAAAGCGCCTGATCTGCATAGCGTTCGGAACGAAACGGTAATTACACTCCTACCCGCAGTTCCTTTTTAAAGGAAAAAACGTTTCAAAGAGAACCGGGGAAGTTTAAGGTCCGAATCGGAGAAAAAATACATTTTCCTTATACTTTTTTAAAGGAAAACAAGATTCTTCGAATATTTGTTTATGGCTGATATTTCCTTCGTATATCGGTGTTGATGTCTCTCGACAAGGACAAACTGTTTGACTCTCAAAGATTTAATTCCTGTCATTACAAGTTCTCGTGGGACAAATCCTGATGTTTATCCAACCCGCCATGTGTCATTAGATGGGAGATGAAAACATTCTCACGCACCACTTGTGCCCAGGGGAGACATAACAGTATATCTATTTTTTGAAAGCGCACTTGAGCCCTTTTAATCCATTTTTTTGTCTCGATTGTCTGAAACAACTCATTGAGAAATCACCGCAGGCTTTTCGAACTGCCGACTCATTTTGCAGACCGGCCGCGGCCTACGGAACGGAAGTGCGCTCGCTCTTTTCCGTCACGGTTCCCGATTGATTATTTTGGTTTACGGACAATCGGGTATGCTCCGATTTTATAAAATGGGCTTTAATCTAAAACATTAACCCCAGACAATGGGAAACTGAAAATAACTGGTTTCGGTTCTCCAACGAAGCACGATTTAACTGGTGCTGAAAAAATCCGGAAGGATCTTTGAACTGATTTAAGAGTCATTCATAACCAAAAGAAGTTAGAACAATTTTTTACTTCAAGTATGTGGAGGTTAGTGACCGTAAATCGATAATTATTCAGAAATGGAACATATATTCCATATATGGGGGGCCGCGGTAGCCGAGTGGTTAGTGTGAGAGACTCTCGGCTAGTAGACCCCGCGGTCGCGGGTTCGATTCCCGCCGTCGCCTCTGGCCCTTTATTCACGATACTCTTCCCCAAAAAAAACAAATACGCAATAAATAATTACAGAAAGTCTGGCTAGATATGCAAAGTTCATGAGGCCATTAATTAAATTTTTTAAAAATTAAAAAAAAAAACATATAAACACAAAACAGTAATATCTCACTGGCACTCTGAGCACGACACGCAAGAATGGCACAATTACACAGAAGACACGTTGAGTGCGTAGAAATATTTTGATGAAAGTAAAAAATATATTTTGCATTGTATAAATTCACTTTTTCCACATCCTATATGTATTTGTTAAATGTGAACAATGTTTGTAAATCCCAGGCCCTGAAGATGTTCTCAATAAAGATTGAAACGTTGACACGATAAAGAAAACGTTTTTCTGAAACCTACCTACATTACTATTTCTGGATAATTTATGATAGTCATTGGTTGAAATAAAAATTTAGTGCTAATAGCGGGATTCGAACGCAAGACTTTCTGCTAAATATACCGCTGCTCTACCACCTGAGCTATCGTGACTTCGAATCGAAGGTCGTGGGTTCGAATCCCACTATTAACACTAACTTTTTCACTTCAACCAATACCTTACATAAAGATTAATTAATTGAAAGATGTCATTTGGTCAATCGGATCACGAAATATAATGGATTTATAAAAAATGCTCAATAAAGCTGACGATACAATTTAAAGTAAAAATTTATCTCATGCCCTCTTTATTATCGGACAATAAACTTTTTTTCTACCACAACACGGTTTATGGAGCTTTGAAAATCTAATAAAGGAGCGAAGAAGAGTTTCTCACAGGGGATGCAAATACGTGAGGCTCGGTGTCGGGGGCAATTTCCGATTCTCCACAGAGACCGGCCCCAATCAGCGTTTCCATTAGCTGGAATCACGTCCATTTGCATGGCTCTCGATGAAGGTGGACAGATCCGATATGGGAAAGCCGTCTTTCTTTCGGGGCCTTTCTTGCCGGTAGAACACGCTATGAAATCGGACCTTTGTCCGAAACTGTTCACACGAAGACTCTAATTCGACCTTAACCAAACACAATTTACCTACTAATACCACGCATTCATCAATAAACAGTTTCTTCATGGGATGTCTTTTTACAAAGATCGAGTTTATTGTTTAAAAAAAATTAAAAATACTCGATAAAATTTATGTTAAGCATTAATTTCTACAATTGATTAAATCTAAAAATGATAGTTTTCATGGTTGATAATTTTAAGTTTGCTTTGCTTGTTTAAATGATAATGATGTACGTAGTTATATCAACACCAAGTCATCAAGCACAAGAAGATAATCTTCGAAAAGCATATAAGTTGATGTAACTTAAGGTTGAATTTCGAGAAATGGAAGAACGCTATTTTATCAAATAATACAGAAAAGTACCTTGGCAAGTTCAAATTTTTCATTGGGCAAATTTACCGATTGCAAGGTCTAAACCAGGGCTATGGACAGTCATGAAAAATGGGAAGTTATGTATATATAGAATAAGACTATTTCTTCTTATGGATCTCAAATCCCTCCAGAGTTCTCATCTGGACCCTCTTCTACAATTCTGTACATCCAGCTTGGATTGGAATTTTTGCAACTTTTCATAAAATTTCATAAAAATAATTTCAGCTATTTTGGTCGAGTTGTAATAACAGAACGCTTCTGGCCAAATCAGCCCAAAACGACCAAACTGCAGAAGGATGTGTTTATCCTGCTTAACAGGTATACAGCTGTATCACCCGTTTTATTCCATTGTTTTGAATTGTTTTCTTTCGAGGTAAAAGGCGTATATTAATACTTGCTCCCAGTTATTTACTATCTGGCAATATATCGAGGGGTCCGAATAGACAATGGGGACAAAGCAGATGTGCTTCCCATGCGAGTGCCCCTTGCATACTCTCCTTCCCCACCACCCACTTGTTATTCAATGGCCAAATGTCGGCCTCGCTTTCACAAAACAGGTTGACAGGGCCATTTAAAAATTCATAATCCTCAGGAGATCACGATTACGACCCGAGGCGAGCGATAGCAGACAGTTAATTTGTACAATCGTATCTGGAGTTGTCTTCCGTCAATTTACTTCAGAGAGCGATTTCAATACAAGGATAATGGTAAAACTTGACAAGGAAAGTTTAATTACTTAACTTGAACCCTTCTTGTTAATTTGTGCGTGGCCGTGCCCGCTTGTAAAGCCTTAATTTTATATCCAATACATATAAAAAGTAATCTCTCAATTAATACAATTCGTTAACTTCAGTAAATTAAAAAAATAAATGTTAATGAATACAAAAAAATAAACAGTTGTCCCTGTATCATACATGCTAAATTGAGTAATGAGCAACAGAGAAAAAACTCAGTTCCCACGAGCATCATGCTCGCCCGGCATGTGAGTCCTAATGCAAAACAGTCAACGCGAATTCCGTTCATGTTCTTTTTCCAATCATGACGTAATTTCATTCCGTCTAGTTGATTAGCGAAATTAACACCCAACAAGTATTTCTATCTGCTTTGAAAAGAAAAAATATCGTCGCATTTCTTTTTGCAAGTTAAAACATTTATCGGACCCTATCGGCTTTCTATCTCATAACGTGAATATGTATAGTTAGCGTGATATACTCACTTGGGTGTCAGAGGTCGGAATAATTTAGAAGAGTAGGATGAAACAGGTTGTTAAAAGCAAGATGGTGTAGCCGGGGCTCCACCCACGCGTTAACGATTGATATCTTCCAGAATAAACATATATCGTGAATCCGCTTTTGGAAGAACATGGAATCGCTGGTTATAAATAAGAATGAAAGTGAACGGTGGCAGATATTTAAGACAATTAATTTTAGAACTCGATTTCGGTTTAGAAAGGGATAACGGCTGTTTTCAGATATATATTTTCTTTATAAACTCATTGATATTGTCCAGACACGAATGGGCGTCGTGAAACATAATTTTGTCTTTATGGCTTTTTTCTAAATCAACGGCTACTTACTTGCAGTACGATTCCCCTCGAGGGGCGGACACACACGCCCCGCCGTTTTTACAGGGGTTCGGTGAGCACGAGATAAATCCTGAAACAGAAAACAAAACATCACATTACACACATTTCCAAACCGTAAGTGTTACGTGTTTAAGTATAAAATTACAAGCCAACAATGAGACGTGTTGATCATATGCATGGAGACCTTCTAACCGAAAAAATGCGAAAATAACAATCAATATCAAATATCATCATTTTTAATTATATTTTCCGAAATCTATATGGGTTAAGCTCGCGTGAAAAATGGTCACTTACTTGTTGATTCAAATCCCGCATATCGGCATATAGAAAAAGGTTGCTCGATGTGCCCAACTAACTGAAGTGAACTACTCCTTGTCTCTTTATAAAGAGCGTGTAGGATTGCCAACCGATATGAGAATCGTGCTTGAACAGTGAGAATCTGGGTCTCCTGTTCCAAATTTTATAGAAAGCAGAGTTGTTTTATCGTATAGGTTTGTGTTTTTGTAGTGAATGTGTTTATGGTATGAATGTGTAGTGTGAGAGGGTAGATGGCGGAAAATTGAGTCGACCCTCAATTCGGCAAGTTATTAATATGAACAGAGGGTGATGGAGGAATATCAAGTACTCCACAACCCTCAATGAATGGTATGTAAATAAGAGAGAATGTGTTTAAGAATGAGTGAGAGTGTGAATGGGAACAGCATGCGTTGGTGCTGAATTGACCAGTTACCAATACCCAACGTGGGTGATCGTCCATTACTACCGGTATTTTGTTGTAAATTGTAAAAACTGAAATTGCCGGTGGACTGCGAGAATTGATAGGCTCAACTATATGTATTCATAAATGTACATGAGCTAAAACCAAATACAAAGCGTTAATATAAAAAATATAAAACGAAAAGGGGAAGCGTATCCCGCTTCAATGTTAATTGAATAATTTAATTAAAAGGATTAAGTTTAAGTTTTTCACCCCAAGGTTAAAATTTAAGTCATATTAATGTAATTGTAAGTCGAACGTAAGGTTAGAATGTATGAAGGCGAGAGTTTGAAACATCTCTCTAAATTTGTATACTTTGTAAATAAATTTATTATTATCAACAGTGAGAAGTTTCTTATCTTAAATTCATGTTCATTATACTAAAAAACGAAAGAAATGATTAATTAGGCAACCCTGCTGAATCGATTTTGTTATTAGGTGGCATTATAAACCAGTCTAATTTCCCATTATACATGGTTTCAAGCCATATTATCAAACACGGGGAATAATTAATGCCCAGAATTTTTTTATTGCCGCTTTGGTGAAAGTTGTTAATAACCGAAAAAAAGGCAACAGCTCCCAATAACCAGAAAATGTTCTTTAAAGAGCTTAAGAGTTGTCCTGTTTAAGAGAGTTTAATGGTGGATCAGAAAAGAAGTGGGCCTACCTCCCAAACAAAAAAAAAACACCTTCATGAATAAACACAGGCCGTTTTCATTACACAAACCCTCCCGACAATTAAAACGTGGTCAAAGAGAGGGCTGACCGCCTCGAATAAATTATTCCACCTCGAATCGAGGAGGGCGAAGGAATTTGTAAGGATCTTTGACCCAAGTTGAGTCATTGCGTGCCGGCAGATGACGAGTTTCCGCTCTGATGTAATAATACCCAATTACCAGAGGGTTTTCCATCTTAAACCAAACTTATATACAATTCAGCCGTAATTTCACGACGGTAATTACTGAATTTCCCTCCTCGCGGGGGCATTTAACCACTATTGTTGCAGTAGTTATGACAAAATGTTGTGTATTATATTTTTTCCTGAATATAATAGTTCAATTATAAAGAATATGCCATTGTCCATATGAACATAATAATAACAATTAGCAAACCTTTCTGCTTTAATTCATGCAAGACGCACATTTACCTTACGATTTGATTTATGTACTTTTATTTCTTCAAAGATCCTAAATGCCATGAGGGAAAAGGTCATATACTCGGAACCCACCAAAGTACAAGTTCATCACCCCGCAGACCCCAAGGACATACGTATCTCATCGAAAAATTAATATTTTGGCCGTTTCTGAACATCCTGGTCGAGCTATCCTTGCTACTTGGTCAGATGTGCTTCGAAATGTTACCGTATACATTTAATTTATTGGCACAACCTTCGGTTCAAGCAAGACAAAAATTTACCCTACGATTTTATCTTAACAATGTATCCATGTATTTGTATTTGGCCAAATATATTGAATGTAATAAGGGAAAGGTCATGTAATCGGAAACCACTAAACTATAGATTCATAACGTCTCAGACCCCAAGGAAACTTCATAGAAAAATGAATATATTGGCCGTTTCCGAACATCCAGGGACTATCCTCGCTGATTTCTTTCAGTCTTGCTACCACACCCATTTTGTTTATAGACACAACAATAATAAAAGCGTGATGACGAATCATGTCTGACAGTACAACCCCGGACGTTTAGAATGTCACCACTTCACACATAACAAAATACCTCACAAGAAAATAATCTTTCTAACCTTACATTTGTTTGGTTTAAAGTTAGAAAAGTACTCTTCGGAGTTTTTTTCTCGCTGAGAAAACGAACTTGAGCTCTTAAAATTACTCGAGGGACAAAGCGGAACGTGGAAGAAGACTGTGCAGTCCTTGTCATCCACTTTTCCTAACGTCAAATCAGATAAGATGATTGAACAACGTTCTGAGAAGTCATTGTGCTTAAGACGTTGAGTTTTTCGAACTTTAATACATTCAAATTTCCTAATTAGTTAAAAATAAAAAAAATGAACAACGGCCGGCCAAAGTTTTTATAAATGAATCCAACTACGGAGAACACTAAGGCGTGCATGGTAAATGTTTTCTCGTTATAAATTTATTTGAGGGTGTTGGGCGGAGCCAGGCATGCTAGCCCAAGGTGGTTCCCAAGCCCAAAGCCCTCTGGCGACCACGGACCTATGGGAACCTTGGCTCCTCTCAACCTTTGTATCAAACGTACCACCATCATCGAATAAACATTCTTTAAATCCTTTTCTCAAGGAATTGGAAACGTGTTCGCCAGTTTTAAACCGATGAGGATAACCAAATGAGGTTTTAGCAGTGAATCTCAAGTACACAGCAGGAATAATTCAATGAACTTACAAACGAACGTGTATTATAAAATTTGTATTAATTAAAAAACTATACGAAAAAAATCAAAGTAAAATTTCGTTGCAAGGACAGACGCGAAAGGAAACTGTCCCCTTATAGGGGCTGGGTGGCGAGTACAAAGCATCCCCATCTGTCGTTTTTTTACGCAACGAAGATTCATCAAGTTATATTCACCCTCGCATATGTCTGGGGTGATGGTCTGATTGATAAATTTGTATTGTACTTGCTCAGGGTATAATGACGGCGTGCGCAATCCTCTTCACCCCATGTACGTTACACAAAGAGAAACAGTTAAAAAGAAAGTTTTAACTCCTTTATGTCTAAGGTGAACAAACGTTCACCTAACACGTTGACTTTCTTCTCAGCGAAGCAAATAAAATTAGCGATGTACATAATGTACTTATTTTAAAATAAGATAGCTTCTTCTATTCGAAAATCCTAAAAAATCAAATTATTCCTCGCACAAGTTTCTACGGTATATAGGTTTAGGATTTCAGCCGCCTACTATAAATTTCAAGTAAAAGCTGTTTTAAATGCTCGATAACCATTAACTAGCTAAATTTTTATGTGTCTGTCTTTTAAGTATAACCAAGTTCTATGCATGCATTCTTAGCTACATTTAGCAATTGTAAATTCTTTCTTTACAATATAACTCAACAATATCAACAACAAAACATAGACTTTCCTATTATAATTGGTAGGTATATTTTGTAACTTCTTGCAATCAAACAAGCAACAACCAACTTCGATTATAGTGGAAGGAACGAATACTTCTTTACCGAAGTCTGGAAGTTGAATTTCATTTTTTTAACTTCAACTTGGGCCACTGACAGAGAAAGGGAGAAAAATACCAACAGGGAAAGAGAGAAACAGAGACAGAGACAGACAGAGAACGGGAGAAAAAAAGAGAGAGAGAGAGAGAGAGAGAGACAGAGAGAGAGAGAGAGAGAGAGAGAGAAAGAAAACAGTAACAAAATATAGGGGTGCAAGATATAGCCGAAGCGTAGTAAGAAGAGAAAAAGCTCGTTAATAGAGACAGAGGAAAAAGATTGACAGATCGATAGACAGAAAGGAAGATAAAGACAGAGAGGAAGAAAGGAGGGAGAAGCCACAACGATAGAGAAAGAACAAGAGGAGAGAGAGTAAAGGGAGATAAAAAGAGCAGGAACAGAAAAAGAAAGAACGAATGAAAGACAGAAGTAGGAAAGAGCATTAATTATAGTTTAAAAATAGGATAAAAATTGAATTGACTTTAAATAGTAAATTTATAATAAATAAAACAACACCATTTCAGTACCATTATTTTTTTATGTATTACTTTCGTTATAAAGCATATAATAATGCTAAACACACAATGTGAGTAAAATTGAACCGTAATAAAGTGAAATGTTGTAATATTAATAAACAAATGAAGTTCATTTATGAAATTATATAATTTTAATAATTCATTGAGAATAATTCTTTGAACTTAATTTGAAAATCATAAATATAGAGGTATTCCTGATTAAGTCGTTAGGTCGTTTATATGAATTTTTATGATTTATTGCTACGTTTATATTCTCAGGACGTCGTTTTATTGGGTTGATATTATAGATTTGTAATAAAAAAAGCTTCAGCTAGAAACGGGCTCGTGTGTTCCAAGAGTCCTGCGGGAAGGACTTGTCGAACCTCAGTTCAAAACCGGATTTCTTCCTAACCTGAATAAAAATGAAAACATTTGATTAAAGACGGGGTCGGATGAAGGGAAAGAGAGAAAAATCTAAAGCTATTGAGGGCGTATTGCCATTTTACATAAGGGATCAAGACCACATCGCAGTACGAGGACGAATTAGTTAAATAATGGGGAATCACGTAGCGCCAATTACGACGGGCGAGCTGGAGAATCGCCGGCTATTGCCGTGCGAAGGCAGGGAAGGGATTTTTTTAAATTAGATTAGGAGTGTCAAACGCCTAGGATGTTGTAGTTCCATAATTACTAGTCATAGGTATAACATAAGAATTATACATTGCCGTATTAGTACACGGGTTACAGTTTGTTGTCAAGGAAAAATTTAATTCTATGAAATATAGCGTTGGGGTCAGCGGGGTGACCTACCTGCTCTAGCCTATTCACGCTGATTTTGTCTGTCGGGCGTGTTTCGACATCTTCATTGGTTTGTCTGTAAGTTTACTTTTTTGACACAAAAAGAAAAGGCAGAAGTCATACAACAACCAAATACGCAGCTAAACGGACGGCCATGGACGTTTGGCATCACCTATCCCATCATCAAAACAATAGTTTTTTCTTTTTTTTACTTACAACTGACCTTATCTGAACTTAAAAACAGTTTTAGAATGTTCCTACCGCCTAGAAGTAATGTGTGACTTTTGACATTTGCAAATCAAGCTGAAGGTTCCGATATAAAGCACAGTCGCCTTTGTTTTATAATAAAATAAACCTAGAAGAAAATCACTATCAAATCTGCCTATTTTACGAACAAGGCCATGATAAAATCAAAAATTACCATAATTGTATCTTTTAATTATTAAAACTTTACAAGAAATGTGCTGGTGTTCTGATAATATTTTAAAGGTCAAAAGATATCAACTGTAAATAACTGTTTCAATTTATCAAATCTGTGTACGTATTTTAGATATCTCCTGGGCAGAAACAAATTGGATTTGTACGCTTTCTTCGAAGATTTTCATAATTGCTCTCGTGTAGAAACATTTTCTAAAAGTAGTAACGTTAATAATTTCTATCTACAGCATCAGTTAGAAAGGTCGAAATTTAAGATCATCATGATCCCTAACTGAGGAGGAAGATTTATTTTTCTATAAAAATTCATTTTTCTCATAAATATTTTTAGACGGACAAATTAGTTCATTTTTATACTTGGTATGATTCCATTTGAGAAAAATTTTATAAGTTACTGGTATGGAAAGTTATAAATTTAAGTGTCGGCTCGTAAAATCCTAATGGTGATCTCGTTACTTGTGCTTATATTTAATACCTCGGCTAACGAGTGCATTCGCGATCTTGGGACCTGGCTCTTATAACGATATTTTAATAGCGGTGAAATTGGGAACCGACTTTCTAGACACATTTCCCCTTTTGAGAACAAATATCTTGACATCGGCCCCCTTTCGCAACACTGAAGTCTTTCGAGTCACAAGAGGGCCGGGGTGATTTTGATCAGCAATTAATTAAGAGGGATTTGATAAAGAGGTCATCAATTGAGATGAACTTGTTTGATTGAACCATGCGTCAATACATTCATAGGACCCGGTTCTCACAGGCTATAGAATTATTCACCAAACTGACAGCACACAGGCTGATCAGACGCCGCAGAACTTGAGCAATTACGAAATTTCTATCCGGCACGTTTAATCCTGATAGACATGTATCTTAATTATTGTGTAATTAGTCATTCCACTGAAAGAAAATTACAGTATGCTCATACAATTCGACCGGTTATGTCTACTACCAATACAATACACCGAATTACCTATCAACTTATCGTTTGTTTTTTCTGGTATCAGTAATTTAATTTCATCGTAAAATTTTGTTATTTAACGGCTGTGTAACTTGAGCCACCAGTCATCCTGATATAGCTATAGTTCTTTCCATCTGGCAAGAGTCTTCTACCTTTAACCTTTTAATTTTCACCAAATCACCTTTCAATTTTCTCTTTTGTTCTAGTATTATTAATTTAATTTCATTGAGAAATTCTGTGACTTAATGGGCTTGCAACTTGACAGTCACCAGTCATCCTGGTATAGCCTTTAGATCTTTCCATCTTTCTATCTTTAACCCTTTAATTTAACCAAATTACATTTCAAACCTATAGGATGGTCTTGCCTAGTCATGCTGGAATTTCTCTGTTCGCTCTGCTTTTATGCGTCAGGCGCGTTTCGACATCATCTGCGGTTGGTCTGTGCATTACTTCGTGTCTATGTCCTTTTTACAAATGAAGAAAGACAGAAGGTCAGTCAGAAATAAGTTTTTCATTTGTAAGGGTTTGGCGTCCCCAACTTTTAATCCTTTTATTTCCTTTCGTATGAGGAAATCACCAAAACCATTTTACTTACAGTCGATCATCCTTGTCTACTTTTTTTTTTCTTTGAACTTGGCAAGTATGTTACATGTTTAACCTTTCGATTTTAACGCAGTTACAAGCAAATTTTACTGATTGTTTATTTAGATTATTTAATTAAATTGTGAAATATTGAGTGGATGTTTAAGTAAAAACCTTTTCCTTGATATTTTCCGTTCTTCCTGAGCTTCGCACTTTTTACGTTTTTTGTTGGTTTTTTTTTTTAACGCCACTATTTCGACCAATGCTAAAACCTAAGGAAAGCACATATAACACCGATAAATTCACAGGCAAACCACTGTAGAAGTAAAATGGGGACGAAGTAACTAAATCAGCGAGAATATGCAGATTAGGATGACTATTATGAGAGTTATAACACTTTTTCTATTTTTATGTAAATTTATGTAAAAAAAGCTTACTCTTTAATTTAATCCAGGTTTTATCCGTTGGGTGTATTTTGCCAACTTATTAAACAGACATAAAGACGAGAAAATGTGTAGAAAAACAACTAACAAACGTGAATTCCGGTAAGGCAGCCAAAACCAGTGAATATAGACTGTCTGGTTTCATTTGGTATGACGGGCCTTTCTTTAAAAATTCAATAAACGTATTTTGGATTAAAAAATTTGTGTACGTCCGAATATTTTGGCTATGTTTTTATAACAATAACAATAAAGAAAATATATTTGACGTATGCAAATTTTACTAGAAGTAAAATATCATAGTCATAGGTAACTCGATCATATGACAAATCTTGTACAAAATCTGATACATCAACGATACGTCCTTCGTGAGCCGGATTTTGTCCTCTAGTGAATTGATTCTAAGTAGGGGTCTTCTAAAGCGATATTTCCGCCGTGGGTGGGGTCATGTCTAATAAGCAGGAAACATCTCGTTGGTGACATCCACGAGGCCGGTCGAAATTGTCACCTATCTCTACTAGTAGTAGAGTCCGCCTCCAAAGGCAGACGAACGGTATAACTAGAATAAAATCAATACGAACAATAATTAATACAACTGAAACGATTTCCGTTAAACGCTTTGAACCGTTTCGCATCGTCCCTGGTCCATATGGCTTTTAACGTTCACCACCCTCGACAAACGTTAATCTCATGTAACAGAACAAAAAAAGCTTTTAATTAGAGCATGCAACCACATCTTCCCCCAGTTACGGATGCATCTAATCCCCTTCGCAATCGTACAAACGAAAGAGTCAATTGATAATAATGCCTTTTAGAATAAACACGCGCTCAACAGTTAGGAAAACAAATTTCCAGGGAATTTCACACGTGAAATTTTATCTACAGACGGAATTCTTCGGAACGCAAAAAGCAAAAAGGCCGAATCATCTAATCTTTGAGACAGGCAAAACAATACAGATAAACTACAAACCCATTTTTCAACGAACGGAGTAAAAGTAGTAAACAAACATTGAAAGTTTTGAGAATTCCCGGAACCTTGATTGAAACCGTTAGTTTAGTTTCATTCAACGAAAAATACAAACTTTACAATAAAATGTTGAATCATTGAACTTTACTGAATCCAAGGCAAATTGATATTAAAGGAAAAGACCATTTCTTACATCGAGGTTTCCCATAAACTATCCCCTTCATAAAGAGAAAATTAAAATTAAAATGTACTAATATGAAAAAGATTTATAATTGTTACATTTCTGCACCTTCGGAACCAAACTGTGTAAATCCGAAAACACATTTTACATATAATTTTTTTTCTTTATTACAAATTTACAGTCTGTCATGCTAAGGAATACAGCCAAGGATGGAAAATTTTGCCAAAATTTGGTTTTTACAGTTTCGTTGTAGATCTTCGAGTATCCAGAATGAAGAAACTATAGTTTGGTCATTTCCGACAACTTTTCTCCACCGTTTCTCAACTTCTTCAATGTGTCTCTTGATAGGTCCGAATCGGATGACATGCCCGTACTCCCATTAATTTTATTATTGAACCCACTTTCAAATTTTGTTTTTGGCAGTTGATTAAAGATAATTGAATCTGCTTTAATGCTGGGTGATTGTAGAGCTCAATGTAATTAAACAATACTGAAGATGGCTATAGAAGTAGATATCTTGAGCAAACCCAAACAGGTTGGAAAGGCCGGCCTAAATGATTAGAAACGTCCGACCTATAAATTTTGCAATTTATTCTCAATTCTGGAACCAACGGTTCTAATAAGGTCTGCTCACCCTCGCAGTTTTGTCAGTTGCGTTCAGTCTACTCGCACTCTTCAGAGTATCTCCTGGCATGTTCTAAATCGGATGTCATCGTTACTACTACAATATTGGAACATCATTATTACCTATTATACGGTTATTGATGCCAGAATTATTTGTTTTATGCCAGTTTATCGTCAGTGAATCTTCTTTACAAATATACTCTCATATTATTGACATTACTTAAGAAATATGAAGAATGGACCCGAGACCTTCACATTGAGTGACAATGGAGGCGGTGTCAGGGTGAAAGGAGTGATGCCACTGGTCAACCTCTCAAAATTCACTGAAGAAGGCGAAGAAATCGAGCACATCTGCTAGATCGAAACATCCAGAAAAATTAAAAATTGGTTCATAATAAATACAATGTCATCTACAATTAAAAGTATACTAATAGTAAACGTAAAATGTATTAAACCATTGAAATTAGAACAGTTTGAGATCACGAGTCAATTTTTAAATGAATTAGTGATTAAAAGTTCATATTCCCGATGATCTGAATGGTTGTGATAAGTGTTTTAATTATTATATTATTATTTTATTTATAAAAAATACAGTTAATTTTGGTTTTCTAAACTTTGGATTTGGAGAGACTGAATGAAACAGCGAAAATAGGGGGAAGATCAGAGAAGTCAATTAATATTGAGAAAGAAGAACATTCTTAAGAAAGAAGAAGATCCTTGACAAATAAATGAATAATTACATAATTATATTGAGTAAAATATAAAACCCAAAAATGTAAAATTATGTACCTAGATACCAATTTAAGTGCTGCCTTTAAATATTTTCAGATGAGAAATAGATGTATAGAAAATCATGTCGATGGAAATTTAAAACATAAGTAAACTCGTTTATTGTGGTTTAGCCTGTTGCAGGTTTTTTCGCCACCGTCGACTTCCATAAAGTCGGAATTTCAGTTCTTGAACGTAAACCCGTGGAATTAACGGTTGGAAAGCGATGAATTTTATCCTGCTTTAGAAAGGTGCCTGCCCACCTTCGATATGATCCCAGGTATGATTTTTAAGCGAATTCCAGGTAAAGTCGAGCCAGGGTTCGTTGCGCTTTCCTAAGGATCAGTGGGCCCTTTTTATGCCAAGTTTACAAGAAGAGTCTCCGACCAACCGACGGCTCAGTTTAATTACGAAAACTTGTGGAAGGAAGGGAAGAACCCTGGAACTTTATGATGTGGAAAAATATACCGTGGGAGACGATGATTCAACAAATTCTGGAATAGTCAATGAAAGACTGGACGCATCAGCGCTGAAACGGCAATAAGTTTCTGATGGATAAACTGTATTTCCCACTCATTCATTCGCACAATTGATCTCATCTATCTAGATAATCTTTTGTTCCGTTGTTACTTGTCGTTTCTAACGTGTTTTATGTTAATCTCGAAACGGAGAGCCGTATTAGAATGAAGCATGATGCAATTCATTTGGCATCCCTTAATTAATGTTCGTTTTAATTCAAAAGGCCAAGGTTTAAATTGGCCTTTCGGACAAGCAAAGCGGAATAATTACGGAAAAAAGAAATGGACGCAAACAATTCAAGGAAAAGTGAATTAAAAATCGATCTAGTTTTTAAAAGTGAAACAACTTAAAAGATAAAAAATACATCAAAACTCAATGTAATTATAATGCATGATTCTTGGTCCGCATATTCTCAGTTTCGGTCAAACGGCTTTCGCCATCTTCAGTGAATGTCCATCTGAAATGCCAGGACGATCAGGGACGATCAAATTGCGGACAAATGTTCGACGAAATTTCACAATTCAACTTCACTTTGCCAGTGCCATTAGGGGCAGGACGGCATTTTAATTTTCAAGGATTGTAAAAATGAAAAGCTTAACTTTCTCATTCCATTGGTCTTATTGTCTTACTGTTGGAAGGTGATGAACTCGGAGGGTTGTTTTTTCCTTGTATACGTGTCTCGTGTTCTTGAAGTGTATGAACCTAATGAAAACCTTAGGCAAAGGAAGAATCCAGATGTGAATCTTCGTTCTAGGAAGAAACAACAGATGTGTTCTATTTGGGCATCTGTGCAGAAGTCGTTCGAGCATGATTTCACCATATTCTCATGCATAAAAATTAATGTTTAAGAAAAAAATAAGCTATATCACGTCACCAGTGAAATTCACAAAAGCCTAACATAAAATTAACATCGTCATCCTCACAATTACGTCTCAGCAGATTATTGCTTGTTCGAAAGGGATTTTACATACATATACCTACATCAAGGATCCCCTTGTTTAAAATTAATTGTAAAACAAATTTTCGTCGCCCGATTCAACATTCAAACCAGGAATTTAAAGGGGTTGGTATCATATCGTGAGAAACGAGACTAGTTTCGCCTCTCGTAGTAAGTAATCAACCCGGCTCAATAATTACTCAGTCTGTTCGAATTTTTATTTCGGCTTGAGGGACGTCATTACTCAGCTAATCGACTTTTTGAATACATTCCACGAGATACGTATCATTATTGATTTAATGACACCTTTCTCTCTCTCTCTCTCTCTCTCTCTCTCTCTCTCTCTCTCTC
>CM077105.1:23403382-23416130 GCA_039619505.1 Cimex hemipterus | reverse complement strand
CTCTCTCTCTCTCTCTCTCTCTCTCTCTCTCTCTCTCTCTCTCTCTCTCTCTTTCGCTCTCTCTTCACTCTTAGTCTTCTTTCTCTCTCTTCTTTCTCTACGCCCTAACAACCAAACATTATTAATAGTATTTTTTATTATTATTAATGTAGACTATCACCAAATGATATAAACCGTAATTTTTACTATTACTCTTCTTAAATAATATTTTCACTCAATTACGCAAAATAGTTTACTAGTTAATTTAGTACAGTAGACTTACATATAATAGAACTTTTAATTATAAATTGAATTTAATATTCTAACTAAAAACTGAATATTGGGTTTTTGAAGGGTTTGCACCTAAACTTTAAAATGACAACAAGCTATTGCAATAATTAAAATGTTTTACAAATCTTAAAATGTAAGATTTTATTACTATTGCTTCTTTTCTTATTCACTTTGTAGTATTACAGGAAAATTCACGCAATTTTTTTATAGGTTAAACGAACAAAAATGACTAATGATTTTGCAATCCTTGGCTTTCTGTCCGAATCTTTAAACTTACACGGAGCGGCAATATCAACTAAATGCCCCACCTGATGTTACAAACCCATACAGACAAAAAAAAAAGTTTAATATTCGAGCAAAACACGTCAGACAGTGAAAATACAGACAGTTTAATCCTTAAACCCAAAAGTTGTTTGAGAACTTTGTTAATGTTATTTATTTTTATTTATTTATGATAATTGACGGATTATACCTTTTACATAAATGAAAAAGAAAACCCGCCAGAAAAACACATAGAAAAAACTAAACCTAAGTTAAATACAAATAATAATTGAACAATAGTATAATGAACAAAAGTGCACATAAAATGATAAATGTGGTGAACAATAAACGTTTGAAAATATTTTAAAAAGTATGCATCAATTAATCAGATAGTTCGTTTGATACTCTTTTATTCTGTCTATCGGTCGATAATAAGTGTAATTAATTCTGTGATAATAAATTTTTTTAAGTGATAGCTGCGGAGAACATCGATGTTAATTTTCAAAAGTAATTCTGTACAATATATTAAATTCTGTATGAATTTGTATAAGAAAATAACATCAGATTTATCTCTCCTAGAAGATAATGTTTCTACATTGCAAAAGGAACATATTGACCCATTATTTGTTCTAAAATTGGAACTTTCTCGCTTTTCATCATGTTTTTGACATCTCCATAACTACCAATAATAGTCTAGTCGCCTAATAGTTTTATTATGAATGAACTTTATATGACTTCAAAACGATAAGCTATCAAGATCATACCCAGATTAGAAGTTCAGTATTTTCCAATACCTGGTTAATTAATTTATAAGATGTTGGGATAGTGTTTTATGAACGAGAGAAACTAATAAATGAACATTGATTTACTTTGATTTTGAATTCATTGTCAGCACAGTACGAACTAAAATGAGTTAAATTTTCTTGAAATATGTTCATGTCATTAATAGATTTTGTTGAACGAAAGATATTTATACCATTGCGGGGATTCAGGGAAAACATTCCCATAGGAAAAAAACAACTACAATTATTCAAATATCGTGAGATGCGGTCTGGTGTGATGTAGGTATCAGAAAAACACGATATTTGAATAATTATCCGTTAACGGTCACTAATCTCTACACACAACTACAATATTTGACAATTAATTACGGTTTATAGTTGAGATGAAAAAAGTTAATGGCACAAGAGGGATTCGAACCCACGACCTTCGGCTAGATACGCCGCTGCTCTACCACCTGAGCTATCGTGACCGAGCGGACCACGAAAACAGTGAATAACTGCCATATTGTTTACATGAACGACAAAAATTATAGGGCCGAAGTGGGCCCCTTGACGTACCCCATTGGTAGCTTTAAATTGTTTGGAGTATGAACTGTTTATGAAGTCTGATAGGTATTTATCCGTTCTACAGCTTTGAATCCCGTACAAGTGAGATCACACTATTCCATAAAGCATGATTTTAGAGACAAGACGTATAGTAGATCTAAATTAGTAGACAAAAAGTCATAGTAAACTATTAAGTTGGGGGGCTTCGGTGTCCGCAAGGTTTCGTCTTTGACACGGCGCTCATCACTGTAAGGTCAAGGTCCGGGGTTCGAATCCAGCGGCCCTACATTCGAACCAGACATACTTACAAATAGGCTTTTTTTCAAAGGGTTTATAGGGTTCTTGAGGGTTTATATGACCTTGCTGTTACGAACCCTCGTTTAAAAAAAATTATCCTGCAATACAAGAGCACTATCGTCAGGTACATTGGTGCAATAAAACAAACGTACTATCTTCAAGATCCTCGAACCGTTTATATGACCTCTGCTGTAGCGAACCCTCGAAAAAAAGGTAGTTAACTATTAACAACTAATTAACTGTTAACTATTAACAACAAATTAGTTATCTATTAAGTTAGTTTCGGTGCAGTGGATCGCCCTTCGGCAAATTCATGCAGTAGAGATGATGATTTTTTTGAATAATGGGGAGATATAATCGTGAACTAGGCTTTCAAATAGTTTAAGAATAGAAGAAAGTTTAACGATACCATGGTACAATTTATCTTTGTTTTTATAAATAGGAATAATGTGAGAGGTAATCCAAATTAAGGGGAAATTCCTAGTAGCTAATGAGAATAGACAAAGGAAGAACTAAGCAGCGACACTATTGGGATTATTATCTCGCCCAGTATTAATAAATTGTCCATTTGGAGTGTTAATCAATAATTAACGGTTTAATTTGACCGAAGAAGATCATAATTAACCACCAAATGGTCCTTCTTGGAATGTAATCCTGCTTTTAGACTTGTTAACGGTGTGTCGCTGCGTTTTCCCCAGTAGTTTCTTCTCTAAACATTGTTGTTGTAGACCGACGTTTCAAATTCAGTTATCTTTTTAAAAATGAGTCATAGGAGGGAATGGAAGATGGAGATGCGGTTCAATAATTTCTTCTAGGTCAACATGTAACCAAACGACAAACATATTCATGTGCTTTCAGATGCGTTGATACGCTTTTATGAAAATATTAAGTGCGATTTTTCGTTTCGTTGAGTATGTTATTTGCGATAACTTGAATTTGGATAGAGCGCTTTGCATGTTCCAAACCAACTTCTCCACTTTTGAACCGACCAAACATCAATAAACGGAGCTTTCTACTTAAACAGATTACAAATTTTACTATTAGCTCGTGCTGCGTTTTTCCCTTCTGAGGTAACAAAACATCTCATTAAATGACAAAAATGCACTGTTTTTTCTCCATTTTAAACAAGCGAATTATTGTACTTTCAACTTTATACACAAGAATGACCATCTACACGGAAAACAAATACGTTGAGCCCTGAAGATGATCTCAATAAAGATTGAAACGTTACACAATAAAGAAAACATTTTTCAACCAGATCGCATCTCACCATCTCGGAATAATAATGAGCGAATTACCTTGTAAAAATACAAGATCTCAGACGAAACTGACGAGTAAAAACACATTAACTAGTCTCTTTTCGGAGTGCGTAAACAATAATTTTTAAATAGAAATTGCTTCATAACCCAAAAGGCTATTCCTTTGCCAATCTATCAGTTTTATCAAACGAATTATTGAAAAACACTTGGATTTATGTTCCAACAAAGTTCGATACTTTATCAAAAACTAGTACTACTACTACGGAAGGCGAAGTATCAAATCTGAACAATAATTTCTTTTGCGTTCATTAGTTCATTAATTACATATATAATGATTTATTTATTTATTATTGTTTTTAACTATTTTGACATGGATATGTCTTACGGCTGGGGGTCAGTCGACGCGATTGATTCTTATGACGCGAAGCGATTGACGCTTATGACGCGACTCGACGCGATTGGCGCTTATGACGCGACACGATTGACGTTTATGACGCCTGTGACGCGACGCGATTGACGCTTTTGACGCATGTGACGCGACGCGATTGTAACGAGCTTCCAAATAAAAACGATCCTCAAATGGAATAAATATGCGTTCCCTGATAATTTGCGAGTTTGTTTAAATATCCGTCATAAGACATATCCATGTACAGATGTATCTGCATGCAGTGTAGATACTCGTTCCATTTTTTTAAACAATTCCCTTTCAAATTTATTTTTATCTTTCGTACCGAATTGAAACGTAAAGCCGATATCCTAAAATACCAACCTCTTATTTTTCCCTCAGGTTTTCAACCACGTATAATATATACATCACCATTCTGTACAAACATACAAGTCTGGTCACACTCACTCCCCTGGAGTATTCGATATTCCTCGTGGCGGGATCGAACCCATTCCATTCTCGCTAATAATTACTTTTACTCTCCAGGCGTCAGACGCTCACCAGAGTACTCGTTATTGGAAGGGAGGGTATTTATTTAAAAACTATCAATTTTACAAATTTCAAGTCATTCTTGTATTGAAGGGTTCTATTTCCGAGGATGTACTTTATAATAAAGATTTTCTCTAGAGAAATAGAAAACTTTCATTGTTCGGGGGCATGTCTATGTGATTGCTCAATCGTGTTTGCTGGTTTTTATTACATTCCGAATAAGGACCACTTTGGGATCTTTTAAACACACCGACACTACGGAAACAGCATGCAATAGCATAAAACATACAATAACCTAAGATGATTTTTTTATATAAATACTTTTCATGATTTGACTGTTTGTACAACCAATTGCAGATTTGCTTTCTAAATTCTATTTTCTCTTTGAGAAGCTAAAATGAAAATAAGGGTATTTACGAAAAGGAAAATAAAGGAGTAAACTAAGGACTAATAATTCTCTGCGTTTTGACAATAAAAACATGTTTACAAAGGCTTATTCATAAGCCATTACTAAAAATATTATTTCCATTTTTAAAACAAAATCACTTCTCTTTATAGGCTTGAGCACATAGGGGATTTTTTTATGTTCTCGAATCTTGAATAGCTTTATATTATTGAAAGCATTACATAATAAAACAAGTATGTTAGTTGAATTTCAACTATTCTGAGCATTTTTTTTTAGTATCCGCCATTGATAGAAGAATCCTTGTTTTTATAACCCCTTTCTTATTTTTCGGCGGAAAGTATACATCACAACATTTCAGCGCTCTGTACAAACGGCCGAGGACGATGAAACGACATTCTTCCATGAGATTTCTAACTTCTTTTTTTTTTTTTATTTTTAAAATTACAAACGCGCTACTAGAGATCCTCTTTTAGAAGTTCGTATAGAGATTTAAAACAATTCAACTTACAAGCCGAACAATCACTTTACAAATTATATTGTACAAATTTGACTTCTAGCTTTGACGATTCATGTTCGGGTTTCTAAATGTGCCGTTATCCCATAAAATTAAAAGGAAGGTACTTGCTGATGAACTTAAACGGATTAACCTTGTAAGTCATAAAAATTATAAGAAAGACCTTCTTTTTGAATTTTATACCGACCATAATCGCTTCTTGACTTGCACGAAGAAAATTAATTAATACATCAATTAAATGATAAAAAGTCAAAGAAGCTTAACCATAAGCGCATTTTCCCTTGGCAAATCCCTTCTGAAACTTTCCATTCCCTTGTACTTAGCTTTCCAGGTAGACAATCGACCTTAATATTAATAATCCCTTTTTAATACTTGCCCTGAAATTCTGTGCTTATTCTACTAAAGAATTTTTTATTTATTTAGAAATCGTGGGATGCGATCTCGTGTGATTTCAGAAAAACATTTTTTTTATTGGAACATTAACTTTATTGAGCACTGAAGAAGATCACAATAAAGATCGAAACGTTGGCACGATAAAGGAAATGTTTTTCTCAAACCTACATCACACCAGACCGTATCTCACGATTTCTACATAAATATCGATTACGGTCACTAATCTCTACACTCTTTTTAATAATATTTCGTGAACAAAGAGAAACATCAAAATTATTGAACTACCCTTTATGTTTGTCCTTTTGTTTTGTCCTTGGTCTATCCGGTTTCTCATCAAAATTCACCAGACAAAAGAATAGATTTGAGAATCAATAATTATTACTCGGAGAATCGTGAGATGCGGCCGGGTGTGACGTAGGTTCTAGAAAAACATTTTCTTTATCGTGCCACGTTTGATCTTTATTGAGATCATCTTCAGTGCCTGGGATTTATACTCATTGTTTAAACTTTACAAATCACATCCTACATGTATTTGTAAAACTTAAACAATGTTTATAAATCCCAGGCCCTGAAGATGATCTCAACAAAGACCGAAACGTTGGCACGATAAAGAAAATGTTTTTCTGAAACCTACATCACACCAGACCGCATCAAGTATCATTAACTAATTACCACACACTAGTAAAGAATAATTAAGAGGAAAATATTGCAAACTAAACCCTAGATTATTTTTTTCCAGTTTATTGTTACTATTTTATATGATGGTTTTCGTCTTTTTCCATCAATTATGTCAGAAATTAAATATAATGGAAATATCACAGAAAGGGAAAAGATAGTAGTAATATCAATTGGTTCGTGAAAGCGGGTTTCTAGGATCGGTAGCCAAGGGCACGGAGTTAAATCGATAGGGTTTTTCATACATCCTTTCGTAACAGAACCGGTACACTTCGTACTTAGTAATTATGACAGATATAACATTGGAATCCGAAGAGCTCGTGGCAGCAGAGCTCAACGAAGAGATCATGACTCTGAAGAAGAAAATCCAGCTTTCCGGCAAGAAAGAACTGCCTAGACTGAAGTATAGGCGTTTTTCAACAAAGTTCCGTTTGTTCCAGAGGGGCAAAGGAAGGCACAGTATGAGGAATACGACTCGGAAAAGAAGAAAAACGCCGAGGAAATCAAACGGCTCAAGAAGGAAATAAAAGAACTATCCGCCGCCAAACCATCCGAGGTAAACTGTATATTATATTGGAAAAGTTTGCCCTAGAATTGCCAAGACACAAGATAACAGTTTGGGATCTTACACAAAAGAAAACAAAACTTAAAAACAGCAGATGAATTCAGTTTCCTATTATATCCTAACAGATTTATAACTATAATAAATAAGAACTGTTTAAAATCTTTAAGATCTAAGTGCTATCACTTATGGATTTATAACATAATTATTGATGTGAGATTTTTAGTGACAGTTTGCAGTAGTTAACATTGTTTAAGTTTTACAAATACATGTAAGATGCATATTTTTAGAATTTAAACAATGCGTATAAATCCCAGGCGCTGAAGATGATCTCAATAAAGATCGAAACTCAATAAAGAAAATGTTTTTCTAAAACCTACGTCACATCCGGCCACATCTCACGATTCTCCGAGTAATAATTATTAATTCTCAAATCTGTTCTTTTGTCTGGTGAATTTTGATGAGAAACCGTACAGACCAAGACAAAAACAAAAGAAGAAACTTAAGAGAATTGAACCATGTATCATTGAACCATGTGATAGGAGTACTGGATATCCCTCCAAATGACTAGCCTAATTGTGGTTCGAGGAGTACTCTATATTCTGCCAATGACCCTCTCATACTATACATTCATTGTCAACATACCCTAGTGAACACAAAACAATACATATAAATACAATAAAGCGACTCGTTTTTCTCCAAAAACCGAAGAACATGAGGCAACATGATGTGTATTTAAAAAATAAATGTTTAATTGCTATTTATTTACAGATCGACGAAGAACTCATAAAAATGTCAGGTCTTCCTATAAAAGAGCTGAAAGAGTTTTTGAACAAGCCGCCCGAGGAGGTCGAGAGGATTTTGGACCTGAAAAACATGGACTTGAGAAAGAAGCTGGACTTGATCAAGTACGAAATATTCAAGGTAGGCTACAGTTTAAAGTCCCGAACGCCACGACTTCTTTTATATGGAAGATTTAATGATTTGCACAAGTGGTAAGGAATTAGCCTGAACACAGTGCGAGAGTTTGCGAACGGTCACATGGGACCTAACTAATTAGAATTGCAACGCCTCATTTCACAACAGTTGCGTCACAATTTTATTTACAAGTGTACCACCGGCCGGCAGTACGTTCACCGCCTAGAGGATCCCATGGCTAAACCCTAATTGGGTTTTGTAATACTGATACAATTCACTTTACGTAATTTTAAGGCTGTTTATTGGGAAAATATGTTTTCCCCAGCGACGCGCAATAACGCAAGATCCCAGGTCCAACAGTTATGTTTTAATTTACAGCTACGCTAGCACTTTGGAAAAATTTGCATTGGGATGGGATGTATGTTGTTGTAAGGACAGATTTGTAGAGGTAGATAAAGGAAACTACATTTTTTTAGTTAAGTGGCAACATTTTTAGGATTAAAAACGTGATACCCACCATATACCAAGATAGTAATATATTCCCTGTCAAAAATATCCAACACTTAAAAATTTTGATATTTAACCTTTCATTTAACACACATTTAACCGATTTTTAACCCACGTTCTGTTTGTTCTATGAGACACATTGGGATTAATCATATCATTATCAATCACTATTTGCCAACAAGCAAAGGATCAAAGTTTTTATTAGTTTCAAGGTTCCTTTTATAGTATCTAATAGAAATCCAGATAGCTGCTTAAAGCATTTTTTGAGTAGATCTAGTTTTTCCAAAAAGTGGATTGACATACTCACCTTTCCTCAAATTATTTCTCTACGATACAGCCAGGGCTCCACGAGGTAACAGTGTCATTGGTAGAAGGGTCTATGCTGGGAATTTCTTGGGTGCCACGTACCGAGTCTTGGTACCAATGCAACATACCTCGAGATGATCCTAGGGCTTTCTTAAAGTCGCTACAGATATGCAGTATTCGCAATCAATGCAATCATCAATCAATACTGCTTTTTATTTTTCAATAATAAACGATTCCTAACTTGTATAGATGTATTAATGAAAGAATATAGAAGTGTTTCGGTAAGAAATGGATTTGCCTACATAAATCATCAAGTCCTCGAACCTGAACCAACAATTTGGATCGGTTCTCTCCCCAATCGCAAAAATCAGAACGAAGTTTTCTATGCGTGAAAAAGGATCGAAAGTAAGATCGGGCAACAGTACTCTGCGACTGATTTGTAACTGAGTCTGTTGCCACTGCCAAAAGAGGAATGGACACTCTCGATGCTTTGAAGAAGAAAGTAAATTTATTTGCAACTGCCACGCTTTCTACCTATTTTAAGGACATCATCAGGGCAAAACAATCTTAAATATGTCTACAGGTTGACATATTTAAGTTTTACAGGCAATCTCAAACTTGCTTGAAGACTGACTCAATTCTTGTTGAATCGATAGTGTAACAGGCCGTGGCAATGGACTGAGTCGGGCTTCAAGTAAGTTTGATATCACCGGTAAAAACATAAATATGTCAATTTGTACACATATTTAAAATTTTTTGATCTAATGATGACCTTAAAATAGGTCGAAAGCTTGGCAGTCGCAACTAAATCCGCTTTCTACTTCAAGCACATACCTTGATCTGAACGACGAATGTCTGGAACACCTTTAGGCTCTGAATCATTGCTTATGCAGCATGTGTTTCTGAGTACTTTACAGGTATTCATGCACTAGAGGGCCAGCAAGAAGTTAAGCAAGATGGGACTCAAAAGAAAGGTTCTTTCACAGGAAAAATCCCATATTATTCTTCTAATGCTGGAGGCAGCTGTATTAGAGAAGTGGATAACAGGCTCCAAGATTTTATACAAAATCGTTTTATGATTATGCAAAAACAAAAGTTGGAAGGAAATAAGGAATGGCACAAATTCCTATTCACTACCACCGACGAGATGTCCAGATACCTCTTGTTTACCATTTTAACTCGAGAAACCAAAACCACCACATGCTTTGTTACCGTTAAACTGTAGTTGATATTGTACGTGGTAAGAAAAATCAAACCGCTATTACTCCCTGTTTACATTACAAAAACAAAAATTCGTAATGTTTTTCTTCAAATATAGTTGTACCCAATTATGAGTCTGCTTATTCTAGCTGTTATTCCTAAAACAAGTATAAAATTACAAAGGATATGTCAACTTACAACAAACAAATTAACTGTTATTTCTAATAAAAATAATATTAATAAAAAATTAAAGATACGAACTTTCAGAAGCAAGAGAAGATATTAGATATTACTAAACAGATGGAGGACTTTTTGATGGAAATGGACCAAGACGCAATAAGCAAATACTCTGAACCTATTCAGAAGGTATGATAAAAGAAGTGAGTTATAACCAACATATTAACCGAAATTCCTATTAGGAAATATCGAGATTAGAAAACAAAATACACCTCGTCAACGTTAACGTTCTTGAAATGCGACACATGCAGAAGAAATACGTCAGGATCAAGCAGAGTCTTCAAGAAGACAGCGTTTATTTCGAGAGCACGTTGAAGAAGTTCGAAGAGGATATTGCAAAACAACAAACAGAAATTCAGAGACTTCAGGTTTAAACCAATCCCGATTTAATTAACATTAATAATTTTAATAAACTATTGGCAGGAGGTTAAAGACGAAGCGTTTACACTAAGAGACAAGACGAGGAACGCCCTGGCGAAACTAGAAGCTGAAGTTATAGCCGAGGGAATAGGCAGAGAGCAAGAACTGCAAGACTTGAGGTTCGGTCAAATGAAATTTGTTTGGATTTTTGATGTTTTTGTGTCTTTTTCAGGAGAAAAGTCGAAGAAGGAAGGGCCTATTTGGAGAAGGTCGAAAGAAAATTAGTACCCTCGGTGAAAACTTTGGCCAGGGAAGAATCGGACGATGCAAACCGTTTAGTCGAAACCGAAGATCTAGCGGCTAAGGAAGCTATTGAAAAATCGTTATCCAAATTGAAGCACGTAACAGGTAAATCCAAAAGAGTAGAACAGTAGAAAAAAAAATTGCTTGCTGTTTCAATAAGTAAATTTTCTATATTCGAAGGAGCGAAAGATGAAATGGACGTTATACGTAAATTCAAAACACAGAATGAAACTAAAGACAGGCTCGTTAAACTGAAAGAGACAGTTGAGAAGGAAAAACGCGACCTGGAAAAGCGAAAAGAAAGCTTAGAATCGGAATTAGAAGCTCTTAAATTTGCTCAAGTCAAAGAAAAAGAACAGTAATACGTTTTTAAAAATTCATCATTTACAGTACTTATATGTTTATAATTATAAATCAAGGAACGAAGAGGAATTAGAAAAACTGAAAAACAGCATCGTCAAGAAAAAAAGTGAGAAAATAAGACTAGAGAGCGAATTCGAAAACGACGAGAAACAGTTGAACGATATTATAGAGTTCTTTTACGACCTGTGCAAGCTGATGAAGGTGAAATAAATCATGTAACAAGAGAAAGGACGATTTATACGTTTTTGTCCCCGCGTAGGGTTTCGAAGACACCCCAGCCCCGGAGAGAAATGAAGATGAAGAGATACCGTTGCTCATAGAGACGGTTGAAATCAAGATAGCTGCTTTGATGAAGTATGTGGAGGACAATGGTATATTGGATGAAATGCTGACGGACGAGATGGTACGTAAAACATAAACATCTTTCTCACTAAAAGGAAAATATTTTAACCAAAAATTTCAGCAATTTTGAAAGAATAATAAAAAAAATCCCTTAGCCCTTGTTTAAAAGGGACTGCGGGATTCATTGCGGGATAAATTTAGTGTTTGCAATTTAGTATAAATGTGATATAAATATTATAATTTGATATTAAAAATCGGGTATAAGGCTAATTGGAAAGAGATCGCTCAGTTCGTCGAGCTTTCGAGGAATATATTCCCTACATCAGGACTTTGAAACTATCATTAATCGCTAGCATGCAAGTCTAAGAAATATCTATAAATTTTAGAATGGCAAAATGTTTCGAAACTATAAATATCTTTAATCTACAAATTTGCCTAAAATAGAAACTATGGGAGAGCCTTTCAAAACGCTTATATGGTGGTGAAACATGGCTGATTAGGATCGTGAATAAAACAAAAACTAAGGACTGCGAAAGTGTTTGAGGGATAACTGACATGCTTAGTCCAAACTGAAATGAATTCACATAAAAAGGAAATGCGAAATTCCATCCAAGTTGAAAGGGTAAGAAGTGAGAATCAAATGAGCCGGCAGAGTGGTAAAACGGTACCCTCGACATTGGAAAACATTCAAGAGCAGGCCTAAAAAAGAAATGGGAAATATGAGATGATGGAGGAGATAGGTGGAGTGTTGTAGATTAGGACGGGCAGACAAGCACGAGTGTTGGAACGTTACCGCTTCCTTCTTTCAATATAAACATTATAAATAACTAAAATGTCTTTCCATGTTGCTTTAACGTAATTTCCATTATTATGTTTCACACAATAAAGCTTTTTCCATTCTGTTTCGTACCGTAACTTTTAATTTAATGAGAAGTAATTGTTAATTTCTAACTTTTTCATACTAGTTGTTATTGCTAGGTATTCTTATCGTTTCTATAGCCAATTAATTCATTGCTTCAAAGGTTTGCCCCATTGAAAAGATAATATTTATCATTAACAGAACATTTAGAATGTAGGGATTATGAACAGTAGTTCTTTTATTCCTTCTTCCTTTATACAATTTACAGATAATTAACAAAAAAATTAATTCGGCCTAGCCCGACTACATTCTAGTGTGATGATATAATATATTAATCCTTAATATCATGGATGAAACACGTTCAAAATTCTGAAATTAATTTCTTTATTGCAGAGTAGAGAATAACAAGAGAGAGAGAGAGAGAGAGAGAGAGAGAGAGAGAGAGAGAGAGAGA
>CM077105.1:23314830-23402578 GCA_039619505.1 Cimex hemipterus | reverse complement strand
GATGTGTATAAGAGACAGAGAGAGAGAGAGAGAGAGAGAGAGAGAGAGAGAGAGAGAGAGAGAGAGAGAAGAGAGGAAGAAGAGCAGCAAGGGGAGAGATGAGAGGAAGAAGAGCAGCAAGGGGAGAGATGAGAGGAAGAAGAGAGAGAAAGAAGACTAAGAGTGAGGAGAGAGTGAAAGAGAGAGAAGGGAGAAAGAGAGAGAAATAGGAGGAAAGAAAGATAGAAGAGGGAGAGAGAGAGAGAAAAGGAGAAGAATAGAGATGGGACAGAAAGAAAAAGTTTGGAAAGAGAAAAACTTGAGATGAGATAGGGTGAATGAGAGAGATATGTGTTGTTGTATGATAAATGTTGTAAGTTCACATAGAACACATTCTTCATTGTATATGTAAAAAAGAAAAGGTGATAAACATCATCCTAGTAAGACATCTCTATCGGCCCAGTCAATTTCTTCCCACCATTGATGAAAATTTAAGACTTCTAATATAAGATTAGATATTGTTATCACATTTACTTCTGAAGTTTTTACAGGATACTAAATACATTCACTCCTTAAAGATTCTATCATTAACAAATTACAACAAATTCATACAGCAAACTTATTATTTTTTAAATGACACTAGTAATAATAGTCCTGAATTTCGGCCTACCAATAAATATTAATTCTGGCCTATTAATATTAACATTATGAGATTTCCTCTTTGGGTCTCCAGGTTGATGAATCTGTAATTTTGATATTTCATTTTATTTTTATCACATCAATTGTATCTGTCAAATATTACTAAGTTATGAATGTACAAACGTTTTTACCACGAGAAAGTAATTATTTATCTCTTTGCCCCCAGCTCGAGGAAAACCTTGGAATAGAAGAACCTTTCGATAAGAAAGGCGAAGGCGAAAAGGAGGCGGATAAAACTGAAATAACGGATGTCCCAACAAGGACCTTCCTCAAAAGGCAGTCGCAGCTCATCGTCGAGGCAAAGACAAGAAAAAGAGGCTTTAACCGCGATCCGATACCAGGATACAAATAAAATAAATTAACCTTTTGTACTTTTATGACTAAAGAAAATAATTTTAAATTTCAACCATATAGCTGTCTATTGGTATTTGAATTTCCCTGACATAAAAATACAATTTTTCATGTAATATTGTTAGATAATATTCTATTGTGTGCTTCAGCCATTATTTAAGTTTACAAGTAACTTATCACATGTGGAATACCCAATATTTTTGTTTTATAACGTACTTTTTAGTTTTTGCAAAACCCCTTGTTTTATTTCCTCCATTTGTATCAATATTGTAGTTGGTGCTTATTTGGTACTAAATAAATTCATCCTGATGAATTACCATTCTGGTCCAGACATGTTTTGTTTGTTTCATGATCGCCCAATAAATAAATGCAAATTTTTAACAAAAACTACCGTTCTGTATATTACCGTTTTATTTATTTTTTTTTTTTTTACTGCATTTTCACATTAGCCACTAGAAAAAATTTACGTATTAAACAAACTTATCAAATCAACATGTGGGGAGTATCCTATGACCCAGCCTCTAAAGGGCCAACCAATCTGGCCGCAACCAACCATCCAGGAGGAAGAACAGGTCTACCGTTTAGTTTTATTACGTTTGTTTAAATAATGAGGGTCTTAATGGAAATAAAAGCCAATGACAAAGATAAAATTTGGAAAAGTTTCGTCTCGCTAAACTTGCTCGGGAGGCCCCTCTCTCCAACCAACAAGAACGTAACATATTCAATAATTCAAAGCAGCATTAATAATTTATAATGCACCAATTAAAAAGTGTTGAAGGTTAATCAGAATTAGGTATATATAAAACATTGCAAAATATGGATACTTTCATTTTATTTATAGTATGATCTTGCCTATGGATACATTTTATGTTCTTGTTGTACATTTAGGTATTATTAAAAAAAAACAATATACAAGAAACATGAAAAAAATATAAACATTTATAATTTTCTTCAATATGAAGAAAAATGTTTAATGATATACGTTTTGGAAAGAATTTAAGTGGATATTTGAAAAAAAAAAAACACGTATACAATATATAAAATGCTAGAAAAGAAACTACAAGCCAAAAAATAAAGTGACATTATTTGCCTAGAATTAAAATAAAATATCAATAACTGTTATTATTTCGGCAATTCGCACCGAAATAAAACATTACACTTGTATTCCTTATGAGTAAAACTTTTTGATAATAAATAAATAATTAAGGATACAGACTTGTTTAAAACAAAACTTGGCATATTTAAATAATAATAAAACCATCTCCGAAGACTTAACAATGTCAACGATATTGGCAGTGGTTTGGCAGTGTAAAAATTTCTTGGATTTCTTATGGCTTCTATAACATAATTTTAATTGTTCCATACTGAAGAAAACATATCTTTCCATCATACTTCACACCTATAGAGCGTTTGATAAAATGAGTTTACCGATAACTTTTTGAGAGGAACTTTTTATTTCCTTTCTATTATAATATGTCTAAACCTTTTATTTTTCCAGCTGATGTGGAATATAAGAGCTAAACAAACTAAACCAATTCCTATTCAAAATTTTAATTTAAATGGAAATTAAAAAAAATAATAATAATAATAACCCAAAATTATGATGCCTTAATTTAACAAAAAAATTAAAAATAATACAAATTACAGTTAACATAAACTTGGAAATAAATATTATTTTAAAACATGTTCTAACAAGAAAAGACTAGTTCTGTACTAATGAAGAATAAAGTGTCACAAAGGAATGTTTTAAAATATTTTTCTAAATAAGACATTTTTTTTAAATTATGACTTTTATTTATGGAACATGGATCAGCCTTCTACAATTTTAAGGATTCAGTTCACTCTACGATACTACAACTAAACAGAAAAAGAATAAACATTCAATCCCCACCATCCTTTACACGAAATACTAGTAAGCTCAGTGTCATTCAAGTTTTTTAGCTCTTCGTATTCACTATCTTATTTCTTTTAATATTTTTTTTTTTTTTGTAATTTTCAGATTTTATTTATAATAGATAATTTATACTTTATGATGTTATATTTTGTACAATTTTACATCCTTATCAATACTCTACACAACTCTCTTAACTTTCAAATCTGACGATTTTAAACAATATAGATACAAAAATTGATAATTAAATGAGAATACATCAAAAACAAAATGGAAAAATTAATTAATTATGTACAAAAACAAAACATTGCTCACAACGTCCATATCAGGGCTCGGGGTTTGTTACAAAATAGGTTATTTACATCAAATTAGTACAAAAGTTTGGTATACGTACAGTTGCTGATATCAAAACATCAGAAAACGTCATATAACAACTGTCATTAGTAATTGCTACCTTCACACGTATTGGGCAATTAAAAAAAAAAAAAAAATGAGACCATAAAACGTGGTTCCTGTTGATTAAAAAATGATAAAGGTATTTAATTTTGGTTTTCACGTGCAAAAAAATCTGCATTCACAAAATGAAATATTGTATTCTACTTCAATCTAATATTTGTGAAAATATAAATAAAAAATGAAATTACAGATGTTTGCTAAGATTACAAACATGACATTTATAATTCTTCATTTAATAGTTCCGGTAATAAATGTATTGGCTATCAAAAAGCACTTTCACTTTTTTTTTTTTTTTAATAAAGAACAGCCTTTAACGAACACCATTAACTTGTTTTCTTATTAAAAATATTTCTCGTCTCAATCTTAAATAAGAATGCAGTCTCAAACGCAACAAGCGTTCTGATATCCCAGCATCATTATTTTCAAAGTTCAAAATTACTGGGAGATTCCAAGTTAATTCTTCTAGGATAGAAAAAAAAATATGGATGTAATAAAAAAGAAATGATTTCAGAAAACGGTCAGTATCATCTTCATAGTTATTTGGAGCAAAAACAATTTGACTAAATGTTTTACTACTGCCATAGGAGATTCCTAATTTAAGACAAATTGCAGTCAAGACCATTTTCTAAAAAAACCATTTCAAATTTAATTTAAAAAATCAAATTTATAAATATTCACATATATAACTAATCAGTCGAATAGAGAAAGAATTGAATTATTAAGAATCAGTCAATTTGTAGGGGGGGGGTAACTTTTTAAAAATTCAAAATAATAAAAACAAAACAGGAAGGCCTTTGACTTCCAGAAATTCGATAAATTTGCTAAAATCAAACGTTTATTACGTGGGTGAGCAGCCCCAATTTATAAGATACTGAGTTCTGCCATCTGGCAAAATACGCTTTGCTCTGACCGAAAACTTTTCACCTGCAGCAATTCTATTTACACCACCAAAATAGAGGTTCACAGTACTTTTTAAATCATCCATGTTTAGGCTCGACTGGCTCTTCACTGGGGACGTTGTCGGCGTCGTCTGTGCTGATTTTATTCTCCTCATCCTTCTTCCATTTTCCAAATGAATCCCCCTAGCTCCAAGCTTTCCGACTCTTCTTACTCTTCGTCTTTTAATCTACAGTGAAGAACTTGTTGCAGTTAAGTAAATTATTTAAATAAAGACAAACCATACCTCTCCGTTACTAGTGATTATAATATCCTTTTCACTAAGCCGACGCTTTGTTGGTCTCAAAACAGGTACAAGATTTACAGGTAGCGATGTCGAGAGAAAAGGGTTGTTTCTTCCTTCAAAATCCGCTGGTGGAGGGATTATAGAATCCAAAGTCCCTCTAGAAGACGACTCATCCCCACTTGTATCTGGCTGAGTTGTCAAGTTTACATCTGGGTTACTCTCTGAGGAAGGTGGAGTCGGTGGCAACTCCTGTTCCTTCGAATTCTTAAATAAATATGTTTACAAATTAGTAAAAACCGCTTTATAAAGCACCATATTGAATTATTTACTTTTTCTAAGTTTCGTTTTTTGGACTTTTTGGACTTGAAGCTGCGCAGCCTGTCATCAGCAACTTGAGCTTTCAGTCGGCGCTCAATTTGAGATCTAGATTCAGGATAGCAAGGGGTTGAACTTTTTATGCATACCTAAAATTAAAAACTTACAAAATGTAACAGATTTTTTTAAATATATATAAATTTGGCAAGCGTACATTGTGACCGTTTGCGGGGACCCCATTAGGCAATACGAGAAGCCTAGTATCAACGTGTAACAGTTCAAGGCCTGGCAAGGTATCCTTCAACTTTTCCCAATCTGGGTACAAATTGTAATCCTTTACAATTTCCGATTCCCTTGAAAAGGTATAAACAGTTATAGGGTTTTTAAAAGGCACTGATTTCACTCGTTATTTACAAGAGTTTGCCAGGGAGAAATTTCAACCGAGCACTGTTGTTCCAAGCATCAGACAAAACTTGATCAGTAAGTGGTTTGTTCGGAGGAAGGCTGAATACAGGTGTTGGAGGAGGTACTCTCACTTTCAAACCCCACATGGTGGTTCTTTTTTTGACTTCTCTTCCATACTTGAACCTTGAAAAAGCGTTTAGAAAAAATAAAGAAAAATTTTTAACTAGAACTCTCTACCTGTTCCTATTGCTGGTCAAGACCGACATGACTGTCTCACGTCTTTCGGCAACATCTGTATCAATTATCTTTGGTGGGAGCTGGAGGTTACTCCATTCAGTATTAATAAAATTTATAATATCTAAATCGACGTCTTGATATTTCTTGGCGGTCTTCAGCGTTAAATTAAATATTGTTAAATGAACTAAATCGACCCACTTCAACTCCAGTCTTCTAAGGTATTCCTTGCCCGAATTGCAAAGTAAACAGATGAAGACATAAAATCTAAATAAACAAAATAAAGAGGAAATATAGTTGTTGTAAGTTGACAATTCTTTAAATTTTTTCTTATAAAAGTTATTCATACCTATCACCATAAAACAGAGGTGTTTTTAACGATGAGATGCATCTCCCATGGAACCACTGGCGGCATCGCCCACATTGGAGCATTTGCAAGAACCATTTTCCTGAGTTACCGCAATAACAATATTTTCCCTCAGTATTTACCCGATGTTGCATATCCCAATGCAGGTCAGACAGCTAAAAAAATAATAATTGAAACAAAAGAAACACGATATAAATTAATTATTTTACATTATAAGGTAATTTCTTCTTCTGAGGTTCGCTAACAGTATTCACTGGAGATACGGCAGTCTGAGGTGGCACAGAAGGTGAGAGAGACCTTGGGACTGGTAGGGCTTGAGTTGATTTTCTTGGAGGGAGTTGCCGTTTCCCAGGCAGTTCTTGGCACCTCGAGCATTCCCATTTTGAATCATCTTTCAGTTCATCATTCTTCACTTGAGGCTAACGATCGTCAAAATATTTATGAGTAAAAATTTTTCCATAAATATGTGGGAACAAAAAAAAAAAAAAATACATACAACATGGCATAACTGGTGATATCCTCGTGAGCACCTATCACAGACGATTATATCATTGTCTGCCTTTGATTCAGACACTTTACACTTCACACACATTACATCCAGGCCAGTTGATAGTTTTGTTAGTCTTGAGAATACAGACCAGCTATCTGTGTTGTCCCCAAATTTGACGAGACATTGATCCCTGGAGAGATCAATCTAAAAATAATTAATGATAAAGTCTGGTGGCATTGGGTGTTGAGTGGTATTTATGGAAAACGATAAGAAAACTATTATCTCTATTTAACCAATAAAACATTTACTTTAACGACTGTCCCCAAGTAGAAATTTCCATCTTTCCTTTGCATAAGGACTTCATCGCCGATTAAAAAACTCTGCTTCTCTTTTGTCGTGCTGTCAGGGGTCGGGTGATCCCCGAGCAAATCCTGAAAAAAAGTTTTATGTTTTATGCAAATCATAACAACGAATTTCAAACACATCATAAAAACTTTTCTTAATCTATGTTTAAAGAACAGGCAGACAAGAATTTGAGTAGAACATATAGTTGAACTTTAAATAGAAACAACCCACTGAATCAATTTTGTGAGTTGTCATCATTATTAATGATGAACAGATAAAATTTTGTATGTATACATACGAAGAATAACCTAAAAATCATGAATCCATAAAAATTTGTTGTATTAATATTGTAATTTAACTTACTTGATATTGTAAACACAAAATTTACATAAATTAACAATTTGTTCTGGCATCAAAAAAAAAAAAGAAAAAAAAGAGAGGGTGATGGAATCACAAACAAACTAATGAACATGCTGAAATGCTTCTGATGTTATGATAAAACTACAGTATATTTATTGCTAGAAAATTATACAGAAAGAATTTTTAATATTACAAAATGAGATCTAAGATTTCTTAGCAATTTTGATTTTTAATAATAAGTTTAGAAGCTTTTTATCTAAGCACAAATAACAGCCATTTATCCTAGCATACTTTTCACTCCTATCAATAAAAAATGCATGTTCATAAAGAATAATCAAAAGTTAATTCACTATTTTCGTGGTCCGCTCGACCAATTGATATATCACAATTAATTACGGTTTTTTAGTTGAGATGAAAAAAAGTTAATGGCACGAGAGGGATTCGAACCCACGACCTTCAGCTAGATATGCCGCTGCTCTACCACCTGAGCTATCGTAAGGTGAGGTTGAGATGGGGAGTCGATGTCCAAGTGGATCGAGATCATGATAGCTCAGGTGGTAGAGCAGTGGCGTATCTAGCCCAAGTTCATGGGTTCGAATCCCCCTCGTGCCATTAACTTTTTTTTCATCTCAACTAAAAAAACCGTAATTAATTGTAAAAATCAAAAGTATTGATCATTTTTGTATCATTCATACACAATAGCCATATCACATTAACTTTTTGCATTTTTAAAGCCCTATTTCTATGAAAGTTTGTTGAAAGTCTTTATTGTAAAATTGGCTATGTTGTATTATCAATAATTATTTCCATTTTTGGTTCAAAAAATTAAAAACGAATGTTGATAAAAAAAGTCACAAATATTTGTTTATGATGATTTGTATTAATGATGCTTTTCAATATAGTCATTATCTTGCAATCAGTGACTTCATTTATTACAATGAGCTACTTGCAATTCAGACTTACCAAGCTTCAATAATTGGATAATTAAGAACTGAACTTTTACACTTTCATTGGATAAGTATATCTATTTTCCATAAAATACTATTAATTTTTTTCCAAGAATCCTTGTTGCTAAAACCTTTACGATAACCGATTTGATGTAAATGTTTTATATGATTTTAATCAGTAATTTTTGGTATATTTTGCAATAGTGCGTTTACAATCAGTTTTTAAAAACGTGAAGTCAGGCTTTCGAAAGTTAAGATAAGAATTGATTATGAAATAAAAATTATGATTTGTATTAGTGATATTTTTCGATATGACCATTATATTAGAATCAGCAACTTGATTACAATGAGCTTCTTGCAATTCGGACTTATTAAGCATAAAGAATGTGATTCATTCAGAAATGAACTTTTAACACTTTTATACTTTAGTAATTCTCAGCGTGTTTTTCTACACACAAGAAAACAAGGCAAATTGATTCTTTGATTGCTCTGAAAGCCTAGTCGATGAATTTTCAATTTGATGAAATAAACACCCCCACAAACAGCAACAATTTTTAGATGACTAGTCGCCTGTTGAGGCTCGGCTAAATTTTACTGACGAAGAAGCTGAAAATGCCTCAAAATGCATTTAAAAGAAAGTTGTGTACGTAAGAAAAACATTGGGAAAACATCACCTAAATCACATGAAAGAGACAACAAAAATAAAAACAGAAAAATAAATTATTCATTTTGTTATTGCAAATTAAACCACCACCGTTTCAACTTTCTTTTCACATCACGGACGGAGAACCACTCCTATAAAAAATTTATTTTAAAGGAAATTTTGTGCAGTCAAATTTTAGAGAGTTTAGTTTATTGGAAAACATCACTCAAACCACATGAAAGAGACATCAAACAAGAATAAAAACCAAAAAATATGATTCATTTTGTAATTTTTGTTATTGTAAATTAAACTACTGTTGTTTTATATTGTGAATGGAGAACCTCTGAAATAAAAATTTTGTTTAAAAAAATTGTGTCAAGTTTTAAAGAATTTAGAGGAAACTACGGAATTATTTTATTTTTTATTGAGATTCGTATTGGTGATAGTGATGACTTTTTTTATCTCAACTAAAAACCTTAATTAATTGTAATATATTATTACCACGAAATTAGCGAATTTAATGAATTGGTGATAATTTTTAGTGAGGACTTTTTCTTGGAAACAGGTACTTTATTTTTGAAATGGACTTGCGAAACAGAAATTATTGGATTCATTCAAAACGGAAAAGTTCCGTTTTCTTTTAATGCCTTTAAGTGACTTTCCATAAAATATCATTAATTTTTTCAAAGAATCCATGAGGTTAAAACTTGTAAGGCAAGTCAATACATGATTTTGTGTTCCTAATGTTATACGATTTCATTATTTTACCATTATATGTAGGAAATACTTCCTATTTTACTTAACATGAATGAAGATAACATATATATAAATATTAGTTTGTATAAATTGAGAAGATACGAGTAAATTTGGGAAGGGCCATGGCATTCGTATAAAATCGTATTTTCTAGTAACAATACGGACTTACCAACATAAATAATTACTTTTTGACACAATTATCCTGGAATATTTTGATACATATTACAGAAATTGAATGAAATTTATGCTTTCATTATTTGCACTGAGAGCCTGGTCGGTAAATTTTTTGTTTAAAAAAAGAAACAATCCCTGCCATTGTTATGAGTTTAAAAATTAAGTTTATTTTCCTTTTTGGAGAAATTATAAATTAAAAAATTGCTTTAGACATGCTAGATATAAGCCATGGCATTTGTTGATTACAATTTTTTATAAATTAAATTTTTCAACCTCATTACTTTGGAATCAGTGTTAATCTGTTATAATAAACCACCTGTAATTTGGTAATTACCAAGCTTAAATAATTGGATTCATTAAGAACTGATGTTTTACACTTTAATTAAAAAGTTTATTCCATCGTTATAGTATGATTTTGTGATGTTACCATTACATTTGGGAAATAGTGATTTTTTTAAATCCAATATGGTTTTTATATAATCTGTTCATTACAAAAAGCCACAGATTTAGATATGGATCTGATTTTTTTGTTTAAAGAAGTCTAGAGAAAATTAATTTATTGATTACGACTGGTATAAGTGGTATTTTTCAATATGATCATTATGTTGCAATCAGTGATTTATTGAACTTGTTCCACTTTCATCGAATAAGTCAATCTGTTTTCCATAAAACACTATTAATTTTTTCCAAGAATCCTTCATACTACAGCTTGTCATTAGGGGAGTTCAGTCTGTGACTTTGTTTTTATTACAAAATAAATTCCTTATACAATTATTGCAATCCTTTTAATCATTAGGAAAAGCCACAGAATTTGTTGATGTGATTTGTGTAAAAGATATTTTTCAACAGGGCATTATGATGGAATCGGTGATTTTCTGAACTTTTTCCGCTTACATAAGTTTAATTGACTGACCATAAAGCACCATCTTGATGTTGAAATTTGTGCATTACAAAAGCATATTCTATAGCTCTATAGTATACGTTATAAGACAACTTTTGTACTTTTTCTATTTTTTTTTTTTTTTTAATCTGTAAAATCTTGAATTTTATGTTATTTACCAATTTTTTAAAATCATATTTGACATAAAATGAATGATGGAATTTTGTAAGAAATTGAAATTAATTAATTATACTTTTTTCATTTCAATTAACAACTTAGATAAAAAAAAGTATATTCAATTTAAATTATTAATATGTCCATTTATAACTAAGATCTATGGGCTTGTTGGCAATAAAACTTTTGTTGAATTATTGTTGTTTTTACTTAGAAAATGATTTTAAAAAAATACGTTACAGTATGATTTCATTAGAACATTCAGTAAATACTGGCTTTTTAATCAAATATGGATGCAGACAACGTTTGCAATGGAAATATCAGTTTTAGAAAACTGTGTAGTCTGTGAATGGAGGATTTAAACATAAATTGTGTAGGAAAAGCCATTGGATTGATCGATTGTGATTCACATAGGTGATTTATTTTTCAACTTCAACTTTGGCGAAATAGAAGGAAAAGCTTTGCTTTGAGGGAAGATAGCTTCTTTTTTTTTTTGTTTTTTATTTTAACATTCTGACGAAAAAATAATTTAGCCCTTTTTTATCCTTGGAGGCCTTTACAATCAGGAGTTATAAGAAATAAAATAATTATTTTAGTTTTTATTATTTGGAAAATTAACCAATACAATTCACTAAATACTGGCTTAGTTTACCCAATATGGATTTATTGTAGGCTGTCTATTAGAAAAAGCTGTGAGATTTGTGATTTGTATTTTGTATTAGTAATATATTCTCTAGTCATAATGGTCAAAATTATCTTTGAATAGTGACTGAATTTATTATAATGAGGAGCTTATTGTAGTGTGGACTTACCAAGCCTAAATAAATGCACTGATTAAGTACTGAACTTTTTCCTATTTTATTAAATAAGTAAATTCTTGTCTTATAGTATGATTATGTCATTTTACCATTATATTTGGTAAATAGTGACTTTTTATCCAATCTGTTGATTAGGAAAAAATCATAAAATTTGTTGATTACGATTTGAAGAAATGGTATTTTCCAATATGACCTTTATGTCAGTGATTTTCTGAACTTTTTCCACTTTCATTTATTAATGAGTTTTATATCAACTGTCCATAAAACACTTTTTTCCTTTTATTTTTTTAAAGAATCCTTGATGTTGAAATTTGTACATTACATGAGTATGTTCTATGACTTCGTTGAAAAATGTAAATTCTTGTACTTGTTATCATTTAATTTTTTTTTTATTATTGCACTTGCTCTAGAGTGTATGCTGGAACTTTGTAAGCAATTTAAATTAATTACACTTTTTCATCTCAACCAACACCTTACATAAAATGTACATTTAATTTAAATTATCAATACGTTCAATTATGACTGTTATCTATGGATTTGTAAGAAATAAAAGTTTCATTTTAATTATTGTACGTGGAAAATTATTTAAAAAAACTGTATGTGATGATTTCGTGATTTTATCTAGTATATTCAGTACATACTGGCTTTTTGAACTAAATATGGACGCAGAGAACGTTTGCAATGGAGATATCAGTTTTAGAAAACTGTGTAGTCTGTGAATGGAGGATTTAGACATAAATTGTGAAGGAAAAGCCATTGGATTTGTCGATTGTGGTTCACATAGGTGATTTTTTTTTTCAACCTCAACTTTGGTGAAACAGAAGGAAAATCGCGTTAGCTTTGAGGGAGCCCGATATTTTTTTAAACAAGCTGGGGGAAAAAATAATTTAGCCCTTTTTTGTCCTAGGAGACCTTTGCAATCAGGAGTCGGATTCGAGGGTGTTTTATGTTGGAAAGGAGTGTGTAAACACTAACAGAATGGATGGGATCGAGAAGGGAAGGCGTTATCGTGCGGGGGCGATTGAAAAATTGTCAAAATTACCTTTCTCTTCGAAGACATCTCTTAGCTTGGAGTCGCTAGCGGCTGGCTCGGATTCTCTGACGGCTCGTCTTTCGGCCGGCTGGCATTTCTCGCCGAGTGGGAAACGGGCGATTCGTCGTGAAGCGGACGTTCGGACGGCTTCCGAGTTCGGCGGGGCTCAGGGCGAAATTCGGCGGCCTCCCACGACAAAGCCCGGTTCAACTCGCATCTGGCCTGGGGACCGAAAACGGGGCGAAACGCGGCGAGCGAGGCGGGCGGCGATCATAACTCGATCCGAACGGGAAGCCACCTCCGACCAGTCGAGTCCGCCATGTTTAATTTTAAACAACAACTGCCCAGTCGTTGACGCTTCGTCCGTTCGTCGTCTCGTCTCGTGTGCCCGCTCTGCGGCTCGCACTAAACACTACGGCACTGCACAGTACCCAATGAACCCGTTGGATTGAACCCAGTACCCGATCGACGACCCAACGCTCAATCACTGAAACAATCCGGAAATGAGCCGGCGGACTTAAGAAAGGACATCTCGTCTCAAACTGACTGAAAAATGGAAAAGGTACGACAAAAATAGTCATCCAACGTAATTATTCCAATTGTCAATGTTTTCAACTGAAATCGGTTTTAAACCACAATCGAACATTCATAAAACCCAAACAACAAAAAAATTATTATTAAACGCTTATTATTAAAATAATATTAACATTCATACATTTTAGTTTTAAACCACTTAAAACTAGATGAAACTGATATTTTTGAGAAACTATGTCAGATTAAACCTACCTGTATACTATTTACCCTCTTGAGTGTTTACGTATTGTCAAGATAATCTTAAATTACAGCTATATACAATGATGGACAAAATTAACTCACCACCCTTAAATTTTAATGAATTTATTTTTGTTTATATTTAATCATAAAAATAAAGGACCTATAATCCAATAATACACAATTAAAATACAGCTACTAAAATGAGGCATGGAAAATTCCATCTACCCGAGGCGAATGAAAACAAAGCAACAAAAATGCAGAATAATACCAATTGTAATTTAAAAAAACAATAAGAAAAAGTAAATAATTAATTATTCAGAAATCGTGAGATGCGGTCTGGTGTAATGTAAGTTTCAGAAAAACATTTTGTTTATCGTGCCCGTTTCGACCTTTATTGAGATCATCTTCAGAGCCATAATGTCTGTTTTCTGTGTATTGTCATTCTTGAATGTCATGTTGAGGGTGCCCTACAGAACATGACTCATTGTAAAATAGACTATTCATCTGTCTGCTAAATAATTTTCCAAAGCACTAATAGTATTTTTTCCCTGTTAGGGTGACTGGGGAAGTATGCAGCCTGTTAGTACCGCTATGGACAACCTTTCCTCGGCAATCAAGTCCAACATCATCCCTAACCAGGAGTACCTACTGCAGGGAAGCGTACTTGACACTGCTGTAGAAGTCTTGCTTCATAGGTTGAGAGGGCTGTGTGACAATGTCGACACTGGCCCTGAGACCTTCCATGATCATGAGATGTGTTTCAGCATAAGTAATTCCAACATATTATATGATTTAAAACATGCTAACTAGGAAAGAATTATAATGGTGTTTTATTAATAAACGTTTCCTACAAATTAGTAAAACCTTCGCGATATATGATTTGTCACAATCAGACATTAATGAAAAAATGTATATTCCAGTGAATTTAGACGCAGGCGCATCCCCTCAACCACTAGTCTTAAGAGTGAGAAGAGCGATCGATTTTCCAGAGCTGCCCTGGCAACTTAGGTACATAGGCCAGCCAGAAGGAACTGGTAATACAAATTTGTATACCTTACAAACCATATATTTAATTTGAATATTCGCAGGTGACAAGTCTCGTCCAACTATCGTGAGAAGCAGCATAGATATTGGGACGAGCTCGACCGTTGTGGAATTCCTTACGGAAATGGGCTGTAGAATGGATTTTGAATATGTCGCGCGTGGCTACATGTTTCGAAAAGGAAGAATGAAAATTACAGTTTCAAAAATATTTAAGGTATCAGTCATTTTTCTTACTGAATCAAATATAATCTATCCTTTAAAACAGTGAAATTCTTACTTTGTTACAAGAAGGAAGGGCCTCTTTTAGCTATAATTTTCTGGAGCAAACCCACACATCTCACAACTAGCTAATAGCTAAATGTTTCTTAAAATTATCATAGTAGTACATGATAGTGAGGGGGCCACGGTAGTCGAGTGGTAAAGGTTAAACTCTCGGCTAGTAGATCACACGGTCGTGGGTTCAATCCCTACTGCCGCCTCTGGAAGTTTTTTTAAGGGGACCGATGGCTGCAATTGAAAGAAATTGACCCAGCACTTATCAATGGAAGGAGTGGGATCAGATCTCAGTGACCCTGAATTTGGTCCCAACCCCTTCAAATTGAGTTTACTCAATGGAAGAACACCAGCACACCAGGGGCTCAACTTCACACTTGTGTTGCAAGCCCCCAAAAATGGAGCCAGGGATAAAGTACAATAAGCTGTACAGCTGCAATGCTCAGGAGGGGGAACTCCTCCAGTTCTTGGTATCTATTTAATTGTGTACATATACAGATACAGGGTGTTATTTTTAGATATCTCTTGATTTAAAGAAAAATTGAATTTCTCTTTAATCAATAACACTCCTTTAAAAAATACATGTTTAATATTTTTCAAGTTTAGTTTCAAATTTTTACCATTTTTGGAGAAAGATGTCAGGATTTATAGGGTCGTATTTAAAATTTTGGAGTGGAATTGGGCCTGAGATAAATAATAACATTTTTTTTCTCCAAAAAATGTAAAAATTTGCAAATAGACTAAACAATATTTTAAAACTTTTTTTTAACCTCTCTAATTGAAGAGAGTAAGGTGTAATGAATTGTTTAAAAAATAATAATAATAAAATCCAAACAGAAAAGTTAAATCAGTATTCCAGAACTCAGCTTGTTTCAGACTTCAACTAGATCTCAGCCAGGTCACCCTCCTCTCTCAGCTTTGCTTGGAGCCTTTCATTATTTCTTGTTTTGTCTTTGGGTTTTCAAGAGGAATAAATATTTTGAATCCCTGTTTTTTTTTCTTTTTTTTTAATACTGACACCCCTTACTTTTTAACTTCAAAGTGGTAGAACACCTGGGGTATCAATCCGGATGTAGTGGGTTCAAGTCCTGCCCATGACACTAATTTACACTTTGGATAAAATAATTAATTGATTAATAATAATAAAATTGTTCTTGTACCCTTATTATATCTCGAACAAATTTTCTTTTTTAATTAGTGAACTTTATGCCTTGTTGCTCTCAGTATTGACTTGTGTATCCCTTTTATCATGGGTTGCAGGCGGTTAAGCTTTAAATAAGTCCCTTCATTTCTCTGTATACATATATTTTAATTTTTTCCTTTTTTAACCATTATCACATTTTTTATTTCCTAGATGGGACAAGGCAAGCCGCCAGAGAGTTACGAAGCCATATCGCAGTCTTACTTAGTGGAGCTGAGCGTGCTCGCACCCAGTGGGCAAGATGCGATAGCAGAGGATATGAGAAGTTTCGCCGAGCAGCTTCGGCCGTTGGTCCTTCTCGAGAAAGTCGACTACAAGCGGCTGCCTATGTCATTAGGGCCTTAGTTATAAATTTGTGTAAATAATGTAAATAAAAGCTGTAAACTTCTAATGGTTTTTATTTTACGTAACAACTTTTCTTACTTTTTTTTTTTTTACTCCAAACCCTGAAAAAAAATAGATTGGGCTTTAAAATTGCATACATGATTGGAAAAGTGTTATTGAAGATATGGTTAAATGATGAAAATTAAATGAAAAAAAGAGATAAATGAGAGTTTAATGCCTTGTTATGGTAATATTAAATGTTTGTTTTCCAACATCCTTTACAATAGTTTTACTTTTTGACACCAGGTTTATTTATTATAATCGTTCTATTACGATTAATTTATTTGTATTTAGAAGTTAAAAAGGGCCAATTTATTTTTATATCAATGAACTTGATTGTAAATTTACAGTATGTAAATTTAAAAGATTTAACGATTTTTAATGGACTATGTGAGATTCTCGCGGGCAGCTATTCTGGAGGTTTCAAACATTAGAAACAGAATGTGCTTTTTGTTTTTGATGGAGGCGATAACTAAGAAGCATTAAAAGTAAAAAGAGCGAAGAAGGAAACAGGTGGTAAGCTTATATGTCAACAAATCTTGCCAACAACTTTAAGGCATTTGTTAATATGTTCTTAATAGGGAGCTTGTTGGAATGTGTCTGTATTATTGTATTAATAAGAAATGCTAAACAATTTTCCTTCTTTGCATTTAATTATTTGGTAAAAAATGTTAACTGTGAATACATTTCAAAATCAATATAGGACTAATTGGATCAAACATATAAAGGTTTCTTATTATAAATCTACTTGTTTTGGTCAAGTTAAGGAATTAGGTCTTCAGAAAGGCTATAATATGACAAAATAAATGCTGATCTAAAATAAGAAAAAGTAGCTATCTCATAAGGATTATACCAGATCCTTTGAATGGAACAGAAACGTTGACTGAAAGAACTCGTACAGAGTAATCCCGATCATAAGTTCTCACTCTAGTTTAGTTATGTTTGTAGGTTGGTTTGGCATTAGCCTTAATATGCTGTCTATTGTATGTGCAGATTGTTTCAATATCTGAACTCTCACAAACGCAAAGTACTTGTTTTGTACAATGCCTGCCTATTCTTGCTAGTCTGTCGGTTTGTAATAGTTAAATTGCGAGCGTGTGCAGGGTGTGGGTTGTGGCAGTTAAATTTCGATGTGCAAGGTGGCAAAACAGTAGGATGACCATCCTCGATTGTCCTTGTCTGGTAGTTCTTGCTTATTTGTTGGGATTCGCCAGTTAAAATCTGATGTGTAAGGTGGCAAAACAGTAGGTTGATCATCCTCGATCGTCCTTGTCTGCCAATTCTTGCTTGTTTGTCTTGTAATGAAGGTATGTGGCATACGTTATTCGGACACTGCTGAATGGGATAGTATTAAAAAGAAAAATAATCAGCAGATCCTTGCTGCACAGTGGAAATTATACAATAAAAATGAAATCCGAATTACAAAAAATATATATATATATATTCCTTTTAAAACAATAAACCAAACAAAATTCAAGTTTTTGAAGTAAAATATTTTCAAAAAAATCTCAATTAAAATTCACACAAAAAAGAATTAAAATATTTCTTTTGGCAACCTGTAAATGCTATACGATGTAGATGCTATGACTCCCTTCAAGCTACTACTCGTTATGGCGAAAGCAGCCCTAATTTTTTCGAACTATCAGTTTGGCAAATAAACTATTCACGTTTTTATACAATACAATACAAAATAAGATTTTTCCAAATGAATTGAAAATTAAATAACCTTTACTTCCTTGTTAAAAATAATACTTCACTTGAAAATTACTGTATGAAAAAAAGATAAACAAAAACTCAATTAAACAAATTGTCGTGATTTTCATGACAGTCTGTTCGGTTTTGGCAGTTAAAATCCAATCTGTAAAGTGGTAAAACAGTAGTTTGATCATCCTCGATCGTCCTTGTCTGGCAATTCCTGCTTGTTTGTCTGTTGGTTTGTTGCAGTTAAAATCTGATGTGTAAGGTGGCAAGACAGTAGGTTGATTATCCTCGATGGTAAAACTATTTAATAACTAGTAAAGTTAAGTGCATAGGAACAAAAAAATAAATAAACAATCCAAGCACCAAGAATTAGAAAACTCTACATTCAACATGTTAATAAGAAGACAGTATCAATTTTTTGTAAAAAGAAATTAGAAAAATTAGACAGTAAACAAAAGTACTTTTTTATATAACAATATTTCATATTTACCTTAACCAGCGATATCAAGCGTTTAGTTAAGATAAAAGATTCTTCTTTAAGATTTTCAACCATATCAAAATGATCTACTTCAGGTATAAGAAAATATTCAGCCTCAATTTGTACTTTTTTCAATAACTGTAACAAATATTATTATATTGTTTTTTGTTTATTTCAATTATTTTATATTTGTTCACTTGAAACTGGACAACCTTGAAGTACTGGCGTGATTGTTCTTTGAAAGCTTCTGAATCATTTTCCGCTAGTACAAACAAAACTTTAAAGCCTGGATTAATTAATGATTTTCCTATAAAATCTGTTACTTTGGTTACTGGGCTGTTTTCAACAGCATCGTCGCTGAAATAAAAATGTGTTCTTAGTGTTTGCTCTTGTTTCCAGGAAAATGGCTTCCCGCCCTGCAGGATTTTCAGACGATTCTGATGAAGACGATTTCTCATTTTATACCCCACTGAACCAGACAATAAAGAAACCTGAGATTGAAGTAACAAGTGCTGAAAGACTCATTAGTGCTATTTTCGATAAGAATGTTGAAAAAGTTCAAAGCCTTTTGTCTTCTAATGTTGATATTAACTTGAAAGAAAAATCATCAGGGAAATGGTCTCCAGTAATGCATGCAGCTTACATCGGTTCTAAGGCAATTTTAGAACTTCTTTTAAAGCACGGCGCAAATCCAAATGACCACGCTGAGATGTTCACTACGTTAATGTGTGTATGTGATTCAGCGTCTAAAAATGATGATGAATTGCTTGAATGCTTGGAACTCCTTCTCTCACAAGGAGCTGATCCTAATGCTACGGATTGGTATAAGACAACTGCACTTATGTTTGCTGTCAAACGTAATCATCCCAAATTGGTTCATAAGCTACTAGAAATTGGCTGTCAACTCGATCAAACAGACACTGACGGCTGGACGCCTATATTTTACGCAGTTGATGCTGGTGACGCCCATATGGTACAGTTGTTAAAAGATGCAGGGGCAGATTTATCTTTAGAAGATCGAAGAGGACGCTCGCTGACTGAAATTTCTTCATCTAAATACTACAAAGACATCACTGAGATAGTAACACCGAAGGATAAATCCTTTGAACTAGAAGAGAAAATTGAAAGCACCTCTCCCACAAAGAGACTCACACATTTTCAAATAATGCTAGAAGAATGTCCGAATCTGTCATTAAACAGATTGTACGGTTTTCATAACGAAGCTATAAAGATAATAAATGGAATCGGCTTGAATTCTTTGATTAACATTTTCACGGAAAAGAAAATACAACTTGGCGAATTTTTAACTTGGGATGATGACCAATGGGTAAAAGCAGGTGTAGAGATGAGCTACGATAGACAGAAGATAAAAGCCAGTGTACAGAAGTATCATGAACGAAGCTGGAGTAAACAAAGCTTGAAGATGATTGATTCAAAAGAACAAATCGATCTATTGCAATTAACTCAAGTTATGTGCAACATGGTAAGGCAGTTCCATATCCTCAGTACGACCACACACTACTACCTTAAAAACTGCAAGCCATCTGTCGGTCAAAAAGAAATCAAAGTGTTTACAGAAAAAGGTCTGTTGCACTTAAAACTGATCAAGACTGATTTGGAATTTATTAAAAAGCTAGCTGAACGAATCGATAAAGAGGAAGATGTCATTCCAGCAGATCTTATCAGTCCAAAAATCAAAACTCGCAAAAACTTTTGGAAACTGGCCATTTTACCAACCTTAGTCATAACTGTCATTTTAGTACAAGTGCCAAAATTTAGCTTAATGAAAACTATTTGTAACAAAATTAACATTCCCTCACTTTTTTGACTAAAAACAATTAAATTTGTATTATTAAAAAATTATGGTTCCTATTGACAGTTATAAAGCAAAAATATTTATAACTCTAAAACAAAAGTGATTTAAAAAATTGTATATATTGTACACTAATGTTAGTGAGTAGTTTAATAAAAAAAAAAAAAAAACATTTTATTTGTAATTGCCTTACTTTTATCAGTGTTTTCAGGTATACCTTTCTTTTTATCTGTGTTATCTTTTATCTAGGTGTTATTTGAGAATTTCATTAAGGCATTATTTTATTTGGTTTTTCTTTTGAAATGCTTACTAGCTCATTTTTGTATAATCGTTAAATTCCGTCCTCAAGATCGGGATCAAGTCATAGAGACCACTTATGAGGACAAGACCTTTAAAGACATCCCTCATTGGTTTATCTACACTTTTCAGCCAATTTTCATCAAGTAGTGAAGCTGACAAGTGACCACCTGCAGAATGTCCTCCGAACCAAACTGACCTTTAAAAAAAGTTGGGTTTTTTATTGGTTCAAAACTTCAAATCGTGCATGTTCACCCACTTGGATCCATTTCTCACAGCATACTCTAGAACAAACTTCGCCATCTTCTGAACCTGTGTTACCATCTCTTTCATTGTAGCTAGATCAGCATAAGATTATTTATAAAAGTATATATATTTATATTTTTTAATTATCTCTTACCTCCAGGCGCTAGATCGTAATCGGGAACAAAGACCCTGATTCCATTCTTCCAAAGAGGTCTTGCACAGTAACTTGATACATTCTTTTGAATCATATACCAGTAGCCTCCATGTATGTAGACAAATATTGGTGCATCTAAAATATTTGACTTCAATTTTCTGAGTACATGCTTAACCAATAATTTGATCATCATCTTGGTCTATGGATAAGTTAATTGCTAACCTAGGTCTGGAGGGTAATGAAAGTGCAGCTAAGGCCAGGACATCCTAGATTTAACCGCCATGTTATGGACCTCTTGGTGTTAGCGCAATAAAAAAAAAAAAAAAAAGATAGGTGGCCCTCAGAGGATCTGACAAAGGGTCATCCTCACCTCATTAAGGATAGGCCACTTGAGGTTGCCACAGACAGTTTTGGGCCAAAGCTTGTGTGTTTCCTTCATGTAGAGAAAGATTGCTCAATTTATCCAACCTAACTGAAGGGTTCCACATAGAGCAGAACGCCGCCCAATATAAGAATTGTGTTTGAACATGGCAGCGAGTATTTTGATACGCTGTTTCAATTTTTGTAGGAAACAGGACTGCTTTACTATATGAATATAGTATTTTGTAAATATCTTGTATTGTTTCTTTGTGTACTGTGCATTGAAACTGAATGTATTTATCAGCTTGAATGTGCAGTGTAAGTAGGCTGATACAGAATGTTGAGAACGTAATGTATATTTTACTCTGCCCAGTTTTGCCATATATTTTGTAAATAAGTAAGAAATTATATTTTCTGAGGAAGGCAATTCTATTACCTACTCCTCACTCAATCCTTAAAACAATATTTGGGATAGATTGATTGATTTAACAACTTGAAATTATTTTCAAAACAAGTGTCAATACCAATAATAAAATAATTATGTAATGAAATGTTATTAATATTAATTTACCTGTAGGCACAGAGTCCTTTCCATAAATGTCCACCAATTCAGTTTTCTTACTTCCATAAGATACATCCGGTTCAAATGGAATGGACTTCCTGTTTTTCTCGCTCGCTAAAATCGTTTTTTTATTTTTTTTAATCCAATTTTAAAAACAAACAGACGAATAACAGACCTTCAGTTGTGACTTCCATGTGTCTTTCCACGACTACATTTTCTGGGAGCCTTTTACACCAGAGCCTCGGCCTGTATTGCCTTCGGAACTCTTCCTGGAAATTTGTAAAATAGTGTGTAAATTTTCGTTGCGGCAAAGAGTTAGCAACAAAAAAAGAAGAAGAAAAAATCACCTCTTCTGGATTTACAACGCTCATTCTGTTACAACTGAACTTCTAATGATGCCCTGACACCTGATATATGGAACTTATTACATAATGTCAAATCTTTGTGGGCTATTTGTCTTAGTTTTCCATATCTTCGTTTTTATTAACTAGTTTTGTTAATTGTAAACAATATTCTTCACATGTACACATTATTTATTAATAAATATTACGTATATATAGTCACATGAACCCATCACTCCACCTATTACTAAAATCGTATAAAATTTATTTAGCAAAAGTTTAGACATGAAAAAATAGCATTTAAAAATATAATAAGACAAAAAAATGTTTATTAAATTATTGCCTAAATAAAATAAATTTTATCTCAGGTTTATAACAAACATTTTTTTTTGTCTTATTTCTGTTGCAAATTATTTTCTGATATAATTATCTATTACGTTATATTAATTCATTTGAACCTGAAGCTTCTTCATCAAAGAAATCATGTTCAACCCACTTTAAAATGTAGTTTTACAAAATGAAAAATTAAGAGAGCAAAACAAGCATTCCTTCCTTCCTTGCTTTAGTACACTATTCATGTTTCTGATTATTATATAATTATGTTCTATTATTAAATTACTGAAATTTTTGAAGAAAGTATGCATTCCTTTTGTAAATACTAATTATAATTGTACGTGTACATACCAAGAATAGAGATTTTAGTTATATAAGTTTATGTGTTAAACGATGAGGAACATCATTCTTGCTCTGTAATACATACTGCCAATTTGTAAACTTTGTATATATATTAAACAATAAAGACAGTAGTATTCACGTTTCTTCACCGAAGGGATAGATAAAACCGAGGTTTGACTCCCGTACCACCGAAAACCACCGAGGTGCAAATTCAATTCTGTACATGCAAAATTGATCCCATGTAAAAAACATGTTCATCTTACACAACCTTCTATCTGCTAGTTGGTCGACTAAGCAACCCTGAATACTAACACGATTGCTTTTTGAAAGCTTCTATCATTTGCTGCTACTACAAACAGCTTTAAAGTCTGGATTAATTGATTTACAAATAAAATCCGTGATTTTTATGCCATTTTCAATAGCTTGCTGCTGTAATATTGTCACAATTACTGCAATAAAAATTGTTTTGTTTGATCTGAACCAGAAAAGAATGTATATTATGTATAATCTTCGCCAACTTCTAGCTGTTAGTCTGTTATCTGAACAACCTTGAAGTACTAGGGGTGATAGCTCTTTGAATCATTTTCTCCTTGTTCAAACAAAGCTTTAAAGGATGGACTAATTAATCATTTTTCTACAAATCTGTGACTTTGATGACTGGACTATTTGCAATAGCATCGTCATTGAAAAATTTTTTTCCAAACAACAATTACATCAAGACCAAAAATTTATTCATCTTTTGCCACCTTCTGGCCATTACTCTCACTTCATGCATTAACCAAAGCTAAAGTCTGAGTTATAAAATCAGCGAGAATCAGCAAACAAGGGTATCAGATGTTAATGCTATCACAATGTAGACCTTACCATAATGTTTATTTCAAAATTTATCCAACAAAAGAAAGGATTTTGTAATAAATAAATACAAGTACTCAACAAAATATTTTTATTCTCATAAATATTTTTACCATTAATAAAAAAATATTACTTATTACGATGATAATTTACAAGAATCTCAATATATTTAATAGTGGGCATCAAAGGAATCGCTTCCAACTTGCTTTAAAATTTAATTTTACAAAATGAAAACTAACCAAATGACCAAAGAGAACATTACTTCTCTCCTTACACTACTAGCATTTCAAATATATTAATTAACAAATAAAAAAAAGAGAGAAAAAACAATTCTTACGCCAATCTTATGATATCCGTATAATTAAACGAAAATTGTGGAAATTATAAAAATATATACTTTGAGCAAATCAAATGTTTTTAAAGCCAAAACATTTCACAATAAAAACATTCGTATAACATTTATATATTTCACATTTAACTAAAAACAAAAGGTAATCCTTTTTTAAATGTGCTCCGACACAAAATTAAACTAACTCATCTTGAAACAATTAATTGTGCAACATGGCAAAATAAAATTTAAACTAGATAAGTCAAGTCACATTGCTTGACAAATTGTTTTACATGTGACCTAATAATAACAACAATTCTAACCAAAGCTTAAATAACAATTCTTGTCCACTGTCGATAACTGCAATAACACTCATATGGTTTTGATGTCGTTTGAACTGAATAAATTTAATATAAAGCAAATTTGATCTCGCACAAAATATAAACAATGTGTCTGACAATGAAAATTTATTTAACCAGATTTGTCCTGTATTTATTAACATCGTGTAAGAAGTAATGTTATTTAGTTTAAATTGTAGAATTTATTTCTTGATTTATATTTCTCACCAAGGTAAACTAATACAGAAAACATGGACAATTTTTTTTTTTTTTTTTGTAACAACCTCATTTTCCTATATTTTGTATTATGTACAAATAAAATTATAATAAAAAATAGAACAAGCTCGACTTAATTGTTTAAAATTCATTTATAAATGTATCACACATTACAACATTAACATCTAAGCTTTTCTTTTATGACTAAAAACATCAATATCTTAAGACTAATAAATTACTTTCTTCAGAGTCTTATTTTAATCGATTATTGATATTAGATTTTGTCAAAAATTATAGAATTTTTAGAGCACCGCTATGTCTACAATTTCTGTTGTTTCTAATACCTTTGTTTTACAGCGTTAAAAAAATTATAATATTTTTAAAAACAAATGTCACAATTTGTATTTATTTGTAATAATAATAATAATAATAATAATGACAATAAAAACTTGAATTATAATAAATAAAAAACCTATAACTTAAAGTTTGCAAGTCTTGGAGGAAAAAATATTAATTTCAAATGTTAATACAAGTGCCACTTTTTCATTTGTTAATTTTTCACTTGTCACACATGGCATTAGATTTTTTTATATGTTACATTTTTAAGGGTGTTTCCTCTTTTTTAAATTAATTTTATATATATTTTATTTTTGTTTTAAAGCAATAAAATTAACAAAATATTTCAAAATTTAATGTTAAACAATTGAAAAAACTGTAAGTTAAGTGTTATCCTTTCCACATACAACTAAAACTCTATTTTTAAAAAAGTAATGAATAAAAAAGGGGTGAATCTACGTAGTCGAATTACAAAACTAAACAAAGCCTTCAAATTGTTTAAGGAAGACTACACTTTTTTGCCAATTTTAAGCAAATTTTCATAACGGATTCTGGAATAAAACTTTTCTAACTATGCCTCACAGCACATAAGGATATGAAGGTGTTAGCATGGCTCAGCTGACAGACGGGGATAACAGTCGTTGCAATGTTGTACTCTTCCAATTTGGCGATTGTGTCATGGATCAACTGAGGTCCTGGAGAGCGGCCGACCCTGTAGAAAAGTTGCAGGGAACAGACCGGTATCGGGGACAACGTGGCGTTGTTGTTACTGTTACAGTTCTGCTCGCACTGCACTGTCGGCGGTGGTACCCCTTTGAACAAACGTGACATGGCGTACCTGAACACCTCAAGTAGCTGCGCTTCGGACAAAGATTCACAGTTGAAGCCTACAGAGTTCAAGTTCGAAATGACAGGATTTGAGACTGAAGATACTAAAAACAAATTAAATTAATAGTTTTCTCTTTAAATAAAAAAAAAGCAAGATCTTTTACCTGTAGAGACGTTACAAACAATAGCAGAAACAGAACTTTCGTAATTCCACCTTCTCTTGATAGAAACACGATTCTCACCAACAACACAGCCAGTTTCTTCATCTAAAATATTTAAAAAGAAAAAATTTAAAAAACCCTTAGCCTACCATTATTCATAAAATATAACTGATTACTAATTTATGTATGCTGAAATCTGTACATGTATAAAATTCAGCCTATCACTTATCTTAGTTCATTGGGAATTCCACTTTTTTTTATTTATTTATTTTTTTTTATTCACAGAAGGTAGGCCTCAAGAATCACCCACCCCAGATGTTGGCAGTCCAGGTTCAGACCTCAGTTATTGAGGTTGAACTCCAGGAGCTATCAAAAGCTAGATCATTTCAGCCCCCAACTTAACAGTCTCCCATTTCCACTTTCTCTCAATTTTAAATATATCCCATTCACTCAGCATAATGATTACTCAATATTCCTCCATTAAACTTTTCATATATTAATAACTAACCTAACTGAGGGTTGATAGGGTACTCAATAGTCCGCCATCATCTGACTCTATGCATATCCAAGCTAATTCAGTCTCAGTACACACAAAGAAACTCAACTATAAAACTATATACAGTTAAACAATCATTTTCTCCAAAACACGGAACAGGGGACTTGCTGCCATACTCAAGGCCAATTCTTATATAGGATGGTATTCCCACACTCTCTCTATAAGGAGCCAATGGATGGCTGTTGTTCATTATGTTCACATTGATCTGCAGACTATCCTGAGATACAGCAAAAATTTTGCTCTTTAAAAAATCATTAACAAAATCATAAAAGTTCAAATTGAAATACAGACTTCACAGGAATGTTGCCCAACTGATACTAAAGCCAGTGACATTATTTTTATTCCAAAAATGGTACCAACACCCCGCAACAAGCTTAGAATCAGGTTTTTGCTAGAAGATGTCCATCAGTCTGAAACAATGCTTCTATATAGGAAGGGGGAGTGTAGTGTATCATTAAGCTTCAACAAACTTTCTGTACATGCCGGATACGTATGCAGGCTTTGGCCCAAAAGTATTGGCCCTTGTATCAACCTCACATACCCTTTCTTTAATTGGGTGAGGATGAGTCAGAGCCTTCAAGGGGCACCTATCAATAGTGCTCTTATATGCCGCTTCCTTTCCAATCTGGCCTAACATTGCTTTCATTTTCTTTTAATTAAGTTTTTCAATGCATTTTTAGTTTCAGAAGGCTGGATCGTGGAGGTTGGGACATCCCAACCTTAGCCGCTTCATCCGTTTTTTTGGTACCCTCCAGGCCTATATGTCGAGACAACTACTGTTTTGCTGAGACGATCTAGTTCATGGTATCTCACCAAGAGCACAATGAGAGGGTCAATAGAGAACCTGTCACCAACACCGTAACAACGCTGAGAGAGTGCACACTAGGTAGGCAAAGTAGCCATCAACTCGAATCACCTCAATAAAACTTAATTCAAAATATATATATCATGTAAATATTTAATAATTAATTACATTCAAAACGAGTGTTTCCTCTATGAGCCCAGACTTGCCACTCTACAAGAGACGATTTCGGCAGTTCTCTTACAACTATGTATTCTACAATCGCATTGTTCGTTCTTCTCTCCCATTCCTTCCTCGCTTCGGCTATATACGATGCATTGGTGACGTAGCAGATGCCTTGTACAACATCGCGAAGCTGGGTGTCCTTGTCCATTGCTTTAACCAGTCTGCCAACGTGCCTCAAAGCAAGTCTACATTGTCTCCTTATACCACCGGATACGAGAGTCATAGATCCTGGAACCAACCCTATCTGCCCAGCGACGTATATCACATCTTCTCCTCCCTAAAATTGATATTTATTACTAGAGAATCACTCAAGAGTTTTTTTGTTTTTTTTTTTAAATATTTCTGATTTTGATGTTTTGTTGTAAGCAAAAGGGTAGAAATTTATGGAAAATATTTGGGGATTGCCAAAAATTGTTTCTGAACATTGTTGTCAGGGATGGTACAAAATAATTTAAAAAATTCATCCAACCGAGTTAGTGATTTTAACAAACAATTCCACTTATCCTCAACCAATGCAGTAAATTATTTAAAATCATTATTCTATATAATTAATTGTACTTTTTATCTAAGGTTTCAGTTGAGATGAAAAAGCTAGTGGTCATGGGTGAGATTTGAGCCTTCACGGCCAAAGGTCGTGGGTTTAAATCCCACTCGTAACCACTAGCTTTTTCATCTCAACCAAGACCTTACATAAAAAGTTAGTTTAATTATTAATATGATCAATTATGACTACTAAATGTACATGTATGGTTTCTACACACCTTTAATATAATTATAATTAGTTAGCATTTATGTGTTATTAAGAATCTTTCATGCATTGAAACATAAATGAGCTTACTTTATGTGAAAATGAATGATACATCAGAACTTTTAATTTTTGAAAGTAGTTGAAGATAACTTCATTAATTTAAGAATTTTGCCAATTTTTTTTTTTTTAAATTTAATATATATACTTAACTTAATGACTTGACTGTACGGTCCAATATTTGCCGGTGCCCAATGAGATATCGACTGAACATGCATGCAGTGTTTTTTATTAGAATAAGCTAATGCGTTTAGCATCACAGGTGTCTGTTCGTTTAGTCCAACCCCAAGGCATGTCCTTACGGGGGGATTCGGTCCTGTGATTTTATTCAAATAACATTTGTTGACTTGTGTGTACTGAGAGAGGTCTTTCAAGAACAAAGACACGTTCACAAGGTGGGCCAGTTGAAGGCCTTTTTCCTGGAGGATGGCTGCAAAGGAAAAAAAATCTTGCGTTAGCACAAACGTTCAGCAGAAAATCAATGCAATTGTTGTATAGAAACATTTTGTAATAAATCATACTAATGTTGTAAATATTGTACAATATTAAAATATGAAAAAATTATGAAGTCTGCAATACCAAACCAATAGCTTAAACTGTCCAAAAGTCTCCCTATTCTTGCTGATTGCTTTGTCAAAAGTTGTCAAGTATTAAATTCACTAATTTCGTGGTCTGATTGACCAATAAATACATTGCAATTAATTAAGATTTTTTAGTTCAGATAAAAAATATCAAGGGCACGAGCGGTATTCGAACCCACGATTTTCATCTAAATATGCCGCTGCTCTACCACTTGAGCTATTGTGACCTTGATCCACTCAAACACTTCCCATCACAACCCCACCTTTTGAATTTTCCCTCTTCTTTTGCCATTTTTCAAATGTCATCTAATCAGATTTCGGAGGAAAAATTATCTAGCCAAAGATCGTGGGTTTAAATGCCGCTCGTGCCATTGACTTTTTCATCTTAACTAAAACCCTTAATTAATTGTTGTCAAGTGCGTCCATTTTATTTAACAATTTTAACCTTGTGAAATTTATGATTATTTGGAGAGTGTTACGTACGGTCTGGTGACATGTACATTTTAGAAAACTATTTCCTTTATCGTGCCAAAATTTCGATCTTTATTGAGATCATCTTCAGGGCCTGGGACAAACTTTGTTCAAATTGTACAAATACATGTAGAATGTGAAAAAATAATTTAAATGTTTAAAAATCCCAGACTATGAAGATGATCTCAATAAAGATTGAAACAACGGCACAATAAAGAAAAACCTACCTCACACCAGACAGCATCTCGCAAACTCCAAATAATCATTAATTAATGGTCACTAAACACAAGTAGCTTGATTACGTCTGATCATCCTTGTCTGTCTGTTCGCTCTGGTTTTGTGGCAGACAGATTTCTACAGAGGTGGTGATTCTTATGGACTTACTGTGAAAAGTCCCAAGTTCAATTCTGTACACGTGTTTGTATGTATATACGTTACAGAATTGAGCTTATACAAATCAGTATATAGCTTTACTTTCTTTTTAAGTGATTTTGTTAATCACAATAAAAATTTAAATTTCTGAGATAAATTAATCCTGATTGTTAATCTTTATTGTATCAGTTGTGATATATGTATACATATGTATTGTCTACATAAATGAACAAGTTTTGTGCTGACATTTTGTAGTTAAATTTGTCTACCTTCTAATTTTACCAATGCATCAGTCATTGCCAAGGTGATATCACTGTTTTCACCGACTATCCCTCCAACCCAGTACCAACCGCTACCGTTGCTCACGACTGTCACTTTATTCGGCGACGGCTCGTTTTCTATAATTTCCAACAATGGGTCTATATCCTAAAACGGAGGAATTTTGAGGTCAAGGAAAATTGCAGTAGGTAAATAACACTAACCAATGCTCCATCGAAGTCACAGTCTGTTGCGTCAGAATCAGTGTCGGTCACTTCTGCCTGGTCGATATCTAATATATAATCATCGATGGTTTTCGCCCGGCAAATTTTCAACCTGTCGGCTAAGCTTGAATTGCAGTCTACGCCCTAAGTAAAGCACAAAATGCGAATGATATAATTCTATTTAAAAGTACAGTCTACAAGTACAGACTTCTTTCGATGCAAGACGTATTTTTGTAAAATTCAGATATCCAACAGGAGCGATAGCATCATTAGAATGGATCACAGTCTCCCAATCATCTCTGGAAAAAAAATTAACTTATGTACTAAAGCAAAAAAAAAGGTTTTAGCTTTTTACATGATTATATTTTTAAAATATCTAGCTTGACTACTGACTACATAAAATTAAATCTATATTGAATCAAACTAAAATAATAAACTAATTACAGAATAAACATCTAATTTAAATTAGACTATAATGTACATATCAATAGAACTTTCATAAGATAAATTTATTAGAAAAATCTGAAGAATATAGCAATTCTAGTCTTATTTTAAAGATAGACAGTTAACCATCAGAGCATTAAGCTCAAATATAATTAGCTCAAAGTTGGAGCTTAATTGTAAAACTAAATTAAATTAATTAGGTATAAGCTTCCCTCTGGGTCCCAGGACACATGTTTGTATAGGGAAACAAGGGAAACAAGAAAGCAGGCACTTGTAATGAAAGGGGTTGTCACGACTCAGGACATCCCGTGACACGAGGACCGTGGAAGTGGGGGTGTGCTCCGTCCTTTTAAGCGAGAAAGGAGACTCCGCCGCAAATTGGCCAATTAGATGAGATGCGTCAAGGACGTTATAGGGAAAGGAACTACTGAGGAGGAGATTCTCTTGAGTGCCCAGTAGCATAAATAAAATAATTAAAGGGATCATTTAATAGCATTCGTTCTTACTGTTGTATTAATATAGAGTTTCTTACAGTTTTAAACATTTTAATGGGGCATCGGTGGCCGCGAGGTTTCGTCTTTGACACGGCACTCATCACTCTAAGGTCAAGGTCCTGGGTTCGAATTCAGCAGCCCTGCATTCGAACCCGACATACTTATAAATGAGCTTTTTTTCAAAAACACCGGCACCCTGAGGGTTTATATAACCTCTGCTGTTGCGAACCCTCGTAAAAAAGAAAAAAAAAACATTTTAATTAAATTCCCGAATTTATCGTGTATATTCGAAAAAGTGAGACAAGGATTCCGTACCAGGGTGGTTCTACCTCTTACGTGTCCCGAGGCATACGGATTTACACTATCAATGTGTATTTTAGACGGAAATAAGGAACAGTGGAATTCTCTCACACAAACCACAAGAAGCTTCTGACGAACTTAAGAATGAAAGAAGCAACAGAATGCATCAAAGGAAGCATGAAAAAACTTTGAATCCTACTCGGAATCTTCACACTGCACACTGCTGGGCAATTGAAAAAGATTTGAATTCAATGCGGTATGAGTAGATTCTGAAAGGATACTATACAAACAAACTGCAGGTCTACATTTGCCCCACAGGAATGCTTTGGGATGTACAACATAATTATTAAAAGAAAATCAACCAATGAAACCGAGCCTACTAATCAAATTTCTTGATGAAATAGGACTCACCAGGGTCCTAGTAACTCTCATAGGGCGCTGTACATTACAGAGGGCACAGTATACTACACACCCTATATAATAAAATTTAAATCTATCTAAAAAGTTATAATATTCTGACACTAATGTAAATTTTTTGTTGAGGATCAATCCCAAGAGCTCTTCCCCCCCCCAGGTCTACTGAGATTTGAACCCAGGATGCTTGCAGTGATGAGTTGCCGTATCAATGCTTTAACTGTTGCACCTGCCAGCACCTCTTATTTCTCATTGATTCATCAGTCAGCAACTTTTCAATTAAAATACAAAGTCAACTCTGATTTTCTTTTGCAATATTAATAAACATGTACAATACATCTAAATTGTCTGTTGGCTAACATTATTTGTTAAATATTTTAAATCTTAGTTGTTTATTCTGTAAAGTATGTGTTCTGTACAGCTATTTAATAACCACGTCCATTATATAAAATTAAAAAAAGAAGGAAAATTTGAGGAAATGAAAAGATAATTAAATTATAAATTCTGAATTGGAAAAATACAAGATAAAATTACAGTGGCCCAACAAATATTAGTTAGCAATTATTAAAAATATATTTATTTTTTTTATTGTAAAATATTCTTCCTGAAATGCACAAAATCAAAACCTGTTATAATGAATTTTTCTTTTTATATTCTATTATAAACTTTGAAGGTCTCTCATACTTACATGACTAGAGATTTGCAAAACAAGGGACAGTCGAGTGTAAACGTCTCATACTCCCCGCCCTCCCCACAAATATTTAATCCATATTTTTCATTCTGGAAAGGAATTTGATAACAAAATCAAGATACACAACGCCGCAAGGCAGCAGAGTCGTGAGAAATAGAAGTCTTCAAATAAAAAAATGATTTAAATCTTATAGTAACTAGCTTATATTTATAAGAAATTATGTCTTTTAGAATTAATAAATAATTAATTAACCAGTCTATGACTTAGATTAATTTTAATTGATAAATAAATTAAATCTAGACCTTCAACATTAATAATCAAGAGTAATGAAAATATAATATTCTACTTAAAACTTAATGCTAACAAATTAAAATTAAACATTTACCTTTACTAAAGCAAAAATACGCTGAAGCAAAATTAAAAGGGGAACTAATATTCTATATAAATAAAAACAAAATTTTTCTAAAAGCGTATTAAATAAAATACTCACCATTTTAATAAGATGGGGTTGTATTTCTGATATTTTTAAGCCTAAATGTTTCGCAGGATCTAGTCCTAAAGCCGCGACCTTAATAACAATGGCATCTATATGTGTATCGATCATTTCCTGAAGCAATTCGCCTTGATCTCTTCTCCAAAGATAAGCTAGAGTAACTAGACCCAGCCTGGCACAACTGAAAATCAAAGAAATACGCAAATTTTTACAAGTATTGATTGCATGACGATTCTTTTTTTGTTGATTGTACAGATATTTGATTTTATACATTGTAACTAAGTACATACACATTTTCTACTCGCAGTCTTTGATAATCTGAAAGAACGGCTCCCACGCCAACAGCTTCAATATGGACTTCTTTCTACAAATTACAAAATAAAATATTTACGATATAATCATAAATAGCCTTCATGACAATGCATTCTCATTTACTCACTAACATACATAAACAATAATCATAAAACAAAACAGAAAATAAAAATGAATTTATGAAAATAAAAATTTTCATAAAAATGAAAATGAACATGAAGCTTAGTGTTGTTTACAACTTAAGTTTACTGATTAAACTAAAGTTTGTCTTTATATTAACATAATCTTTTACATTTTTCTTATATAATTTTTTGTACAATGTATGTAATTTATCCAGGCATGGTAGATGACCTGAATAAAGTTCAAAATATCGGCAAATGAGCAAATGAAAAAGGTCTCTCATAAAAAGAATATTATACATTCAGATTTAAGGGAAAAAAACACTTCTATACTCAATATTAAAGCCCAAAACTAACTCTGACTCACCTTCCATGAAATCAAATGGAACGATTAGTTTCAGACAAACAAGAAATGTATCAAGACCCAAAAACAGGGAAAGATATAAAATCAAACCAAACATTTTTTTTGAAAAATCATAAAATCAAGAAAATCAAATCCCTCGACCAAAAAAACTACCCCCAAGGCTAGGAAAGCTATTCTAACCTCATAAGAAATAGTTTGGGCTACAAACCAAAGTGACCCTAATATAGCATAATTAGAATTCGAAGATCAACCTCTAATTATTACTCCATAAACCCCAACACTTAAGCACACTAATATAAACAAAAACCCAAAATTTAAAAAAATTATTAAAAATGGAAACAAGCATCATAAAATAAAAGATATAATCATTATAAACATAGGTGAACAATAATAAACAATAATAACAGACGAGGAGGATATTTTCGCTCTTTAAAAAAATAATTTCAAACCATCATAAAAAGGCTGTAACAACCCTATTTGCCCTACTTTATTAGAACTTTTACAAAGCTGAATTAAAAAGTAACAAATGGCACAGCTAATAAGATACAAATAACCAAAAATAAAAAGAAATTAAAAACAATGTTAAAATATTACATAAATAAATTCTAAACTTATTGCACTAATCTCTGCCCAAATAGCAATAAAAATCAATTCAAGAAATTATTTCAATTACTCGGCCCTTTCTTAAAAACCACTTAAAGTTTAATTGTTACTGATGCCAGATATATTTTCAACCAGTGAAGATGGTAAAATGCTGAAACATGTCTGACAAAAGTAGAAAACATATAACCATGATGGTTAGTGATGTTCAAGCTACAATTTCTTAGTTTTTTCTTTCTTTTTTATTTATGCTGATAGTTAATGTAAATGTTTTTAGAGTTTCCCTCAATGTAAATGTTTCCCAGTTTTACACAAAAATTTGTTACTACGCACTTTATTAAAGATAAAAACGTTACAGATAAAATATTTATAAGTTACAATTAAAACTGCATTTAAAAACTTAATTGGTTTGAGAGCATTAATATATTGATTAATATTATGATCAATTTAATGATTTTTGACTGTGCTGATACAGTTCCACTTCTTTTACCTTAACATTAAGCAAAAGTTTATAAAGATCTTCAACTTCATCCTCAGGGGTCGGAGTGTACATTTTTTCATTATGCAGCGCAACTCCAGAAGTCTCATATCGAAACAGTGGCAAATTCAACGCTTCCGCATACATTTCCACACCTTGATGCCCGACAGTCTGGTACATGTAGCTGTCGAGTTCATCTGAAAAAAAATTAAAACAGATACAATGCTAGCAAACTCGTTCTTAAAACCTTTCAATGGAATCTTTCAAAATCGTTGACACACCTCTTGTGTCTGGCTTTAAATTAGCTAAGGCGACAATTTCATGACCAGCCATCACACACTGCAGCATGTTGTAACAGCTGTCTTTTCCGCCACTTATTAATGCTACTACCCTCATTTCGAACTCAATAAACGTTGTTTATCCACAAAAATAAGTTGTTATCTAAAAAATGTCACTGAAACAAACATTCTATTTTTGAGAAAAAACAAAAAAAACAACTAACTCTTTAATAGATAATATAACTGATATGTGTGGTTTATCTATGTTTGTACAAACTGGTGAATTGATAACGGGCTTCTGTTCACCGACAAATCTTGCTGCTTACAGTTTTAGATAAACGAACTTACCAGCGACATTGTGTGTGATGAAGAGATTCAAGAAGTGAATTTGCCTAAACTCTATTGACAGCAAGTCTAGAAAAAAACAGAAATAAATGTAATTTAAATGACACTAAATCTTGCGCACAAATATTAAGGCTAAAAATAATGTGTGGTGGTTAGTGACCGTTCATCTATAATTATTCAAAAATAATCACATATATATAAAAAAATAAACTTTGCAACCAATAACTAAATTGAGGTATTTTGGTAATTATAAAAATTAAGTTTTGTTATTTTACGAGGGGGGATGCCCTTGTATTAACTTGAAAGTTTGTTCTTCATTTTTTGCCATTATCTTATCCAGGATCAGATGTCTTCAGATTAACTGTTGTCCAATATGCTTCACTGGTATCTCGGTAACAAAGTTAAAATGCCCTTAACTATTGCAAATTTTAAAAGAGATGAGGAATACTACATAAAGGAGAAACCACAAAGAAAATATGCTTGTATTACATTCATTTTTATTCACAACTTAAAGTAGTTCAAGTCTCAAATATCGAAAAACAAATTTGAAAATGAACTTTCTTTTTTTTCTTAATATCTTTACAAAAATAAAATCAAATAAAAGTGCCTAGACAGAGAATTTATTTTTATTGGTACACCAAATTAAAGATTTTCTTCTAAATGGCAAGTCATTTTACACCATCCACCCAAATACGTATGTTTGTATCTAGAAATTTAATTTACAATGATTTTACAATAGTACAATACAAAAAGAGACTTTTTTTTATTTTTGTATATCTTAACTAATTTTCATGGCCTGCATGGGAGATGAACAAAACAAATTTTATGTATATCTTATAAACTTTATTGCTACACCAAATGTAAGATTTTTGTCCCTTCTAAACTAAAAGGCAAAACTTTTTTTTATATCATACCACCTTAATGTTTGTTTCAAGAAATATATTGTGATTCTTATAACATTACTAATTTACAAGCACACATACGATGTGCAATTAATAACAGTTAAAAACTCAACGTCCAGGTAGAGAAATATAGGTACTTTATTTGGTATACCAAATGAAAGATTTTTGCCACTTCTAAATGACAAGGCATTTTAGACCATCCAAATCAAATATGTTCGTATTGAGAAATTTAATTTACAATGAGCTTACAATCGTACAATATAAAAAAAGAACTAGTTTGTATATTTTTATTAATTCACATGCCTGCATTGGAGATGAAGTAAAAAAAAAAGTTGAACATATTTTATGTATATCTTAGCTAACTTACACGCATAGATAAGAGAATGAATTAATAAAAGTTGAAATACAAACTTTATTGCTATAATGAAATGAAAGAGTACTGCTACTTCTGAATTTCAAGATATTTTAGACCAGCCAAAGAGGAACGTTTTTTGATTTTACAATATATAAATGTACTTTTTATATCTTTATTAACTGACATGCAAACACAGCAGATGAGCAGACAGAAGTTAAACAATCAAAGCCCAGGGAGCAAAATGACTACTTTATTGGTATACCAAATGAAAGAGTTTTGCCACTTCTAAATGACAAGGCATTTTAGACCATCCAAATCAAATATGTTCGTATTGAGAAATTTAATTTACAATGAGCTTAGAATTGTACAATATAAACTGTATACAATATGAACTAGTTTGTGTATTTTTACTAATTTACATGCCTGCATAGGAGATGAAGTAAAAAAAAAAAATTTAAAAACAAAAACATTTATGTTTATCTTAGCTAACTTACATGCATACATAAGAGAATGAATTAACAAAAGTTGAAATATAAATTTTACTGCTGCAATGAAATGAAACTGTCACTGTCACTGTTTCTGTCACTTCTGAATTTCAAGATATTTTAGACCAACCCAAGAGAAACGCTTTTGATTTTACAATATATAAATGGACTTTTTATATCTTTATTAATTAACATGCAAACATAGCAGATGAACTGACAGAAGTTAAACAATCAAAGCCCTGGGAGCAAAATGACTACTTTATTGGTATACCGAATGAAATCAATTCACTACTGTACGAAATCTTAAATTGCACATGCTTAATTATGAGCAGAGTAAAGATAATTGATTGAAACATATTAATTTACAAAGATCTCATCTCGTTAATTGAGACATATTATTGATAACAAAGTCTTGGTTTTACTTTGAAAGTAAAAACAGCTCCAGATTGTAAATGATTGAGTTGAATATAAAGCTACAAAACTACAAAATGTGCTATTAAAGAATGTGACATTTTGTCAAACGGTTTTTACCTTATCTCACCGACATTGATAGATGATATTTATGTCGATAAAATCATTTTAAACTATTTTTAAACGGAACTAAAAAAGATGACGAATCTCTTTGCCAAAACTGGCTTTTTTATATAGGTGCTTGATAGAGCTTGATTTTAACATGAAACACTGGTCCTTTTGGTAATTGATCATACATTTTTGTGTGAAATTTGTGTTGTGTATAATTAAAATCGTGATTAGTGTTTTTTTTAGGTAGTTCAAGGCGGGGAAAAAAGATGGAAAGGCAAGAACAGGAAGAGTTGGAAATGTGACATTTTAAGAACCTTCTACTGTCAGAACTTTACTAAGTAGAAATATATAATTTTTTAAAAACGTCAATGTGTAATTATTATTGAAAAAAATAAGAAATATAATATCTCGTGGAGGTTGAAGCGGTGGTTATCCGTATAAAGGGATTATTCTATTCTAAGCAATATGCCCAGCAATATTACAATTTAGGTTTAAGACTCGTCTTACCTGAAAGCCGGCAAGCACCCTCGGACCGAAAGCCGTCCAGGTGTGACTTCCCCTCGGAAAATTGACCAGGAACAAACTGAAGATGAAATAAAAGAAAACTTTTAAAGTTTTAATATAGATCTTCGCGAAACCGCCATCACAAGCGCTCTCTCGCCCGGCCGAGATCACTATGAAACGCTGGCCATGTCGTCGATTTTTACCCATCGTACGACCTATCAAGGCGTGATGTTCGAATTTTTAACTCAAACGAAGATCGATGGAGGTCTTTATTCGAATTTTTTTACTTTCTTTTCACTTTTATACGCTTTTATTTGGGTTTATTAAAAGTGCGTTTAGGATGCCATGACCCGCATTTCGGTCGACCGTAGCTTCCAATGTTCAATTAGCTATACAACCCTCATTCCACTCCCCCTCAAAAAATTCAATCCTTCTCGTTGATTTTAAATTATTTATATTGAATTTGTAAATCCTCATTCCTCAAGTATTTATCATACATATAAATATCGCTACTTGGTTTTAAAAATAGCACTAACCAAAAAATACATAATGTTTTAATAACAAACTCGGCATTATCAAAATAACTTTGCTAATCAGTTCTAAAGTAGTTTAAAAAAATATTTATCGTCACAAAAATTTGAAAAGCACATTGCAGCTCATAAATATGTAAATTTTAAAAACATATAACATTTTTTTAAATAAGAACAAATTCAAAAAACAGACAAATATTAGCGATTGCAACGCTCCTTGAGTCAGCTATATGTAGTCATTTTTAAAAATCTTGAGGTGGTGTATTTTTATAAATCTCACTTATATTAAAATTATGAAAAATTATTTTTGTAAAAAGATATTCCTTAATCACTGTACAAACTCGGAATAACAATGAACAAGAAATAGAACTGCTGAATAATTATAAATATAAGTCAGACATTATAATTAGTACTGATTACTGGTTTATAAAGTTCAAATGTGCATGTGCATGCTGTTGGCAGTCAGGGGTCAGACCTTGGTCTTATCGTCCTGCACCATGGTCGGGTTCCAGGGTATATCAACAGCTAAGTCATTTCAGACCCCCCCCCAGTGGCCCATTCACAGCAATGTTAAATTAGGGTGCACCCTAATTGAAAAGTTGATAGGTACTATGGGTAATATTCTACTAACGACCCTCATACACCATACTGTACACTAATAAATACATTCACTCTCAACACAAAAATATCAGTATTACATACAATAAGACAAAAAATGCAACAGGGGATTCAGATACTCGTTGCCATGTTCAAGCATAATTCTCATATTGGGTGGCATATGGACAAGCTCCCTATATGGAATGATTGTGTCAACCTTGCATGGCTTATCCTTAATCCGGTGATGATGACCCTTCTACAAGTCAGATCCTCCAAGTAGTATCTTTGTAATTATACATGAATATAAGTACGATTATCCAGCATTCATATTAAAATGTTGAATTTTTTTTATATTTATTTTTGTGTGCTTTGGGTAATTGATGAATTCTTTATTCCCCTGCAACCTAAATCTTTGAAAAGTGCCCTACATTGAAGGCAGATTAGCACTTTAGAATTATTTCTTTAGCAATTAATATCACTTTTCCAAACCAGCTTGTTTCCATGTCAAAGCTCTGTCACAAAGGATGTGCTGTTGTCTCTGCTTCTTCATAACACACCAAGTGCACTTTCCAATGTTTGCAAACATAGGTGTTCCTAGTAAGTTTATTTAGGTTGCCCCTTGGTACTTAAAAAAGAACTTAAATTATTTTTTCAATATCTAGACCATATGTTTAATCACATGATCTCACCAAGAAATACTTCTGCTATTATGTAGCATATAATATTTGGTACACAACAAACTATGGTATTTACTGGAACAGTGGATCTTCTAAAAGAAACTAAAGAACATTCCAAATTTTTGCATTATTTTTCATATTTATTACTCAACGACATTACAATATCATTGTCTAATTTGATTTTGTATCCCATGTCAATTTTAACTTGTGGCAATATTCGCTTTTTCAACCAACTTTGGTGGTTTGTCAGAACATTTCCTCATTTATATCCATTGTTGTTGAAAGTTGAGAAAGGCATTTGCCACAAAACCAGTAAGATTGGGCATGCCCGGCTAAAATGAAATTATCAAGCTGGAGGCTTAGACCTCGCAGACCTCAGCAAATATTTCACCCAAAAAATTATTTATTTATTATTACAACTTATTTTGTATTTATCTTTTGTACATCCACAATAAAAACATATTGTGAAGAAAATTTCATATCATATTGAATGAAACGGATATAAGTTTGCGCATTTTAGCCTGGGTTGCAAGAATTATATTTGTGAATTTAACTTAAATTACTAGCATGCAAAATAACATTTTTCAAGCCAACAAATTTGATTGTATTGTTCCAACAGAATTTATAAAAGTAAAATACTATGGCAGATGTTTTTTTTCATCTGACCTTGTACAATGAGGTGTTTTATAACAATTTCTTTGGAAAATCACAGGTACAATATGACGTGATGCCCTAGATTGTAATCATTACTAATTGGATTGTCAGAACCAAAATGGAGAACACAGAAAGAAAAAACGTGAGTGATCATCTTTACTGTGTGAAACTTTGTAATGCAAGTAGACATTTGTTTTTCCTTAAAAGCAAGTTTAAGTATCTCAAGCAATGAAATTTTAAATTTCTAAATACCAACAGAGCTTTTTTGTATTTTGTTCACATAAATATTTTTTTTTTTTTTTTTTTATGAAAATGGTTTGATTCGTTGACTACAAATTTTCACCTGAAAATTACTTTAAATGATTTATGTTCCTTCGCTTTTACAGACGCAAGATGTTGTTCTCCAGGACAGTTGTGCCAAATTAGTGTTTTGTGGTTACACATCTAATTTTCTCTTTTTACATCTTCCATGAGCGGACTCGCCCAGAATTTTACCTCAAGCACGCAGCATGGGTGTAAATGAGCTGCAAAGGAAAATCACTTGTTTAGCCTTAAGCCGGTCTCAGCTACTCAGTTCCAATACTTTGTCAAAACAGAATAATAGCACATACAAAAGAGTCCATACCACTGTTCAGTGTATGAAATGTAAAGTTAATCCTCCCAAGAATGAAAATAATCAAAATAATGAAAAGGTTGAAAAAGTTGAAGAAGCGCAAAAGTCACCTATATGTGACCCGTCGATGTGTTGCAGGCCAAGTTTGAAGGACATTTTACCAGCCTGTTATGGAAATAAAATCTGCTCTCTTGTAACTGCAATAGTTTTTCCTTTGACCATCGTGTCATTACTATTAGTTCTAGCAGATGCTTTGTTCAACTACATCGACTGTCTGGAAGATAATATATTAGACTCAGAAAAGCCATGCTCTCCTCCCCGTCAAATTAACTTGTTCAAGGAATCGGAGAAATGTTCTCTTAAAGAAATATTTTATATGGCTCTTACATTGGGAATAAAAATTGACAAAAAGAAACTTGAGAGGGTCATTTGCCAACAAGTAGTAGATAACAAAGGCTGTGAAGATAATGCCAATATAAAGTCTGATGGATCTCAGTTAAATAAATTAAATAAAAACCTTGAAAAAGTTATATACTTCTGTTGGAAAAAAACTGATAAATTAGTATGTCGGAAAGCTACAAAAGAGGAAGAAGATCAGATGGCAGTGTTAAGCAAAAGGCAGTGTGTAAAAACAAAAATTTCTTCATCGCAAACAGAAAATGAAAAAGAAAATGAACAAAAGAATTATAAAGAAGATGTCAAGAAAGAAGCAAAAGAAACTGACAAAATAAAAACAGAAACAGCACCCCCACCAAAAGATGAGAGAGGAGGGCCAAAAATAAAAGATCAAGAAGCCCAAAAAAATGCCAAAATGGAAAAAGATGTCATTACTCCTAAAATAAAAGATAGCAGCTCTAGTAGTACTAAAAGGACTAGTAGCCCTACAAACACTAGTGGCTCTAGTAGCTCCTTTCCTCATGACAAAATAAGGGACGAAGCACTTCGGAGGGAAATTAAAAAAATCGAGGAAAAGGTTATGAAAGATAACGATTTAGCATTGCCTTTGGGGATAGTTAATCTAATTGCTCTACTAATTATCCTCTTTACAATGATGTTATGACATAATAAATATATCAGAGCTTAATATTTTTATTTAAAAGTCAATTTAATGAAGAAAAAATGAAATAGTATTGGATGAAAATGTTTCTAAATGCTACTTATTGGCATTTCTAAATATTTTTGACCAAAAAATATATTTTTTTATTATTCCCAAAGTTATATCAAGATCTTTTTTTAGAAATTACTTTTATATTATTAAACTGGATGATCTCAAAGGTCAACATTTAACCGTAGATTTAATAAAATTATGTGTAATTAATGAAAGAAGTGGACAATAATGCTTCTACTAAATGGTAGTTTTATTTGGTAAACAATGCTGTAAAATTGTAATTATCTGTAATGACCTGCAGGTCTTGTATTATCTACCCTAATTTCCATATAACTTATTTTTTAAACTACCCAAAGAAAATAAGTGATGTAATCTAAGCCTGATGATGTGCTGGTTAACAAACAGTTGCCATGTGTGCTCATTTAATTTTAACATTTTTAAAAAATTGAAAAACCTAATTAATGTTTAAAATGGAGCTTATGATAAAAAAAATAAATAAATAAAACTTCTAGATTGAGTTGTTTTTAAGAATCGAGTAGAAATCATGTATATTTAAGTTGTTATCAAATGTTTTTCACTGCTCAAATTAAAATGTGGTTTTTGAATGTTAGCTGTTCATCAAGACTGTATATTATAAAATTTATATCCAACACAGACTAACATTACAGCAAATTTATATGGCCTGTAGGTTACTATTTAAAAAATAAGGTATTTATGAATTTATGATATCCATCATCTTTGCAAGATTGAAATAAAAAATTCCAAGTTGTTTTTTAAATTATTAACACTTCTATTGGGTTTTAAGTGATGTGTACAACAGTGGAGCAAGTAATGACCCTTGTGACAGACCTGCAAGTATTTTTTTCATCTCAGAAATCCCTGGTTTACTGCAAAAAATCTCTCTGTGTGTTATGATTGTATAATCAGATAATAGACCTGGGTAAAAATTTTTTAAAATTTTTATTTATACAATAGACTCTCATATCATACTTTCATACTATCATCAAAAACCTGAGAAACTTCTAAAACACTCCAGTTGTGTTCGGTTTCTGCCCAAACGAAAATGTAGCTTTTGAGTTTTAGCCGTTGATGAAGTATTTAGAAAATCTATCTTAAACCAGACTGTCATCTTTACATTTATTTATAGATACATATGGATCAAAGAACCTTCACAAAGAATATAAATCATGAGGTCATAAGCAATGTAAGCAGACAAAAAATAAATAAATATAAATAACAGCCAGAACAAAGTAAAATGCAGAAATATTAAAATGAGAGGAAAATGTTGAATATTGTGTATTGGACTAAAAAAATAAATAAATAAAAAGCCAATAAACTATTTATATATTTTATATAATAATGTCTTATAGATTAATTGTGATTAATTAATTACATTTTGTATAATACAACTATATTTCAAAACAATCTATAAATTTATTGCTTCTAATTTGCATTTAAATTGGCGATATCTTATTTCCTTCTATCATTATTCTATTCATATTTAGTGTGGTATTATTGAGAGAACAATTATATAGAATGGTGTTGGAAGAATGATTAATGGAATTACAGTTACATTTAAATTTAAGTAATTAATTTGACACCATAAACTAGATTAGATTGTATAGGAGCCGGTCTCTTTATGACCTGCGCATCACAACCAGTATTGGTATATTGTGCATCTCCATTTTTATTTATTTTTTGCCTATATAGGCTTTCGCACCAACTGGTCTGCTGTTTCTTCTTCGTATGGGCAATATCTGCTCAGGCTTGTTTCTGCCATTCCGAGTCTATACATATGTCTCAGAGTCTACAGTGAGTAGTTAGCAGACGGACTATTATTGTAGTCCTGGCACGTCTTAGGTTTAGTAGTGATACTATAGTTCTTTGATAAACTTTTTCGCATGTCTCTGTCCCAGGCTACATTCCCATTGAACAGAGGACTTATTATCAATCTGTTGTCTAATGGATCCACATTTTTGTCAGTTTGATAAGCCACAAAAGGGTTCAGGGCTAATAGGTGCCATCATCGAACTTTACTTGTCCTTTCTGTTGCCACTCTGCCCTGTGTGCCCTGGCAACCCAAACAAACATAATTTTCCTCAACTTAGTGGTGTCCATTAGCCTACTTACATAATAAGGAACAACTAAAGACAGGGTTCAAATACAGTCCCAAATAACTCTGGTCTTTACTGCTGATACAGCAATTGCTTTTAATGCTGCCTGGCTATCTGAGTAGATGGATATTCTTCTACTGACAAACCCCAGCCCTTTTATATCCCTGGCACAGTGTTCAATAATCACTCAATCAATAATCGTCTAGTTGAGACAGTGACATATTGTCAGTTTTAGAGCCATCTATAAACTAGATAGTCGACATTAACTATGATCCCTTTCTTGCAGTCTGGTCTACAAGGTATTTTGGTTGCAAATTTTTTGTCAAAACTGAATTAGGGGTAATGGCATCAGCAGGCATCTCCAAAGTTCTGTCTAGCTGAAGCACCCCTGAAAACTTTAGTTGCTCCTTATGTAAATAGGCTATTGGACAACACTAAGTTTATCGAAAGATTGCTGCAAGAGAAGTGCTGATTTTATAAAGAACAGAATTTTAACATCATCAGCATAAAATAGTAATGGTGTAGAGAAAAAAATAACTTAAGGGCGTTTATAAAGATTAAAAATAATAAAGGGCCTAAATGAGATCCCTGTGGAAGTCCAGATGTAACTGAAATTGGATTGTATCGTATATGGTCGGTAGGTAACTACTCTTTTATGAAGATATTTATGAATCTATGATGACTATACTGTGATATCCACCACTTCATTTGAGAGATTGGATTAAACAATTTGAAGTTTTGTTTGTTTAATTATTAACACCATTATTGGATTTTTAAGATATTTTATTTTGTATGTATCGTATAAAAATTGATTGTATGATTAAATAAATCGTTGAAATTATGAAAACAGTTGAAGAAGTTCGATTTAAGAGACTCAAGTGTTGGCGTGTAATAAAATAGTAAAAAGGGAAAAGGGGTCTGCACTCTGCGGCCTTGTTGATGCGTGGAGCGCTTTCGTCTCGTCGTCGAGGGGTCGCCCCGTTCGCGTGAGGTACTTTTTACGGTGGCTCGAATCGCCTCTCCTCTCACCACTGACCGACCGCAGCACCACTCAGGCACTCACCCTCGGACGTCTCCGGGCTCCGCTCAGTTCCGCTTACTTCTCTCCTCCAGACAGGAAGACAACACTCTCTACGCCCAGGGCTAAAAAGGCGAGCCCTCTTCCCCGCTCACGTTCCGGGATGGTCTTCGCCGAGAAAAACGCGGACAGCTTGAGGAACGGCAGGGGCTCGAGGGTCCCGACCCCGAACGATCTCTCAGGGTTGAGCAGCGACGAAGAGTCAGGTACGCATTTCGTCCAGCCTCGCCGCCTCCTTCAAGACCTGGAAGTCGACGCCTTCCATCAGATTTTCATCTTCCCACCCCATTCCCTTTTCTCCTTTTCCCATCTCCCTTTATACAAATTAAACCTAGTGCCGATCCAGGGGTTTCGATATATTTCTAACAGCTCAAATCTATTCCAGGTGAGAAAATCAGGGTTGGGAGGGAGTACCAAGCAGTCATCCCTCAGTTCATCCCCATTTCAGGTTTGTTCAAACTTTTTGTTTAAAAAAAAGCTTTTTTATATTCATTGTTTGTTTTTTCCTTTCAGAGAGAAAATTAGACCAGTGCCCTGACAGAGCTCTCCTGGTTTGGTCTCCAGCCACCAACATACCTGATCAAAAATGTAAGTTATTTCACACTGAACAATTCTTTGTGTCACAATTATCTTCAGTTAACAAATATTTCAAAAACTATATTTCATTGTACTACTCTAAATATATTTTGTAAAAAAACACTTTCCAACCAGTGAACAATGATTTACGCCTCTTGAAAACTTTACAGTTTAAAGTTTTACATATTACATTTCAAAACTTTTTTTAAATATATATATACAATTTTATATAAATTTGTTTCAGCGAAATTTCTTTTTAGTAACCCCTACTATTATATTTGAAGTTTAGTATATTTTCAGTGTTAACTGAAATATCTAAAAGGTGCTAGTTATGGTTGACTTTACTTTTAAAAAATTTAAAATTTTTTCTATGTAAAACTTCCAGTATCCGGAATAATGGTGGATAGGGAGGGGATCCATGAAAAACCAAAAACCTCAGATACGGAATTTATTTATTTTTTTAGTGATTAATTAAAAGATGTATTAAGAAGACACATCTACATATATTACTTTTATTAACAATTATTTGGATATCGTGAGATGCAGTCTTGTGTGATATTGGTTTAGAAAAACATATTGTGCCAATGTTTCAAACTTTACTTAGATCATCCTCAGGGTGCAAAATGTGTGTTTTCTGTGTAGATGTGTTATGGTTGTGTTATGTTGTAAGTGTTGGCTGGGGACTTTTATGCTGTGAAAGGTGCTGTGATGTCGATTTAATTTGATTCTGCATATACACCAGTACTAGGCAAAAGCATGGGTTTTCTAGAAGAGGTGTCGTTCTGCAACGACTGACTATGTATGGGAAAGGCTGTTTGTGTAGCATGTTGTACTAGAATGATGGCTGTAACTAATGTGTTCAGTGCACAGAGATCGGTAGGAGGAACAAGACAAAAGACAGTATTTTTCGAATCGGAAGTTGTTGCTATGTGAAATATATATATCTGTATGCATAGTACATGTGTACAGAGACTGGGAGCCAGATAATGAAGGTTTTACAGTATATTCTTTTAAGGGGGGGGGTCGGAATAGCAGAAGTCATCCCCCCCAGGGTGTCAATGTTTTTTTAAAAAAAGGAGAATTAAGAATGTTGGCCCAGAATTCAGGGCCGCTGAGATTTGAACCCAGAATTTTTACTTTACCTGTCAACGCCTCAATCTTTGCAGCTACTGATGTTCCCCTTCATTTATTAAATGGTGATTCTGGCCAAATTTACTGCATTGCCATATCTCTAACATTGTAAGTTCTTTGAACTTAGGTCGAAGTATGTTGGTTTTCGTCTGTTCTTTGATGGGTTAAGGACTTAAAATGTGTAAATCATCCAAGTGGCCAGTTTATGAACTCAACCCCACATTGCATTATGTACACTACTGAGTTATATGCAATCTGGCACACCTTTGGAGTTGAGTCCCTGGGTGTTTTTCTTCAGATTCTTAATAGACCTCTTGTCATACTTTTGTTTGAAAGATGAGTTGGGGTGTCTCGCAAAATCGTAGTAGTTGGGGGTGGGGTACCTTGACAATTTGGGCTGGAGGACATCGAACGTGTGGGATGGACCACTCTCCATACCTTACCATCGTGATCCAGCCTGCTTATGCTTAACGTGCAATAAAAAATTTTGTAAAGAAAATGGCAGCATCAGTGGACCGAGGAATCCGACATGATCTTACACATCAAGAGTATGTTTGATAGGTGGTGATCCCCAGAGTCTAAATTGCAAAAGGATTAACCTAACCCAACTCAGAATCAGCCTACGTGGTTGACACAGAAATTTACTACGGCTTGTAGAGAAATGGTGCTCAACTTAATTGTAAGGTGTCATTCCATGGCTAGGTATGCTTTGCAATATGACAATTCTGTTCAAGTATAGCAGCAAATATTTGCGAAAATTTGGAAAACTGGAATTTTCATACAGTTTAGACATAGTTTGTGTTTCTCACAGTTTTTTTGGATGTATCTGTAAACGTGAAAGTATGTGTTTGAAGACCCCATAGACCTTTAATTGGAGTGTCTGTAATTGTTTGTTTAAAAGGAATTTGTGATATACAGATATACAGTACTTTAGTTAATGGTGATTGGGAATGAATGTGTCCAAGTTAAAAAGTACAGGGAATGAAATAACCTTGATGATAGCTCTGTTATAAATAAATAAACAATAATAATTAAAATAATAGGTCTGTCTTCACTCACAGGTTTGAATAGTCCAACAAATCCCATTGACTATAAAAATAAAAGTTCAACTTTTTTTTTTTTGTCTACAATTATCTTGGTCGAGCAGACATACAGTGTGTATGGTTTCAATTTTTATAAAAACATTTTTCATTAATTTTAAATGCATTTTTGAAGTCTCAAGTGCTTCCTCTTCAGAAATGAGACGAATCCAGTCCTAATATTTTTGAAAAGTAGCTCATAAACTTCAAAAATGCATTTAATGGAATCAATGAGCCTGAGTGGAGCAAACCTTTTAGACAGAATACATAATTTATAACAACTAAACCGACCAAATACCCAATTATATCGTAACTTTCAAATTTATTCCCTTGGCACTTATTAAATTGTAATTTATTTAAATTCAATTAAATAATAAATCTTAAATCCTTATTTTAAATTTTAAAAAAAGTTTTAACAGTTTTAAATGGAATAAGAGTAATGCAATCTTAATTTTATATTTTTAATATATATAATACACCAATTAAAACAAATAAAATATTTATTAAATCTAATGACCCGTAATATTTAAACATATCATCAACAAGTGATAGTACACCATTAATTATTACCTATTTTCAAATTGCATAGACAAATCAAAAGGGCAAAATATATAATGAAGTAAAAAATAAATAATAGTAGAGTAACAGCCAACTACAGTCACATGTAGTGTCACAGATGAGGAGGTCGGAACCACTTTAAAATACGTTTTTACAAATTATTCCCAATTAAAAGTCAAGGGCTATGCTGGGGTTCGGGCCCAGGACAGCTAACGTGGTTAATTAATAAAACCAGGCACCATAACTATTTGCCAATTGGTCCCCAACAAGTTAAATCAACAAATTTAAAAAGCAAAAAATAAACAAGTAAGTAAATCAACAAATTAATCAAATAACAAGTGTAAAAAAATGTGAATGTAGTTGAGATCACATTACAGAAAAAATAAACCACGTACAAAGTACATTACAAGGGGACTTCAGCCCTTCCTTTCACCTTGGAATAATGGTATATAACAAATAAATGATATGAAGAATTTGAAAAAAAAATCCTACAATCTTTCAAAGAAGACACCCCTTCATCTGGACTTTGAAACTGTTTCTCTTTATTTATATGGTTAACAAATTTAGTAACATGAATAAAAAATTAGATAGAGTGAATGTATCAATTCAACAGTTGGTCCCACTCACAAAATGGCAGTGTTTCTGATTTTGAGTGTCTCCTCATCAGACTATAATAACTACAGTTTGTGAGCATTAAATATACTCATTCCATCATTTGTTTAAGTTCAAACTCACGTATAGATTATAATCTTTAAAAAGATTGTTCCTCCTCATAGTAAGTTGTTTTCAACGATTTGAATTGTTTAATGCACCATCATAGGCCATGTGGGGGTGGGCATATGGGGTGGTCGGTTCGGTGGGTGGCAGCGGGCAGTGAGTGGGGGGGGGTACCTGAGCGTATTAGGCTCTGTAGGTCTGGGACCTGTGGACTTTTCCATGTATCTCGATGATTTTTGTTCACATCCATGGATGGATCTATGTGCAAGAGAGAATACATAAAAGATAAGCCTTTATTTTCCCAGGGCTAGTCGGTTGCTGGGCTGGGCCTCCTAAAGTGCCTGTATATGCACCCATTTTAAAACTTGACCTCCCTTAACCAATGTCTGTAGAACATATTTAGAAATAATAAAAATTCCCGATTTTGAGCTTACAGCTTGATCCAGATCGTTGAAAACAACGTACTGTGAGTAGGAACTATCTTTTTAACAAGATTGACCAACACTCACTCCACCATTCATCATTTCTATGTATACATTTTTATCATTATATTAATTATAACCGTCATTTTAATTAAAAGTAAAAAAATTAAATGAGAGTATTAATAAAAATTATATAATTATGATGGTCTGAACATGGTAAAATAATTTAGATGTAGATTAAAATTTAACAAGCTTATTAAAACAAATGAAGTCCTTATCTCATTTAATTTGGTTTGCAGTAAAATAAGGAAATTATATTAAATTATAAAGTAATATATTGATAAAAAATATAGTTTAAATTAAACAACAAAATGCGAGTGTCTTTTCTTTGAGTATTTATTTTTAAGTATATTTGTTAACCATGTAATTATGTACTTGTAATTTAGTAATTAGAAATAGTTTCAATGTTCTGTTGAAGGGGATTCCCTAAATTTCCTAAAAGGTTGACAAGGAACTGTTTTGCTTTCTTTCAAATTTGCCTTAGACCTGATTTTTTATATACAACTATAATATTACAGTTAATATTAATCTGAGATCCTTTTTTCTTTTGGCTCAATTTAAAAAACTGCGCAATAGCAGACACTTTTAGACTAAGCAGTTATCTCTGGTCTTTATCAAACTGCTTAGATGTATGTATATAACAGTATTTTATTATATACTTAGCAGTCATAATTGACGTATTAATTATTCGTATTAATTCGTAAAAGATATTATCCAAACACGCTTCTTCACTTTTCACTCTAAACTTGCCCTCCATCCTAACCCACTAGCTCTTTCCTCAACATCACACTTACAATCCTCCACGCCGTTTAAAACGACGATGTCCTCGTGACCATCTAACAATCTAACCCACCGAAATAACTTCTGGGTAGAAGAACCTCCCACCCCCAATTAAAGAAAGTTGGTTTCTCTCCCCACTGCCTCCTGGTCTGGTAGGTCTATCAGATTTAACTATTTGCTCAATGTATACTATGTACAGATAGCAATAAATAAAATAAATAAATAATCTATTTAAAAAAAATTAATTATTTCAATTTGTTATACTTTTTATCTAATGTCTTGGCTGATATGAGTTCTCAAGTTATTGTCACAAACGGGATTTAAACCCACAACCTTCGGCTAGCCGTAATTTTTTCATCTCAACCAAAAACATAGATAGAAAAGTATAATTAACTGAAATATTTTTATATCATAAATCATAATGTATAAGAAAAGTTTTGAATTCAACGCAGAGCCAAAAAAAGCTGATTTCTTTAAAATGTTGTTATGATTAGTTTACTAAAAAAAATTAAAATTCTTATATTTTGTCAATTTTAACAAAGTAATATATTAAAAATTGACTTCATAACCCTAAGCAATATTTAAAAATAATATAAACAGAGAATAACACCAGTTACTATAATCGGCCTTTTTATTGTTATACCAGTAAAGTAACAAACTGTTTTTTTATAATATTCTCAATATTTTCAACTGTAAAGTAAAATAAATATAAAATTGAAAGTTGCTGGAATATCAGCCCAGTTTATATAAAAATTAACTAGTAAACAATTATTTACTATACCTGGCTGTTGGGGATTACTAAGTTAAAATTGTAAAATGTTGGCCAATTAAAAAGAATCCTCATTTAAGTGATGAGCTTGTTGTTAAATCAGTACTGATTTTATGTAGTTTGAAATTTTACACCATTCTCGATGTTTTATATTTTGTCTTGGATGTAGGAAGAGAGAATTTAGAAATTGCAGTTTGGACACTTCTCCCATGGAATCAATGTTGATCCATGCCTTTAAAGTTTAAAAGCACCACTTTAATTATTAGTTGTATTTTAACTTAATTCAACCTGTCAAATTTTACAGAACTTTAATGAATAAACAATCTTCGTCAGAGAATATAAGTACAGAAGAATTTTATTTTTTATTTTGTATATTGTCAATTTTTTAAAAATTCTGTTGCATTGATCAATTTAATACATGTTACATTATGGGGGTACTTATGTACTTATGGTTTGGTTTTTTTAATTTCTATTAAAAATATTTTCTCTCATTTTTGTGTGACAATTGTAAAATCTTTCTCCTGATGAATTTATCTGGCATGAAATAAATAAGTTTGAGGTCATCTTTTTCGGTTCATCTCAGGCTGTATAAGTACTTTTTAACCAACCTTTATATTCTTGTCACCAAAAGTATGTTTAACTTATAAAATTTCACCATTTAGCGCATGTAATTAATCATCAAAAGCTAGATAAAATAAAACTCTTTTAGATGATATTAATTAGTTTTTCATTTTTATTTTAGTGGATAATTACATTGCTGTAGCAAAAGAAAAATATGGTTACAATGGAGAGCAGGCCTTAGGAATGCTTTTCTGGCACAAACATATTTTACAAAATGCACTCGACGATCTGCCAAATTTTACGCCATTCCCAGATGAGTGGACAATTGAGGACAAAGTGCTTTTTGAACAGGCATTTCAATTCCATGGAAAGAGCTTCCATCGGATTCGTCAAATGGTAATTTAAAAAAAATTAAAAAAAGACTTCATTTTGTTTTAACCGATTTTATTTGTATTTTGAAGTTACCAGACAAATCAGTATTTACATTAGTTAAACACTATTACTCTTGGAAAAAAACAAGATGTCGCACAAGTCTTATGGACAAACACGCAAGGAAGTTATCGGCGAGAGCGAGCCTCACGGAAGAAGGGGGTGGTGTTTCGGATGGTGGTTCTGAAGTCGGCTCAAACACAGACTCCGACTCCGAGGAGAAGGTCAGTTTGAGATATTATTAAAAATAGAAAGTATTATGTTTTTAAAACATTCATATTAAAAAAAATTTTTAAAAATGAATGTCATGAATAAAATGAAAATATTCATTTGGGAAAAGTTAAATAAAAATTTAAAAGTGGAACATTGTGTCTAGAAGTGGAACCGATACGGGCGAAAAAGTTGTTCACCACCAAGTACATCTCAATCCAGTCAAGAAAATATACAAGACGTGAGTCAAAAAAAAGAAAAAAATTTTAAGTTAAATTGCACAAACGCTCATAATCGCATTTCTATGTTTATCGCTTTAATCAAATAACTTATTACACACCTTTCTTGTAACAAATGGGGTTTAAATTGCATGTTTCAATTTGGTCATTCAAACTAAACCAATTGTTCATACGATCATCCATCTATTGCTTATTTATTTATTAAGTTTATATACAAAAAAAAAAAAAAAAAAAAAAAAGGGAAATCTATAAAAGACTAGTGTTTTGTTTCTTAGTGCTAACACACATTGTTCATTCCATCAAGATCAGCTTTTGACCATAGAAAACTGTAGATTCTTTAACGCTTTGTCACAAACATTTTTAACATTTAATCATATTGTTTCGATGCTATTGAGTCATTGTAACTAATTGTACCTCTTTGTTTTCTTGTTTTTAAAACAAACCGTTGGTGTATACTGTAAACAAATGTGTTTTACTCAGAGTTGTGAAAGTTGTGTATAAATTAATTCACTTATGTACATATTTGAGGCTTTAAACCTTACCAAATTGATTGATAGGTTATTTTATTTAATCTGTTTGAAGTGGTGTTGTAATTCAAATGAGGCAGTTATCATTTTTAACAATTATTTCCTGATCTAGAGAGTTTTTGATTATTATAATTATTTTGTCTCCTTTTATTTTCATTCATTCATAACTTTTCCTTTGTCACTCCTATTCAAATACTTTCCGCATAAATATGGCGTCACACTACTCACTATGGGTGAGAACAAAATATAACAAAAATTTTCAAAGTTTATGTTAAACGTATTCTTTCCCTTCATTAATATTAAATTCGCAAGATAAAATTAATTAACATGTTAAATTTTTATTTGGTGAACCATTTTCCAATATGCTTTCGATTCTGTTCGATTTCTGTTGAAAAGATGTCCATGCATTAGAAGAAAAAAAAAGCTTTGTATGGGGAAAACATGAAAAATCAACGTTTTTTCTTTGGTCGTCAAAGCATAATATGCTTTAACCAGTTATTTTTAACTTGGAAAGAAAAATGGTCTTTAGTAAAAAATATCTTTCCTTTTGGTTATAAAATGTAGTTGAACTTTCATATACCATTTATAAATAAATGAAATGTTTAAATGAATTATTATTAGCTAAATACTTACGTGTAAAAGAAAAGTAGGAGGAAAGTGAAATGTTATGCTGGTTTTCAAACATTTATTTTTGTTAGTACGAGTGGGTATATTGGTGAAAAAGGTCACCTTTAAAAGAAAACAGATATTCCAACTGCTTTAGGCATTCCATTTTTAATTTTAGAAGGAAGGAGCAGACTCGAAGACGCCATGTAGTAATTGTGGGGTGTTGTGCACGGTGGCGCAGACGACATCTAAAGGACCGCTTTGCAATTCGTGTTACACCCACTGGAGGTTAGTATTTTATACTTGGCCTCCTATTTGTGTGTATGTGGCTTTTCGAAGCTTTTGTGCTAAACAATATGGCATTTACAGGCGCACGGGCTCAATAAGGCCGACGGTCGGTCCGGCCAAGCCCAGGGACAGGCATGCCAATAGTGTTCTAGCAAGAAGTAAACGCAAGCCACCGAGGGGGATGTACATTAACCATGATGATCTTGTCGTCCTTTCCTCAGACTGCCCTCAGCACGGGGAAGTTATTATTAAAGCTATGGATAGAGAAATTATCTCTCTAAAAAGACAAGTACGTTCTTAGCTCTGATGATAGTGTCTTTCAGTTCCAATCAATGTTTTTTATATATACGATTACACATATTACACAAATATTGACATTCGATTTGGCAAATTGAATTCAACTAATTAAACTATGTAAAGAATTTTTTTCACATTTTAAAGAACATTTTTCAGGTTTGATGATATAATTTTAATTTATTATTTAATTGAAGACGTACCAGAACTTAATGGTAAATTGATCTTTTGAGATTATCTCAAACTTTGAGTATTGTCACACTTTAACGTGTCACACTAGCATATTTGAGAAAGCGAAAATTAATGACACTAGTTAAGATGGATTTATATTAGGTGCTACTTAAAACATTCTGCTTTTAGGAACTGCAGTTTCTATGATTAATTTTAATTTTTGCTTTATAATATATAATTTATTTTTAATTTTTACACTTTCTTCTACCAGCTGTGCACAGAGATAGAGAGGAGATGCAATGTTATTTTTATTTTAAAATTAGATTCTAGGCACTTTAATGACTTTGTCTTCAACATATATCAAAGTCTTAATAGCATATATCTCATTAAGATCTAGACAAAAGAGTTGTGAGATATATGCTTGGCATTTTCCCTCGCAGCTTTAAAAAGGGTAGTTATGCAAAAAAAAAAAAATTATACTCATCATTTATACTAGACTTTTTTAAACGACAATCCATTGTAAACTTGTGTTTTTTTAGAGTAATAACAATTTTTTGTGAACAATTATTTTCTAGGTAATTTAAACATCAACTATTTTTTCTATTATTTATATTTATAAATGTATACTGGTTGTATACCTTGTTGATTTTTTCTCAATAAATATATTGTAATAAGTCTTCTTTTAATTTTATCACAAAATTGCCTCCTCTCTGTCTGTCCCCCCCTTTCATATTTCACTAGGGACTAGGGAATTTTTTTGTCGATGGCATCTTTATCTAGTTTGTAAGTGAAGTGAAAACGCATAAATGTAAAACATTTTTTTTTTTTTTAGGTCAAAACATAATATATTATCTTAATGCAAAAAATAAATAATTTTGAAAATCTGTAACCTAAAATCATATATTAATTAATTACTATTAATGAAAAAATCATCTGATAATACACAACTCGTGGGTAATAAAAATAATTAAGCAGAATTGTATGTCAGTATTGAAGGCCAACATCAAATTAATAGTGTGACATTTTCAAATTTCATAAAATAATAATATTTAAACATTTTATTCCAATGTTTTGAATTTAAAAACACTAGAAAACGAAATAATGCATGCTTATATTTCGCACATCGCTAATTCTTTTTTAACGCTTCAAAGTTGAAAGAAACATTGTTGACCACTTTTCATTGCCTAGTATAAATAATACAATTTTGGTTTTCTGATTTTTTTATATTTTTTATTTATTTGTTAAGTGCACAAACATCTCTTTAGATCATCCATGTCATCTGAAACTTACCAGTAATAAGCATCTGTCATTCTTCTGTAGCATAATTGAACAAACCACTTAACATAAAAAATAAAAAAACACATATCTATTGTGTAGATGTTTGATTTTTCTTTAGTAACTTTTATTTAAGTTGAATATATCAAATACTAGGACGCCATTTAAGTAAGTGGTTTTAAAAGGGGGACAGACAATAAAACAATGTTACGCTGCTTTTTGTAGCCAACAATTATGACCATAAAACAGAAGATGCTTCAATGGCGAACCTAGCCACTAGAAATTCATTTCAAAGATGAATTGTTTTTTCCTGGAATCAATGTAAGTTATAAATTTTATTACAGCTTGCCCTAAATCCTGGTGAAAGTACTATTATGGTCTTTGGGTAGTCTAAAACATTGAATGTATATATAAAATTAATACAATTTAAAGAATCTATTTAGCAAAGTGAATATTTTTGGGTGGTCTTAATAACAGTCAGAGTTTGATTTCAGGTCCAATTCAATAAACAAGTGCTGTCGGGTTTAAGAGCAAAGACAAGCAAAGGCCTTGGCTCATTGCGTCCCGCTGATAACAACTCTCGAATCAATTCAAGGTGGACCAACGACGAATTGCTACTTGCGGTGCAAGGTACAGTATGGAATATTTGTTTGGCCTCTCGCGCCTTCTTCAACATTTTGTGCTTCAGGTATACGAATGCATGGGAAAGATTTTGCCACGATTGCTGAAGTGATTGGCACAAAAACCGAGGCCCACGTTAGGTTATTTTTCGCCAACCAGCGCAAAAGGTATAATTTAGATAAAGTAGTTGCGGAATATGAAGCAGAGCATGGGCCTATTACTGCAGAACTTAAACCTGAAAAGGTAATTAAGTATAATATTACCTCAGTGGTATAGATGTTAAAATTTATTTTGTTAAAAGAGGAGGGGAATTCCATGTAAAACGATAACCCTACTGAATTGTAGTACAATATATCGGGTCGTAAAATAAGTCCTCATTGTTTTTGATAGTAAATTCGATAAACGTTTCAGTTACTTGTACACAAATTTAGCCAACATTTAATCATAAAACATTTTTTCCTGTTGCCTTCTTCCATTTAATTTTGTAATTCCCTCCTCTTTGACTTTTTTTAAAAAGGTTTTTGTGCAATTTGTTTTCAACTATCCTCAAGAAAATAAAGTTATTCCTATTGAGTTTTGTATAGCTGGAATAAGTGAAAATCTGAAGGGGCATTGTCAGGCAATTACAATGGTTTAACTGCCAAGCCCCCCCCCCCAATAATTTCCATTGTCGATCGGGTTGGAAAACAACCCGTTGTGATTACTCAATGCTGATAGTTTTTGGTTAATTGCTGTAAATATGTAGTTTAATCTATAATTAACAGTAAGGTTTGGCAGAAGAATGGTTAGGGATGGCAGAAGAACTTTCCAATCCCACCACCTGTCCATTGCTTTATTTGGATTTCTAGCTTATGGCAGTAGGTTGCTGCCTACTAGGTTCATTGTATATTAGGAAACACAGAGGTGAAGTCCAATATATCCAAAGTCAACATGAGAGAAACATATATTGATCTGACAGACATATCCATCCTGCCCTAGATTAGGTAAGTTGTATGAGATACGTTAAGTATCTCTCTGCAATGTCTAGTCATTGAGTGAGTTTTATTTGTGCAAATAGCCTTGAATTTGGTTATCAATGGATGAAGGATAACCAGAATGTTTTGGTTCTTCCAAATCAAAACTTCCACTTTCAAACCGAGCTAACCACTTGGATCTGGATGGTACTTTCAATCCTTCTTTAAAAAGCTAATTATTCAGAAATTGTGAGATGCAGTCTGGTGTGATGTAGGTTTCATAAAAAATGAAGAAAATGTTTTTCTGAAACCTACATCACACCAGACCACATTTCACGATTTCGGAATAATTATCCATTAACCGTCACTAACCACCACATATTTAAAAAGATAGTTCCTACTCAGAGTAAGTTGTTTTCAACAGTTCGGATTTCAAGCTTTTAGCTCATCATCAGGTTGTAGAACTCCTTCAACCTGATGATGACCTAAAAGCTTGAAATCTGGATCATTGAAAACAACTTACTGTGAGTAGGCACTATATTTTAAAAAAATAAACATTGCTTGAAAACAAAAGAGACAGAACAGAAGACATATTTTAAAATGTGGGGTATTCAAAAATCATAAGGAAGAACATAAAGCTTAATCATTATTTGATCCCCTAGCTTTTATCAGACACATTTCACCAGAACATTACCTATTAAGCCAACAGTCCGAGTGGAATAACGCTGCTCCAAAAACCCACATCAGTGGCAATCCTGAACTGGCAAGATGCAGAACACCAGATGTTGGACTGGACCTAACTCCTTGCTCACACCACATCAAACTTTTACGAATGGGGAAAAAATTTCACATCCTTCTGTGCTTTGCTTACATAGGTTCAAGTGTGAATTCGTATTTTATACTCACAATTTTAGTAAATTTGTAAAATAATACTTGCCTTTTTTTATAGCTTTTATATTTCATTAAACTTATTAAAATAAGTTGATAATCGAACCCACAGAAAAAAGTAAAAACACCAACTAAACCAGGGTATTGATTAAACAAAAATCTATATGCTTAAATCTATGAGTAACCCTGTTAGCAGCAGTTAAAATACCATTTTGGTGATCTATCAAGTGTTGCAAAAATAATTGTTAAAAAAATGTATGCTTTAAAATTACATAATACATAGACAGAAGGAGGTAGGATAGATCAGGATGATTAGAAACGATCAAACTACCAGTTTATCGCCTTGTAAACCCCAACAAGAAATCCTAGAATTAGCTTGAATCCCAGTTTAAACCATATCTTTTTATGTCCAGTCCCTAGTACAAATCCTACCTTCAACAGCAACAATTAACAATTTAAATATTAATTTATTTTTTAGATGGAAGTCGGTGGAGACTCCAGTACTCCATCTGGGAGTGCGCCATCATCGCCGGTATCGAAGCAAAACAACAAAGACAATGCTGCGAAAAACTAAGACACATTTTCACCCCATTGCTTATTTGTAGTAAAATAGGTTGGCCAATTTGGGAAGACGTTCAATTCAAGATGTATTGTAAATAGCGTTGTAATAAGAAAGCTATTCAATTAGCATTAAATGAATTTTAGAATATCCTTTTAATTGTGATATGAAAAATTTCAATTCTTTTACTTTTTTAAAAATAATTTCTTTGATATTGGTTTAAATATACTCTTATAAATATAGTTTTGTAAATTAAATAGCCCAGTTGTATCCAATTGTGCAAGATTAAACATACATCTAAGTTATTGATTTTTTTTTGTATTTTAATTATAAGTATTGATTGGAGTCAATTGTTTTGGAGCTTGTTCATTTGCATAGTAGCCAGATGCAGTAAGTTATTTAATGAATGAATGATCGGAAAACACACCTGATTAATTTTAAATGCTCAATGTTGTGTCCATTGAATGAAAATTAATATTCATTAATTAACCATTATTATTCCATTAATTTAATTCATAAATAAAACAAAATGTATTGTTTTGCTTTTTCTCTTTAGAAAAGGTTTTCTCTTTTCTTAGAAAAAGTCATTTATAATAAAAGGCTTAATTACATTTTACCTTTTTTCATAATTTATTTTTTAAACTGAAGTAAAAATATTTCTGTAATTCTTAATTTTATTAACAAAACATTTTGAAATATTTTTATAGATTTTTTAATTATTTGTATTTATTTTGAGCATTTTTTTTTTAATTGTAAGCAAACTTAGTGTAAAAAAAATTATACAAATTTTTGTTTTAATTTTTAATATCACATTAAACCGAATCGAAACTGGGTCACATTGGCCATTTTGAAGCTTGAGCCATGTCCAAAGGTAGGATTGTTCTATTTTGGTATTTACAGTTCATACGAATGTAACTGCTTTCATTTCTATATGTTCGATAAGAAATGTTCTTTGTAAATAAAATAACCTACCTGAAATCCACGGATTTTCTTTTAATTATCCTAATCCTTCATTACTGTTTACATTTTTCTTTTGGAATCTCATTTAAAATGTTCAATATTTGTGAGTATTGAAAAATGAACAAATAACAGTCATTGTGACATACGTGTTCAGTGGGTTTACAAGATAAGACCTAGCATCAACATGCTATTATTTTTTTTTTTTTTATTAACAATTCATTCTGTTGCAAGATGGGCTTCAAAGGTTTAACTATATTTGATGTTTTAAATTTCAGGAGGAAGGAGGATAAACACAAAAACTTGTACTCATTTTATCGAGAGGAAGGGGGAAAAATTCATCACAAGTTATATTTTTATCATTTATCGCTATCAAAGTAAGGCTGTCAGTAATATGCCATTTTTTCATCGGTGTATGTTAAAAGATTCTTGGGCACATTTTTTTTTTCTAAAACTACCTTCAAAGTTGTTATAAAAGAAGAAAAATCAACAAAGACCAGAAATATGTCAGACACGAAACACTCATTTTAAAATGGTGTTTCTAGTTTTAAGGAAGACTCTTCGGACTGTGAAAATGAGGACTTGTTCTAAGTTAGACTAATTAATAAGTACTGTTTTCCAGGTGTTCCAACTGTTAGCAACTTTCTGCAGTTCTTACAAAATGAGACTACATATTTGCTTTTCCTTACCCTGATTAATTAATAAACAGTGAACTATTAGTACGCACAATGATAAATAAATACGCATTTTGAAAGAAATAAAGCTTGTACTTTCAAATTTGATTATGTAAAATAGTGTGGAATTGGTTGATATGTTTACCTAAATTTTATTGTTTACTATACCTCTTGACTGAGTACAAAATGCTGCTACTTTTTTTTCTCTCATAAATTAGCCTCCCAGTAGGGTGAAAATTAAAATTCCAGCCCACGTTGAATGTATTAATTGTAAGCCAATTTTCCCTTGAAGACACATTTCTTCATTCAAGTCGGACACTTCCACAATATTTTGCTCGATATGACTCACCGAGGATAAAAAAAATTAAATTAAAAAAAAAAAGTGAGGATATAATTTATTATATTTTGTTTAGAAAAGTAATACAAAAAATCATAAACATGTTTCCTTCAGTTTTGTTTTCACTAGAACAAAATAATTATACGAATACAATAAATTCGAAACGTTTAAATGTCAATTTATGTTATACTTTTATAAAAGAAGAAACTATGCTTTTATAATTTACCACAATCGTGCTAATAAACACGGTGTAAAACCCTAGTTAGTAATTAACTTAAGACAGTCAATGAACATAAAACATACAGTAGTTATACAACTATAAAATATAAATTACAAAGAAAAGAGTGACTCTATCTAGATCGAAACTGTAATAAGAAGAAAACAGTTTTAGACAAATAAATTTGATGTTTTTGGCTTATCTCTAAATTACATTAAAAACATCAATGAATGATCCTTTCATTCTGAAAATAAAAAATAAAACGTTAGTATACAATATATTTAGAAAAATAAGTTTTTTATGGTAGTAATTGTGTGAATCAACCTTCAGCGCCTGTCCCTCGAGTATGACCTGGAGCGACGAAAAGGGAAACTATGCGACCTCGAACGAGAACGGGACCTGGACGACATCCTCCTCCTCCATGGAGACCTTGACCTGTTAAGAACGGCAAATAAGTACATATCCGTGGCACAAATTCAGACCGAGAAGTTAAAAAAGAAAACTTTTTTTTAAATTTTTTAATTAGAGGGAACCAACAATCTCTATGAACATAATTGAAATAAATCAATTTAACACATAAACACTGGAGCTTGGATAATGATCCTGATCAACATAACGGTATGGAAGCTATACAGGGTGAAAAATTGTTAAAACTGAATGAATGGATAATATTTAATCAATTAAACCTTGGCTTAAAAATCATTGTACAGATTTATTAGGATAAGAATTAAAATTAAGAGAAATGGTTGCCTTGTAAATAAATAATGAAGTAATTGTTTAACTTATGAATTTGTTGTGAATTTTATTTTTCTATAACTCGTACTAAACAGCATCAACTCAGTGGTTGAACAAAAAACAAAAAAAAATGTACAGATAATTGAAAATTAGCACAATCTTTTCTAAAGTTTTGTTCAAGTACAAAATTTTTATTAGGAATCTCAATATATTTTTTAAAGATGGAATGAAGTTTTAAAGGAATATGTTAAAATTAATACTTTAGTTTACATTGTAGTATTTCAATATTACCAAATATTCAAATGTTAGATAGTGCTAAAATTAGCATTTCTTTACATAGCCTTTGAGAAAAATTGCATCCCGCCCATACTCATTTTAAGCCAAGTAATAAAACTAACATTTCCATTTTAATAAAAATCTATTAGAAAGGAAGGCAGTCGTTGCCTCAATTATTAACAAAATAAAAAACAGAAACTATTATTAAAAAAAAAAAAAAAAAAAAAAAAAATTAAAACACACAGCACTCGAAATACTTACAATAATACTGTAAACAAACTTTGGGAAATATTAGCACCAGTGTTATATAAAGAGAATAAAATACTAAAAAAAAGTACCCTAAGAAGCGGCAACATTGCCTAATATTGTGAAATTTTGGAAATCATAGCCACATGCTAAGTACCTAATACAGCAGAGTGTACGGTGGTTGATTGGTTGATTGGTTGGTCAGGGGTTGTTGGTTGTTTTTTGTTTATAAATAAAGTTGGATGGCTGGGAAGCCTTCATGTTGGTAGTAAAGTGACGATGGATGGTGGATGCAATAAACATGATGTAACAGCTTGAAGAAGTATAGAGCTATACTTGACCGTGTCCCTGCAACGTTTGGATAATTCAACTTTATTTCCAATTGTTTTTAATAAAATTTTTAAACTGAACATTCAAAAACCACCTGGGATAGATATCATGGATTAATTTTGTTTTTGTCTATTTCAAGAAATATTATTGTTATTACATGAGAATAGGGACTTCTATATTTGCTCTACAAATGTTATTTTTTGTTAATAAATTTTCAATAAAGAAGTTGTTTCTGTGTATTATTATTACCACTTGACTATAAAACGGACTTCCCTTTTTTTTTACTCCCAAACAAATCTGTTATAAGATGAAATTTAATAATGATTTTCTAAAACTGTTCAAAATTCAGCTATTGTCAAATATTATCAAAGTTCCAAAGGCTATAGTCACAACAAACAAAAAAATAAAATAAAAATAAATAATATAGCACTTTTCTTAAGTAAATTTTAATGCCCAAGAATATTATTTTTAAAACCAATTTACTTGTGAAAGAATAAACAATTTAACCTTAAAGAATATAACTAAAAATCTTTCAAATTGATAAAATTAACAATTAGTTTAAAGAGTAAATTTTGAAGTACCTGTGTTAATAATTACAATTTAATATTGTTAATTAATAGAACAAATATTAATTTATGCTAAATTTTTAATGAGGTAGTGTTTTAAATAGCTAGTATTTAGCGACTGTTAATTAATGATTATTTAAAGATCAGTCACACTTGCATTTCAAAAAAAAAAAAAAATCCCAGGAGAAAATTTGTAAACGTCGAAAGTTAATTTCTCAAGTGTTTGAAACTTTTTATATTAAAAAAAAACCTAATAAATGCAAAAAATTAAGTTTTGATATGCAATAAAATAAAATAAATTTTGTTTTCAGAAGGAAGGAAACAATCAAGTTGAATCACCCATTGACTTCACTTATACAAAAACAGTAAAATAAAATAAAAAAATATCCCGAGTTAAATCCCAGTTAAAAAATTAAATAAATTAATTTAAAAAAATCACGGACTGGAAGATAATCAGGCACATATTAACGTGGTCAATGACAAATTATGCTTTATAAATACTACGACTGAATTTGAATCCATTTTGAATACACACCATCCCAATAATTGACTTTTTTTTTAGATCAAACCTTAACAGAAATCAAAAAATTTAATTTAAAAAAAATTGTTCATACATATTTACGACCATTTTTTTGTTTGGTGCCTATTTTTTCTTTTAATTCTTTTTTAAATCAAAATTTAATCCTTAATGCTCCTTTTCAATTTCATTTTTATACTTAATATAATTTTAAATTAATTAACATTTTATAATTTTAAATTGTAAAAAGGCCCGTTTCATTATCCCTACACTGGACATTACCTCTCATACCTCTGAATCAACAATATTTAATTGGCTTAAATTTTAAAGTAATTAATTTCCCAAACTTTCCATTTAATTTAATTAAATTAAAGGAAAAACATTGGTATCACAAGATTATATAGATTTTGTATAAATAGATCAAATAAATTGTTTAATTTCAATTTTTTTAACTAAAAAAAAAATTCTTGTGTAATTAATTGTTAAAAGGAATAGAATGTAAAAATTTTGGTTTTATGACAACTGATAGAGATGCAATGATGCATGCTTTTTTTCTGCTTTCTAACGTGTTACTGAATAATACTAGCAATAAATACCTCGAACGTCGAGCTGGTGAGCGCCTGCGGCCACGTCCTGAACGTGTCTTCCCATTTGACATTTCCACAATAATTCTAGTACCACAACATCGACTGAAAAAAAAAAAAAAACAGAAAAAAAAGGCATATTACATAGCAGTTGCACCATGAGTCAGATCCTCCAATCCTACTGACAGTGATCTTGATATTGGGACGGTGAAAAAATAATGCAGGTTTTGAAAAGGCGGTCAAAACCATTTTTAATTTTTATATAATAAAGAAAATTAATTAAAAAATTTTCTATTACAATCTATACATCTATGCTAACATGCTTTTATTCCGCTGACATAAAAATCTTGATATTTACTCAGAATAAAGTCTTGGGAGATGTTTTCGGCTTCACTGCGTTCACCAAAAATTTTATTACTCAAGAACTGATCAAAATGCCAAAAGGTGGAAGCCTGTAGGTGAGAGGTCAGGTGAATATGGAGGTAAGTTTCCACAGGGCTGGCATTGCGACATGTGGTCTGGTGTTATCGTGAAGAAGAATCGGCCCCCTTACCGTTCACCAGTGCTGGACAAAGATGTTGCCGTTTCCTTTACAATTTGTCAACTTCTTGTCAATATTTCTCTGCTGCAATAACCATAATTCAGGGATTATAGTGAACAGCCCCAGCAGAACAGCCACCACAACTCTTTTTGGGTTCAGATTTGGTTTCAGGAAGTGTTCTGGCGCTTCAAACTTGTTCAACAACTGCCAACCTGTACGCCTCCTATCATACAGAATCCATCATCCAACATCGCATGTGATGATTTTATCGAGAGATGGGTCATTTTGGTGGCACAACAGATGAGACGTGCAAATTTAAAAGTGTGAATTTCTTTGAGATTTGTGAGTTAATACAGTATACTTGTCGAGCTTCTTTGCTTTACCAATTTGCTCCAGAAAGTGAACAATTGAGCAGTCAACATTAAGCTATTCCACAATTTAACGGGCTGTTTTAAGTGAATTTTTGTTGATCAACAATTTGAGTTGGTCGTCATCTACAATGGAAGGCCTACGGCGACCTTCACTGTCTTTGAGATCACATCTCCAAGGCAAAATCTCTGAAACCAGTGCTGCATCGTACATTCATTAATACCTCCCCCCTCCCAATTATATTGATGTTATGCACGGTTTGGGCCACGCTTTGCCCACATTTAAATTCATACTAATAGAAAGTCTAGTTTGGACATATTTAATTTTGCAGGTCCTCATTCTTATAAAATTTCATATAAACTAAAATCCGTTAGGTTTCGTGGTCTGACTGACCAAATAAATTCTATTCAATTAATTAATCTTTAAGCAACTTGTTGGTTGAAATAACACAAATAATAAACAAAAAATTACATAAAGGAGGGAAAATGAGAAAATAGCTCGTGTGGTAGAGCACAGCGGCATATTGAGCCAAAGGTCGTGGGTTCAAAACTAGCTCGTGACACTGACTTTTTTATCTCAACCAATACCATAAACTAAAATGTTTTGTATACAAGATTAAATAGACTAAAGACTAAATATAATCCTTAAATTAGATTTGACTTTGTTTACATGACAAACACGTGCAAAACTAAAACAAATTTTCAAAACCTGCATTAATTCTACACCAACCCAAAACATTACTTTGCCAGTTTCTTTTATTATTGTTATTATTATTATTTTATTTATTTAGCAGGATAGCCAGTTCACTACCACCATTACGCCAAAATGCTCCAGCATATTGGCTTATGTGGTATTTCTTTATTGAATGTAATGAGCATTATAATTTTAAACACAAATTCACATAGAAGAATGTGAAGAAAAACAAAGTGCTTATAAGTTACAAGTAATGGCAAAATTGTTGAGAACTTATATGAGCGCTTAAAAGAAAAAAATCACAAGCTTACAAAATATCCATCCTAAAAGATTTTATACTACCGAAATGAATGCAAAAAGTTCGTAATTTGACACCCTAATAGTAAAATGTGTTTAATTAAATTAAATTTTTTTAGAAGAAAATATTGTTTACGGTACGCTGCCATGTTAGAAAGTGACCAAAATTGTTAAATTGTGTTATTAACTCACGTTCCATCCAGGGCGCGGACTGCATCCTCGGCGTCCCTGGCGTCCTCGTATTCGATAAAAGCGAAGCCCGGAGGATTCCTCGCCACCCAGACATTTCTCAGCGGGCCGTATTTCGAGAAAACATCCTCCAACTCATTTTTGGACGCATTGTTGCCCAAATTGCCGACGTACACCTTGCATGCCAAGTCCCACTCGCGGTATCTGCTCATTCTGCTTTCTTTCTGGGGGTCAGAGACGAAAACGTTCGTAAATGCCAAGCTCGGCTAATATGGCGCACTGTGAAAGTTTCAATTAGTATTAGTAATACAATTCAAGTACACTTACAATTTTGTTGGACTGGAAATGGAAAAGAAATGCTGGAGATTTTTTTTTAATCCACAAGATCCGGTTTTGATTTCGCCCGTTCAGACGTTAAAAAAAGCCGGAATGCGCACTTTTATTTGATAATAACGACCCGTCGTTTAATACAGTACTACGTTGGAACGCTCGTGCTAAAGCTAATGGCGACTGGCCGCAAATCGACCCGATACGTCATAACACAATGCTTTCTTGTTTCCTCAGCAAACAAACGTTTGCAGCATTAAGCTCGCAAAACACAATTAAATGTTTAATAATTTTTTCATAAAAACCGACAATTTTGAAAGGTGTAAAAGTTTGTAACGTTTGGCGCAAAAAGTAAGATTTCGAGCAGGTGGTCGCTTCAGAATGTCAGAACCCTAACAATAAAACGCGGGAAATAACGCATTTCAAACAAAAATGTTGTCACAAAAAATGTTTTACAACAAATTTCCCTTTGAAAAAAATCTTTATTTGTACAAAGTAAACAATATTTGTTTTGAAATATTTTTAATACTTAAAATACTGTTTTTTTTTTCTTTTGTTTTATGAGGGTTCGCAACAGCAGAGGGTGTATCAACCCTTAGGGTGCCGGTGTTTTTGAAAAAAAGTAAGTTCTAAGTATGTCCGATTCGACTGCGGGTTCACTGGATTCGAACCCGGAACCTTCACCTTGATGAGCGCCGTAACAACGCTTAAACCGTTGCAGAAGTAATGCAGGTTTTGAAACGGCCCCTTTTAAAATAGTGATGATGTATAATGTTACATTTTTTGGATTTATATATTTATTATTTTAGTATATTTCTTATTTATTCTAGTAAATTAGGATATCAAACTGTATTTACCAAATACATAAATAGTTTTTTTTTAAATAAATTTGTATTAATACTATATAATCAATCTTTTGTTGTACACCTGTGTACATACTAAATAAATAAACTTATAAAATAATTATGTTGTAATTTTTCGGTCAAAAAAATAAAAATAAAATAAAAGTACTGGATATAAAAAGACCCACCCACTGATTTGCCCTGTTGACCTTCAGGGAAGCCCAAGTATTCCAACCTATATTTGTTTTGTACTATAATTTTACCTATATTTAAAATCATGATTATGATGTATAATGTTATAGTTTACGAAATATTATTTATTTGATAAATTTAACAAAATGTATTTGCAAAATACATAAATAAAATATACATAAATTTGTAATAATAATAAATAATAAAATTTCATTTGTTGTACACCTATATACATACTAGATAAATTTATAAAATATACGTATATTATATTATTGTATTTTTTAGTAAAAAAAAACATTGGGTATAAAAAGACCCACCATGGTTGTCCTACTGACCTTTAGAGAAGCCAAAGTATATTTATATTTAAAACTTTATATATAAAGATATATTTAAAATCATGATGATGATGATGTAGAATTTTGTATTTTATCTAAATACATATATTTTAGAAAATTATGTAATCAACCCTTTTTTGTAAATAAATAAATAATATATAGATTAATTTCTAATAACAAAATGTAGTACAATATACGAACTGATGATGGGTGTTAATTTCCGAAACGCCGTATAAATGTAAATAATTAATGTATAAACAACACGTAGAAAGGTATCCTAACATAAAAAAGTTCTTATAAATAAATAATATTACTATAAACCTTAAATTCAGTTCCTAGTATTTAATTATTTAAAAAATTGCGCTATCTTTATACTGGTTTTCTTCTGGATTTTTTTTTATTAATTATTATTATTATAGTATAACTACGGCCGAAGGTTATCCAAGCCATTTATGCTGTTATATGGTTTCTATTATTCTTAAATAAAGTATTTTATTATTATTATTGTCATAGAGCATATACCACTGTTATCACAACTAAAATGTAATCTATGGTTATCCTAATCTATGGTTATCCTCTCCATTTCCCACTTCTGTCGCTAGTCCCTAATCAGTATATTCTCTCACAAAGTCTCAGTATTACAATAATTATGCATTCTTCTTTAAAGTAACACTTGAAAGGAAATCTACCATGATTTATGCAAAATGGTTTCTTATTCTGCTGTTTTATTTAAATATTTATTTCGTCTTCCCAGTAAACCTGAGGTGAGTGAATTTCTGGTTGTATTCATGCAGTGACATGAGAAAAAGTTTTTCTTTTTTAAATATATATATATATATATATTTTTTTTTTGCAGTGGCATAAACAAAGGCATTTCTGGCGGATGCACTGAAATGCTCGACACATTTGCTGCGTACTCAGCAAATTTTACGTATTGCGCGATTAAGAATGCTCGTCCGATAAGACTGTGCACCAAGTGCAACGATTTTTACACAATTTTAACCATAGTTTATTTTGAAATTTTAAAGGTAAGGATTCATACTTGCTCGTTTTTTGATTATTTAAAAAAAAAAATATTTTTTTTTTTTGTTTCAGTACCCTGATGTCGATGGTGATTGTAGGGATGAACTGTTTAATTTGGACAGACTCCAGGTTGTTATTTCAGGATATCGTTATGTTATGGACTTGTGGAAAAGAGCGAGCTGTGATAGTAAGTTAAATGCATATTTCTTCAAAATTATATTCCAGGTACCTTGTCTTGCTAAAACTGACTTTAGCATTGTGGTAACATTCAGCACATTTTTCTTTAAATTATATGTATGTATTTTTTAAAATGAGGTTTAAACAGCTCAATCTTTTGCAACTTTATTCTTAACTCCAGTTCCTTCTTGTTTTAACAAACATAACTACAGTGTTCGAAGTGAAAGGTCTAATGTTTACTTTTTGATTATGTAATAATTGCAATCGTCCAGATATCTAATCAGATATTGAATTATTGTAGAATTATTTATATACATTCAACTACTTAATGTAGGGGGGGGGGTAGACGAATGGTTAAAGCGTCAGGCTCTCAGCTTGTAGATCCCGCGGTCATCACAAAATTATACATTTTTTGTTTTTTTTTTAAAATGTTTTTGCATATAATGGGTAACTGATTCTCAGCTGAACTAAGTTTTGAGAAAAGTCCTTTTTAAAATTCAAAACTACCATATCCCAAGACTACCATTCTATACCAAGAAACAATTCAATGCCAACAACCAATCGTCCATCATATCTTCGAATGTGAATGAAGATTTAACCTAACATACAGAATAACCTAGGAAATGAGAAAAAGGATTGGGTCTATTGCCCTAAACGTGGGAACCAGGAAGGTACAAGCCAGAAGGCTGCAATTCCTGGGGAAAACAAACCCCTTCTTCCTAGTATCCTCATCACCATCTATAACAAAATTTTTTAATTTATTACTAAATATCCAACTATAGATAAAATATAATTTCATACTCTCTCAATTTTTGTTTCCTCCACTGGCACCTCATGTTGGCAGTGTAGCAGGGTTCAGTGGAATTCGTTCTTGGAGTGGATTGAAGAATAATTTCTTTTTAACTTTTTTAACTAAACTGTAAATGATGGGGGTTTACAATAAAGGATAGTAGTTTCATTGTATCTAGTTCTGTTTTTGAGACAAGCCTTTATCCAATGATTATTTGGAGGTCGTGAGATGTGGTCTGGTGTGACGTGGGTTTTAGAAAAACATATTCTTTATCGTGCTACGTTTCAATCTTTATTGAGATCATCTTCAGGGATCAAAATGTTTGCTTTCCGTGTAGATGTGTCATTCTTGTCTGTCGTGCTGAGAGTGCCCACACTTGCATATTGTATTTTTTTTTTTTTTTTTTTTTATCTGGTTTAATTATGTATCGTATGTTTATTGTAGTCTGATGAGATTTATTAAAGTTTATGAACTCTTAAGTGTTTAACATGAGTATATTCTTGGGTCGGTTTTGGGCACTTTTATTGCCCCTTCTCTTATTAATAAACAAATAAATTTGGCCTAATCCCCTGAGACATTTTATTGCATAAATTCTAACAGCTTTACACTCCGCGTACATTTTATACATGTGTACACTTTATACAATTCCACTGTTCTCCAATTAAGGAAAAACTTTAAAAATATGTAATGCAATTTCAAAATTCTCAATGTCTCAGTTATTTTCTGTTATTACATACGTACTTGGTCTGCACTTGCTTGAATGGCCATGTTTTTTGGAGTGTTTGTAATAAGTTAGTCATGATGATAATTCACTGACTCAAAACAAACTATGAACACTGAAAACAAATCAATAACAGTTGTATGATAAGTAATTTATAATTTGTGAATTATATATGAATGTTTTAATTTTACCAACATTATTTATTAAATCAAGTTGTCACTTAAGTAATTTTGTGGTTTTATTTTCATTTGTCTGTTTTCTATCCAAGGTTGTTTTAAACCAAGCTCATTAGGAAGCTTGAGCCCAGAGCTGACGGATACGAACGCCGCGATCTTTAACACATCAGAAGTCCTCAATGGTTGCATCGCTAAGTACAGGAATGAAAGTGTTTTCCCCGACAATGTGACCTGTACTGAATGCAAGAGCCACTACATCAAGCTTAATGAATTATATAACCGTTTGAAAGCCGACACCGGCGAGATAGCATATTGTATGGATGTCGTGGACTTGGTAAGATTTGAATAGTCTCTTTTGTATTCAATAGTTTTTTTGGTCTGCTCGACCAATTAATTTCTTTCAATTAATTAAGGTTTTTTGTTTATATAAAAAAGTCGAAGTCACGATACCTCAAGTGGTAGAGCAGCCGCGTATCTAGACAAAGATCGTGGGTTCAAATCCCACTAGTGACATTGATTTGAGACTTTTTTATCTCAATTAAAAACCTTAATTAATTGAAAGGTTCTTTTGTATTTTCTGAGGTTAATCTATTACGAAATTTTAGATTAATACAACAAGGATAGAATGGTCGAAAACATTGGGCTGCAGCAGTATCAAAAAGAAGTCAGAGTATATTTTTTGGATAAGTTCTGCGTTTTTTACTCTCCTCCCTGTTTTATTCTATTTTTTTATTTACGCTTTCACCGAAAAGAAGTTCCACCCACTTATTAACCGTAAGTTTTTACATCAAATATTACTATAAAGAAATAACTTATAATTAATTAAGGTTTTTAGTTCAAATAAAAAAGTCAATCGCACAAGTGGGATTCGAACCCACGATCTTCAGCTAGATATGCTGCTGCTCTTCCACTTGCTCGTGCCATTTTTTTTATCTCAACTAAAAACCTTAATTAATTGAAATGTATTAATTGGTCAAGTGGACCACAAAATTAGTGAATTTAATAACTTGTAATTATGGTTTTAGATAATCATTGGCAACAGGAAGAAGAAAGACATGAACAAACATGAAACAAGAACAAAATTATTGTCTATAGCTAATTTTATTATTTATTGATTCTTTAATAAAATATATTTTACGTTTAACAAGATTTTCTTCATCCTCCAATTCAATCATTCTATCGGCGAATTATTTTAATTTAGGACCAGAAAAACCTTTCAATTATTAAACTTTCAAGCTGTTCATTCTGTCGATTACAGGGCATTCGTCCATTTTTTTCACCTAGTCTGCATTAAATATAAGAAGCATTTTAACTTTAAAAAAAACCAGGCATTACACAAAACAATAAATGTATTAAATACATTAGAAAGGTATGTGATATGATGAATAAATAATACGATAATAAGATTATCAAGTACAAGCTGTTCACAACAAATCATCTAATAGGCAAGGACTTATTCTCTATACATTTCCTTTTCACTCATTTCGAAAAAATTTGTGCTAAAGATTTTTATGCTTGTATTTACAGTAGTTCGTCTTCCCTTGTGTAGATCAAAAGATTTTTTTATATGTACAACTGGGTAATTATAAAAATTCACAATTGCTCTATGTATATGTGCTGTTAAGCTAGATATATTTAGGGATACATGCATGTAGTCTAGTCTATCAGATATCGTCGTTGAAACCCTCCAATAATTTCTAGAGCACCATTTTGGGCTACCTGGAGTTTAGCAAAATTGGATTTGGACGTATTTCCCCAAATGGAAGCACCAAATTATTAATGGACAGTTTATTAATAATTTTATTATTTTTACAAAAAACACTTATTGAACACGACGTAAATATATGTTTCTTGCTTATTATGATTCATGCTTTTGCATACTTCTTTTCAAGTGGTAACTAAAAGAAAGTCTGGAATTCAGATTAATTTTCTTATGATTGACTGGTCTGTTTTGAGTCAACCGTATTGCCTCAGTCTTGCTAACATTGAACTGATTGTCCATTTTCAAAATATTGAAAACACCTATCTACATTTACTGATAATTCTCTGCAGAAGAATCAACCATGTAGGAGGCTCTAATAAAGACCATATCATCAGAAAAAGTCATTCATTTATAAAGATGATAAATAATGTTGGTCAGAGTACAGCCCTGGGAGGGGGGGATGCCAAACAGATTTTTTTTAATATAAAAAGGTGATCAACTGCTTTGGGATATTTTCCGTCTTAAAAGCTTTCAAGCTGGGAGGTGAGTGGGTCACAACCCAGGAACAGAAACCAGGGCCCTGGAAGTATCAGTTATAACCACCACAGGACGGGCACCCCAACATTGAGTAAAATACAGATTATTGCATAAAATGAATATTCTTTTGAGTTAAATTATTTCATAATTTAATCTTAGCATTTCAGAAATTAGTTTTTTCATCATCACCAAGCGAGTCTTTGTTTATGTCGGTTAGAATTTCTAACTGATGTCTTTTTTCTACATATTTTTTGCAATTTGTCAAACAAAGTGTACATTTTTTTGCCATGAGATAAGAATGAGTAAGCTTTCAAAGAACAATTCTGAGCCTAGCAAGGACAATTTCTTCATGCCTGGAACCCCTACCAAGGTTTTACAATTTTTATCTCCCTAAGTTTGACATTAGAAGTCGTTTCCAATTCTTTTTGCCATAGCTGCCAAGACTTTTATGCCAAGCAGACACATTGGATTTTGGTGTCTCATCATAATTTGAGCAATCTGTAAAACATAGTGTTGGATACGAAAACATATTTATTCTTTTATAAAATTATTTAAACACATATAACTTGTGAAAGTAGAATTGTATATTTTTTTTCAATTTCTGATTCATTAGGTAATATTTTTATCGATTACTGTAAGGCAAAAGTATTGGTAATTCCGTTACGCAACTGTGCAAAGTTACAGAGGTTACTATTGAACTATAGCATTCGCTAGGGTACAATTTGAACTAATTGAACCTGATAAATTTAAACTGTTAAATCAACATGTTTAAATAATGTGTATATTTTTAATTTTATATAATGTACTAATTTGAAGTTTAATTAAACGTTAAAAATGTTGATAACAATTTATTAATCGATATAAAATCGATTGGTGGTGTCATCGTAAAAGAAAAAGTAGTGACATCCACGCTGGCGTGAATTGTGTTGTTACTTGCCAGTTGCTAGAAACCTAGTGTCAGTCGTGCCAAAACCAGATTAGACCGAAGTTGGACGTCTCTTGATTTCGTTGCACCAAAAGGACAAGGTATTACATACATTTGCATTGCTCATTTCTTTTTCTGTTAACTTTTAATTTTAAAAAAATCCTTTTTTTCACTTTACACTTTGCACCGTTTTACACAGATATGGACCAAATCTCTAAAGTAATCGAACCCAGCAGGCAGTTCGCTAAGGATTCGCTCAGGCTCGTCAAAAGGTGCACGAAACCCGACAGAAAAGGTATAAAAAACACAATTAAATAAATGAAGAAAAAAAAATGGCCCAATAATTTATTTGATAGTTAATTATAATTTCCAACTTGTATGTAGGTGACTTGTATTTTAACGTTCAGACTTTTGTTGTACTATTTGTTGACTATTAAAAAAAATTCAATATTTTGCAACAATCAGTTCGTTGGTTTTAGTCTTTAGGAAATTTAACACCATTGTGTATATTGTATAATTCTTAAATATTTCATTGTTAAAGAATCGAACCTAAATAGGTCAGGGAGTAAGATAGACGGTCGTAAGATTGACATACAATACTTGCAGCATAAAGAAAGCATCAACATACATTCAGAAAAAAATGTATATTTCAGACTATAATATATAATATTATAAATCAATAATAATAATATATGTATTTTTATTAATCAGAAATCGTCAGTTGCGGTCTGGTGTGATGTAGGTTTCAGAAAAACATTTTCTTCATCGTGCCAACGTTTTGATCTTTTTTGAATCATCTTCAGGGCTTAAAGTGTTCGTTTTCTGTAATTGTTCTATGTCGTATCGAGATATTAATCACAGCATACTTATTTTAATGTTATTAATTTAACACAATTAATTACGGTTTTTAGTTGAGATGAAAAAAAAGTTAATGGCACGAGAGGGATTCGAACCCACGACCTTCGGCTAGATACGCCGCTGCACTACCACCCGAGCTATCGTGACCTCGATCCTCTTGGACATCAACTCCCCATCTCAACCTCACCTTACGAGTTTTGCCTCCTTTTGCCATATTTCAACTTTTTTTCATCTAAACTAAAAACTGTAATTAATTGTGTTATATTCTGTTTCGGACCACGAAAACAGTGAATTAGTTATTAATTTATTACTAGGTTTTGATATCAATAACAAGTCAAGTATTACCTCCTCTAACCTTGAGGAGGGCCTTAAGTTGCCTAGGTAAATTGAGTTAATAAGCAACTGGATTCTTCAGCAAGAGTGGTTTGAAGCTGTTCAATGCTTATAGGAGGTTCTATAGGATTCGTGTCCAAGTAATGGGTAACAACTCATGCAGTTGAGCATTACCATGCATTAATACGAAGTTGTTCCCAATAAATGGAACCACAGCGCCGAGAGAAACATCTTCAATGTACCTTAGTGCAATCAACGGTCCATTCTGTATGATAGTTTGGTAAGGGCATGGACATTGATTTCATCCCATACCCTGTCATTTTTGAAAGGGCTGTAACTTACGCGTGGCATATGAAGCAAAATGTTCTCCTCTTTTTTACACATGTTCCTGGTCATCTGACTAAACTAAACTGTCACTCGTCTCTGAAGAGAACTGCCCCTTATTTTCGATGTGTACATGCAAGACATTCGATGTTATGCCTATCTAGTAGTAGAGAACCAGATGTGGGACATCTAGAGATTAAGCGATTCTCAGGAAGCGTTCTGATATGTACCATTTGGAGTTGACTACATATCAAGGAAACATTTATATAAACGTTCTATAGTGCGGTAAGAGCAATAAAAGATCATTGTTGACCACTACCTCTCTTCAATCAAGAATTCCAGCCGCCCTGAACTGTTAATTCTTAGCCAGTCCCAGAAATCGAATATGGTCACTTGTAGAATGTTGTTGAAAGAGCCTAGTGTACAGATTTTTCTTCTGTAATTGAATTTTTTTGTTTAAATTTGTCAATTGAATGTGAATTTATTGATTAACATATGCCATGTACACCAAGCATCTACTTTAGTTAGACAATTTTGCTTATTGGTCGTTTCCACCTATCAACGATCTAAGAGCCATCATCAGTGAACTGAGCTATACCATTCATTCTAGTGTTATTGTTTTTAGCTTTTTAAATGTAATATTTTGAGTGACTGAATTTTTCAAAATGCTCAGAAGAAGGTAAAAAGTAAAGAAATTTCTGACAGGATGTCAGGCTACTTACAATAATTTTCCAAATTATTTTTAAATAATGTTCCGAGGGCTAGTGGTTTGTTCAGGATGGTCAGCATTGTTCATTACCTAAGTGAGGTACTTCCTTTTTCAAGGCTTGTGTATATTTAAACGTACTATTCACCTGAAATACTTATTGGCAATTAAAAGTGTAAAGAAAAAGAGGTTGTGAAGTTAACAAAATATATACAGAAATTAAAAAAAAAGAACAACAATAAAAAAAATGGGACCAACTTTGAACTGTAAAGGTTTAACACATAACTGTATTATAATTATGTTAAATGGTGAGAATTATTACATTAATAACCCAGAGTTTCAAATGTGCAATAAAAGACAAACAAAAAGAAAAATTAAGTGAAAATAATAATTGAATATCATATGCTCCAACAACGCTGTCCTGGTGATTTGCCCTTTCTAGTTTATTAGCTAGCAAACATAAATTGTCTATAAAACCCAGAATACAAGAGATATTTGTTACTATAAAAGATCGCACAAGATCATTAGTTATCTTTTTGTGGATGGAGTGTGTTTAAGAGGCAATAAGGCTGATCTAGTGGGAAAATTGAAGAGTATTTCTGTGCTGGATGTGTCTAGCAAAGATTTTGGAGGGTTTTTTTAAAGGAAAAATTTGGAACCTCTGACATTTGGAATCAAGGAAAACAAACGTAGTGAAATTAAGGAACATGTCAAACTTTTGGGGTACGACAATGCCAAGATCACAGAAGAGGAAACTGAATTGGCTAGGCACTTCAACTTGTGGTTTAATCTCTATCAAGCCTATTCTGGCATGTAAAAAACAATGAAGACCAAATATTGTGGCTTGTGAATAATTAGACTGAAATTTCGAAAAATTTCTCCTTAACAACAGAGTTCTGTACTGAAACTGGTTTAATAAATAAATTCTGAAATATAAAACATAGGAGAGTGAGATGGCTTTAATTTTGAGGAAGTGAGGGTGACTTTTGTCCTTTTCCCTATTTTTTTTTTTTTTTTTTTTTAATTAATTAAATGGATATTTCAAGTAACTATTTATTACTTGTCGAACTTGTTGGAAAAAGAACGTGAGAAGGAAATCAGTGATGAAGTAGAAGAGGAGAAGGGCAAAGGAGATGCTGAGAAAGAGAAAGATAAGGAGGATGAAAAGCCAAAGATTGAAGATGTTGGAGAGGATGAAGAGGAAGATGGCAAAGAAAAGAAGAAGACAATCAAAGAAAAGTTCACCGAAGATGAAGAACTGAACAAGACCAAACCCTTCAACATCAACCATCAGGTGCGGATACTTCAACGTTACATCTAATCATACAGTGGACGCATTTATGGGTGCGCTCGCAGACGAAGTCATGACCTCACGCACGATTTTTCCCCGGGGGTGGAAATATTGTTACGTATCAACAAGGTCGGTCGGCGCTGCCCTTCTGGACTGCAGGATCAAAAAGGAAATAGACGAGGAAGGGAGTCCTATGCTGAATGTGGTACCGTGAACATCGGCAAAAAACTAAGGATACATTCTCTCGAAGTACTCGTTCGGAAGAAAAGGATTTTTTTGTTCATTAACCGAGAAAATTAATTTTGATTTATAATTATATTTTTTGTTTGTAAGTAAGATAAATTTTTATTTCTTAATTAAAAGGTTTATTGTAAAAAAAGGTAAATCTTTAATTTTAAATTTACCAAAACATAGAAGGTTATAACAAAGACAATTTTTTTAAAAAATTTATTTAAATTTAATACTGATAATGAATTATATTGTTGATGTATATTTTTTCTTCTCCACAGTAATAAATCAATTGTTTAGTTACTATTTGATTTATATTTTTTGTTCTTTTTTTAAATCAAAAACTCCAGACCAACTGCAAGATAAAGTAGTCATACAATTGCTGAATGTAAAAATAATAATAATCTAATTACTTAACAAACCTATCCAACAAAATAATTATTCATTAAAGTTTAATAAAATGTAATGCTTTAAAACCCCTTTTATTTTTATTATTGCATTTTTGTATCATTTAACGATTATACTTTTCAGAATTTCAAAAGATTGCTCTCGCCACTGCTATTGGATTTTCCATTATGGGATTCATCGGCTTTTTTGTCAAACTCATCCACATCCCAATTAACAACATCATCGTGTAAGTAATATTTATCTGGCCTGAGATTACAAGTTCGTTATTTGTTGGCTGTTTCTGTGCTCTTATGTGTTTATTTTTGTTTTTCAGGGGATCATAAAATACCTATATTCATCATTTACAGACTACCGTGTTTAATAGATTAAATTCATTTTGTTTTTGATTTTTTATATATTTATTGTCCAATAAATTTATATTTGTACACTTAGTGGTTTTTTTAATTAAATAATTTTTCCTTAAATTTGCATTATTTTTAATTTTTTCTTTCTTTCTGTCTTTATTTATTTATTTATTTTTTAAAGTACATTCTGTGGTGGAGGATTCTTATTTTTGTTATCCCAAGTGTAGGTTTTGGAGATCCTCCTCTGCCTAGTGTGTCTACTTTTTCGTCATCCAAAATTCCTTTGTGCCCTTGCTCTCAAGATATCAGGTTGGTACATTAACCCTGGTTTTGGAGATTTTAGATGCTTTCACTATTTCTGAATTTGGAATTAGAATTGATGACAATATGAAAAAAGTCCCAGAGGGTAGTTGGACTTTAAACTCTCTTGAATGACAGGATCATCAAACACCCATTTTCCTAACGAAAGTAGTCTTTTAATAATTTGAGACATAGCTTTGTTTTTGTCTTGTGTGAGTCAACTTCAATTGTGGTGGACAGGTATATTTTTAAAAATTTAAATGATTCATAGTGGTTGAAGGCCATTAAATTATAATTAAACTGAATCAACAGCAAAGGGAAATTGGCATTTGCAATTTGGTCAGTTCTGATAAACCTGGTCTGCTTTTTTCAGTGTTTTTGCCTTGTTGCTGAATTTCTAAAATAGCCAAGAAAAGAAGAAATCTCACAATATTGCAATGTGATATGAAATAGGATGGGTTAAGTATGGTTCCTTGAGGAACACGCCCCTTAGTAGGGGTAAAATGTTTTATGTAATAAGATACAGTATAATCTAATTGTCAGGTATGATTTTGAATTATCATTTGGGAAAATTAAAGCTTCTACAAGCCTGAATGTCGGAATCGCACAAAAGCAAAATTATTATTGCCCAAAAGAAAGGCAACGGGGTTTTTCATGCAGTGCACATGCTGTGATTAACATGAGTCTGAGGTAAAAATATGTACAAATCCATTAAATAATTTTTGTATGCTTTCCATTTTAAAACAGAAACTAAATTATACATCAAATTCATATAACAATCATAATATTTTTATTTTTTGCTAATTGTGTATTTATTATTGTATTACAAATGGGATGTAAAAAATTTTGAATTCCAGTATAAAACAAGTATTTTTATTTACTGACAGGCTGAATTAATTTTTAAAAATCATATGATACATCTGATGCAAATCAGTCAAAATCATAAAAACAAAACCACACACAGGTAGCATTTTTTGCTACTTAGCATTTTTGTGAGAGAAAAAATGGAAAAATGAAGTGACATAGGATTTATAGAAAGAAATGCAGAAGAGTGAATTCCAAGGGGCTGGAGGTAATTCTTTGCTTTAAATTAAAAATTTTTCAATAGCTGTATATACTTGAAAATAATTCATAATGAAGAAAGGCCAAACAGAAGTAGCTCCCGCAGTGAGTGACAGTCAGCTAGGTAAACCTTCGGAACCAACTGCTCCGGCCGATGAGCATGCGCAGGAACCCAAGCAGACTGTGAACATACAGAAGAAGGTGAAATCGAATGCCAATAAAGATCCGACAAAGAAAAATCCAAAACGGATTTCAAATGCTGCTCACGATTCATCTTTAGCAGGGAAAGATATCAATGCTAAAAAGGCCAAACCCCAACCCAAACGGAACCCACCGCCTCTGAAGATGAACAAGCCTGTACCGAAAATTAAAGAAGCTGAAAAAGAAAACAGCAAGACAGAGGAAGTCCCTGGGAAAAAGAAACCTTCTGACCTTTCACCAAGCCGACCTTCTGTTCCGATAAAGAGGACAATGAAGAGGAAGAAAGTGGTAGCGACTAAGGATGTGGCTAAAGATGGAGATAACCAACCAACGGAACAACAAATGGACGATGTTACTCAAGAAAGCACTTCATAAAAATGCTAAGCCAAGGGAAATAAACATATAAATACTTATTGTCTCAAATATTATTTTATTTAACTTTTAAAATATTTTAAATCATCTACACTCAATTTAAAACAACCCGTATTATCATAAAAATCTATGAACAACACTTTTTAGGATTTTCTAGTTTTATGAGGATATGAAAACAGAAAATTTCAACTAGGCAATAAAAAAAATTCTTTTTTCTATTAATATTTTATTTTCTTATGTGAAAATATCAAGTTATAAAATGTCAGGTGTTTGTATCAAATTGTTTTGATAGTACTTTATGGCCTAAATGTTTTTATTAAATGGAAATTAAAAGTTGTTAAAACATATGCGCTTCAGATTTGATGTAAGATAGTATGAAAACTGACTTTGAATATTATTCGAGACAATTTGCTTTAAATTTTCATGGGGCTAACAATTTTGTTTGTTATAGAAAATTGTACTCCTAAACCAAATTATAAAAAAATTCATAGGTCAGGCTTGACTGCATAGTAGGTGCCCATTATGTAAAAATAAAATAGCAGTCAAGCACATTTTTCAATTGTACGAGGATTGATATTTATAGATAATATTTTGATATAAACATTGGACTTTTGCATAGTCTTGGGGCAGGCAGGCCAGATCACTGTTTCGGTATGTCAGGGATATAAGGATTTTTAAATGTACATTGTTGTGTTTGTGTTAATTTATTGGAATGAATGCAATTTATTAACGTGAAATGAAGGGGTTGTTCATCGAGTACTCTGGAGTGAGTTCGTGATGTCTGTACATTGAAAGTAAGTTATTAACGAAAATACGGGTGGATTGTACATCTAAATAATTGTGGTCTTAAGTAAGCAGTTTAATATTCCCAAAGTGATACAAAAAGTGGAACAGATCACAATAATTAGGGAAAAAAGTAAACCTATTTTACTTGACATATGTGGGAAAGTTGAGAACGTTTTCCATTGTCTGTCCAATATTGAAGGAATACAGAAGAACGTGGCTTAAAAAAGATTGTTTAAATTATCTGTAACTTCTGGCTTGTGTTAAAGAAAAAAATATTGTAAAAATTTAATAGCATATGATTCACAAGCACTGAGCTAAAATTAAATGGTTGAATTAAAATTAATTAAGGTTTTTAGTTGAGATAAAACCTTAATTAGTTGTAATCTATTAATTGGTCAAGCAGACTACGAAATTAGTGAATTTAGTGGGATTAATTAAATTTCGCAAGATATAATATATATGTATATTTCATGATATTTACTTATTTATTTTTAATTTTTGAAAAAAATTAAAATAAACTTGATTATTCAATAGAATTTTTTTGTATAGATTAGCGGTTTCCATACTTTTTCTGTTTCTGGTGCCCTCAATATATGAGAATTTTCTACAGCGCTCCAAGTCAAAATGTTCTATTTAAATGTGAACTTTATGATAATATTAATTTATTTATGTTTAGTGGCCATAATTAATTTTTCTTTTTATGATTCATCTCAACCAAGACCTTTCATAAAAAGAAAAATTAAATGAAATAATTAATATAGACATTTATGATCATTAAACATAAATGGATTAATATAGTAATTATCCATTGTATTTCATGGCCCAATTGACCAAATAATTTCTTTCAATGAATTAATCTTTATGGAAGGTATAGATCGAATGAATTAAACCGAAGCAAATCCTGATTACACGACATTTGAAAAATGGCAAAAAGAGAGAAAATGCGAAAGGTGGTAGGTTGAGATGTGGAATTGATCAGTCACGATAGCTCAAGTGGCTAGAGCAGTGGCATATTGAGCTGACGGTTGTGGGTTCGAATCCCGTTTTTGACACTAACTTTTTTTAACCAAGACCTTACATAAAACAATAAAATAAATAATTTATGACCATAGAGTAATTCATTTCCATTAACTCAGCCCTGAGAATATTTACAAATTAGCTGAAAGCTTGGCATGAAGTTGGGAGTTTCTGTTTCTGTGACCTAATGCCTGATTATCACACATACAAATCAACTAATGCCTGATTATCACACATACAAATCAACACAATGTCGATCCTTCTCTTAACAATATCTTACATTTGCTTTCTTTTTTATGACCACACCTTGCTTCAGAGCTTTTACTTTTTGGCTTAATAGAATTGTAATGGTTTAAACGTTTCCCAAGTTATCATCCTGGGTGATATAGTAGACTGAAGATAAAATGAGACACACGATGTTAAAACGTATGGGGTATTTTTAAGTATAATGATCAATATGTGATATTTAGTGACCATCAATTAATCGGTTCTCAAAAAACGACATGTCGTTGGACAATTTTATTTATATTTTTCATGTTATGCGTCCATTGTGCTGTGCTGCGTTCTAGCGGCATTGTATCAAGGGATCGCGTTTGAAGGAGGAGTGGCGTTCGAGTGACGCCAACTCGACAGTCGAAGTATCGCTCTTGCGCCATTCGACGCTTACGCCCTTCGTCGCACTGATCCTATAAAGAGTCCGCGCGTCCGCCCAGCCACGATTTACCGCAGCCCCGCCGCACACGACGGTGAGTATAAGAATAATTCACGACGATTATCGATCAACCCTTCGAACATGAGGTGGAACGGGAATTTGTCAAAAGGAGATCCTACCTCTCGTTCGACCTCCCAACCGCCAGATGGGTCTCGGGTAGTGGTCGTAAATTTAAATTCACCCTCGATTAGTTATTAAAGAAATAAAATCGAAAAAAGGGCTTCGTTTCGCCGGGACTTGTCACCCTAGCCTCGACCCCGACCCAGATTCGACTACCAGTTGATAAAATCCGACTGCACGCGAACCCCACTTGCCCCCTCGCGTGCAATTCCTCCACAAGGTCTCCAAACGTCAAAAGGTCACTCAATTCGTTCAAATCTCCGAATTTTTTTCAACCGTTTTCTTTTTTCTATTTTCTTTCAATCTTCTTTGCACGAAGTAAGAAAACATACCGAAATGTTTTGATTCCCCACGATTTACAAAATGCAACACTTGCCTGATTATTTGTCTACTTTTCTTGTTGCAAAACTTCCTACCCAGAAGTCGTAATAAACACATGCCATGTCCTATTTGTAACACAAAAATTGAATTAATATTTTTAAAACTATTAAAGGCTAAAAGTTTTGATTTGGCTAGGTTTACATTTAATGTCCACGTATTTAACTATATCTCAAGCGAGGTGATATTTTTTTGTAGATAGATTAGATGCTAAAAACACTACCCAAAATTTGTGTAAAGAAGTAGAGTATCAGTAAATAATGAGATAAGTCATTAAAGATAAGTCGTTAAATATATTTAAAAAACCGATTTATTAGGACAAGTATATTTAACTTGATGAAAAATGAACACAATAAAGGAAAAAAATTTTTTGAGTTGTCCAATTTTGTCCCGAGAAGAAACACTTCATGAAGAGAAAATTTATAAGAAGTAAATAATTAAGTAAACAATCATAAGTTATAATTATGTAATTATGTAATTCATTAAATATGAATATGTATAATTGCGTTATTACTATTGCAAATAAAATTGAAAAAGAACCTGGTGGTAGTTCTCTAGTTCTAGTATAAAATACTAAAGAATCAAAGAAGCTTTCTCTTTAATATAATAATAATAATAATATATGTCAAACTTCGGGGGGTGTTTGTTTCTCCTTCCAAAATGCAGCATAGAAGTTTGACTTGAGCCCTACATGAGTTTTAAGGGTAAGGGTTGTACTTTACGTTTTGTTTTCTTTTTCTACTGTAAAACTATTTTATCTATAAAAACATAGGCATATATTCTGAACCCTCGGTCCTACGATAAATTTGAACACGATGCTTAAAAGCTGATTAGCTGATTACAGTTCCATTAAGAGAACTACCACCAGGTTCCTTTACAATTTTATTTGTAACGGAAATAACGCAATTATTGACGTAATTATTACTTATAATTGTTTACTTAATTATGTTACTTATTATTAACTTTCCATTTAATAATAATAACTTCAATAAAGAGTATTTTTATGTGTCAAACCTCGGGGGGAGGGGGGTGTTTCGCGAATTATGTGACAAACTTTAGGGGATGTTTCGCACATTATATGTCAAACTTCAGGGGGTGTTTCGTGAATTATGTGACAAACTTCAGGAGGTGTTTGCAATGAGTAAACAACAAAGAAGTTTATCTTGAAAACTATATGATTTTTAATGGTAAGAGTGGTATTTTAGATTTTCAATTTTTTTCGATAGTCAAAAAATTGATATATCTTCTGGGAAAAAAAAATTAATGGCGAAATTTGTTCATTGCAGGAAGTTTTGTGTTCTGATATAAGTGTGCCGATTTCGCAAAAATCTCAATGTTTATTGATGTTTTCTATTCCAACTAAAACTGTATTATAAAGGGAGAGTAATTAAGAAAATTTTTTTTTAGGATAATTCCGGTTTTTTTTTCTGAACAAACAATTTAAAAAAATCTTATCTTCTCGATGGGGTGAGTCAGAAAACTAGTTTAGCATTCTACTCGATTACAGTTTAATATAGCCCGATTTTTGTTTACTTCTATAGTTTAAATATTATACAACGATTGTATAAGTGATATAATGAGCTGAATTTCTGCTTGAAAGTTTCATTTTTTAAATAACAATTTTATTATTACATGGGGTTTTTTTGCAACTTGTTTTTATTAAAATTCTTTCCTCCTAAAAAAAGAACTGCTAGTTAACAGAAAAATCTGCTGAGGACAAAAATTACATTATTACGTATAATACACAAATTATGTAATGAAAGTACCATATATTTGTTTAAAAGAAGGACAACAAGAAAGAAAAACATATAAATTTTTTTTAAAATAATATTTTTTAAATTTAATTGTTTTTCATTTTTAAATAACTAATAATTTTATAGTGTGTTCGTGGGAAAGCCCTCTGAAGTCGGTTCATTCGTAGGTTAAAATTCTAAGAAAAAAGACCTCGAATATTCGTGTTTGTCTCATTATAAAATGTTTTGTTTATTGTTGTCAGCGAACACTCGGACAGAAACATACACAAAAAGACAGATAGACACACACACACAAACACGCGCGCGCAACTTTTAATATATTTCCTATCATCATCGCCATTATAAGCCAAAATAATGGGTATTTTTTATTAATGAATAGGGTAGAAAATAAATATTACTATCTATTATTACCATTCGACGTGACGATCAAAGATAAAATCGCTTATGTAAAAACCAATAACGATTAAAATAAAATAATCTATTAAAAAACCCGTGTAAAACTTATAAAATATATTGTTTATATGCTTAAACAAGCTTAAATAATTTTGTTAACAATAGAACAATAGAATATATTAATTTCTATAGCAAGTGGATAATTGTTGAGATGTCGGTTTGAAACCTTGCTGACCGTTGAAATATGAAGGAGGCCCTCATTAGAATTACAAAAAGGACAGCTGTTGTCATGTGGAACAGAACAGAACAGAAATTTTATTTGCAAATATGTACATCAAATACACTGGTTAAGTGGGGTTTCTTTGTTGTAACATTTGGTTAAGTTATAACTAACTTATTATTAATCATATAACATTATTTTTCTATTAGGGGAAAAATAAATTAGAATCCCAGCTATACTTTGTAATGTGGTGCAAATATTTTATTAACGGCCATGTTCAAGTTAGGATTTTATTTTTGAAAAAAACTAGTTGAAAAATTGAAATTGTACCTCCACTACCTCTCGATTTATTTAAAAACAAAAAATTAATGGAATAGATTACGTTAGGATTCATATATTTCGAATTTTCTTTTTAAAAAAAAGCAGTTTTAATTATGTTTGTATTTTTGGCCAGTTGGATGTTATATAACATCGAGCATTAACTATGTTTTTAATTAAAAATAACGAAACTGATATTAATTATCGTAATAGCTTGCACAGCTAATGGAATGTGCACTGTAGCTTGGTTGCGGATAAACAAAGTTGCGTGACCCTGATGTAAGTACATATATTCTTATAGAAGGTTGATAACACTATTTTGAGCTTAGAGAGCTTAAAAATTGTTTACTGAATTGTGGATAATTTAATTAAATTAACATTATTTATTAATGGAGTGAAAAATTAAATTCGGTTTATATGTTATTTGTATTTTCACATTATTTAAAATTGGCTATCACTCGTCTCTCTTTTTCTCTCTCTTCCTCTTTCTTTTTCTGTTTCTGTTTTTCTTTCTCTTTCCCTTTCGTCTCGTCTATATATGAAAGTATCACACACTCAAAAATTCACGCAACCACTGAATATGATTAAATGCTGAAATCCAGGTGGCACCACAATGTTTTGCAGCAATACCGATTGCCGTGATAAATAAAATTTCCTAAATTATGGATAAAACATTTCTGGTCGTTTATCCAAGAACTGATTTTATAAAAATGGCAAACATAAGCGTAGACCAACTACTGAATAAGGCTTAATTCTGTAATGGACACATAAAAGAATAATGTTTTATAAAATGTTCTTTTGATTGTCGTGTCAAAAATCTTTTATTTTTCATAAAAATATGAATAATACATTTTTGGCCGTTTTTCCATGAACTGGTTTTATAAAAATGATAAATATAAGCGTATCCCAACCATTGAGTTTGGATTAATGTTTTATAACATCTTATTTTGATTGTCGTGTCAAAAAACTCCTTTATTTTTTCATAAAATCTGGATAAAACATTTCCGC
>CM077105.1:23281412-23314820 GCA_039619505.1 Cimex hemipterus | reverse complement strand
AGGACAAACATAAGCATAGACCAACCACTGAATATGGCTTAATTCTGGAATGGACATACATAAAAGGATAATGTTTTGTAACATGTCGTGACAAAAAACTTTTATTTTTCATAATATATGGATACATTTCTGGCAGTTTTGCCAAGAACTGAACCTTTTAAAACAAAGTAACACTTAAAATAACTTAATAACACGACTTGACACAAAATATGGCTGAATGCATGAACAAAAAGGTTGAGTAACATGACCTTTCACTGTCATGTAAAATATTAATAAAATATGGACCCTTTCTGTTTTTTCGCCAAGTACTGAAACGTACGAAAAGACCCACGGAGACCAACCACTGGATATGGTTTAATGATAAAGCGCAGTAGATAGTCTTGTAGCAAGACTTTCGAAGCCGTGATAAAAAAGCCTTTTTCCCATAAAATATGAATAAACTCTTCCTGCTCATTTCGCCATCTACTAGAACCTGTAAAAAAGGATGAAGGGGTTGAGTTGGTGCTATCTTTGTCTGTCGGCGCCTTTGACTCAATTAATTCTAGGGCGTTTCTTCTTTAAAGAAAATGACAGATTGGTTTGAACTTGTTGACTTGTATATTTCTATGTTATATACACACGCATACAAACAAAATATAAATATAAATTCTAGCCATGGAGATTTTTATATTTCACCTTGATTTCGCTAAAAAGAGATTGATTCGAACTTTGTAAACCTTCAGAACCCGTATATCCTCGGGACTCGGTTCCAGCCGATTGCTGCCAGGTTTCCTGAATCACCTGGAAATTCAAGTTCATCGGTTGATTTCCTTTCTTTGACCAACGGGGCTTGAATTCGAATACAAGGCTGTTTGTACATGTAAAAGTTTTGCTAGTTAACCTTGTCTTTATATTACTTGATTAAAACAATAAAAAAAAAAATCAAGAAATTCGTTCAGTTCTCCATAATTGTTTATAAGGTGAGAACCTATTTTTAAAACTTTATCGTCGACATCTTTTGCAAAGGATTTGTTCAAGGTGATCAGTAATCACAATTCTGATGGTTTGGATGCATAGAGTAAACTACGATAAAATTTTAAATTAATGAAGACTGAGAAGGTAAAATTAAATCATTAAAATTTTTAAAATGCCTTACAGATTTTTCTGCAAATTTATAAAGTAGTAAAAAGATAAATAATCAAAAACTAAAAAGGAAATACACCTCACGTAAATAGGTTTAATTATTTACCTGTACTAGCTTAATTCCTAATATTTTAAACAATCTGACAATAAATAATAAATGTTATATAATCATCTTTTTCTAGGCGGCGTTGAAACATTTGACTAAAATTAGATAAAAATATCAGTTAATTCATGGAATTTGAAACTGTTTGTTTTGAATAAAACTTGAACTTGAATTAAGCATTTTTCGTGGTCCATTTGACCAATTAAATCATTCAATTAATTAAGGCTTTTAGTTGAGTTAAAAAAAGTCAGTGTCACGGGCTGGATTCGATCCCACGACCTTCGGCTTGATTCGCCGCTACTGAACCACTTGAGCTATCGTGAAACCGACATTGATTTCTGTAATCAGAATTTTAAGTGAAAACCCATCTTCGAAAATTCAATTTAAGCGGAATTAGCAAGAAATGCATTTCAAATAATCCACTGTTTCGTTCCCAAACGGACAATGTGCCTCGCCCCAGATCGGCAACAAATTTTGGCGTCGAATGTGGTGAAATACCCTTGGGGACAATATTTGTCGATTCCTCCAATAAAACCAACCAGGGTCGGAAGGTATTTGTTTCCCCCCCAGTCGAGAGAAGCCGGAGAGTTTCAGCTATAGCCACACTTTTAATAATTTATACCCCGTACAAAATAAAATTGGCCATTTGATGCGTTTCGAAACCCCAGTCTTGTAGTTTCAGATATCTCAATCGCCGGTGTCACTACAATATTAATAATTGAACTCACTTAATTAATAGTAAATTCCTGCAATGGAAAACATCAGAAAATAATATTAAAACAGAAATTTAAAACTTTATGAGAACAATTTTGGAATGTTAGCTACATTTTTTTACTGAATTGGTGATAAGTACAAATTAATTTTAAATTCCACTTTTTCGAGTGTTTTAAATAGTGCTTTCGAATCGGTCGGGTTTTTATTTATCCCTCGTTTACCACCAGTCAAAACTTGAAAACTGTTCGCTACTTAATTACTAACAATATTCCCATGAATTATTCTTATTTGTAAACAATTTCGCTGTAATGTTAGTCAGTCTTGTTGACGGAATAAAAGATATTTTCGCTGATTAATAGCCGTTTTATTTTTCGGAAAAGGAAAAACGCTGCCAATAAAAAGAAATTTGTGACCGCGGGTGATATCAATTATCTATTTTCACTTAATCTTGATTAACTAATTCCATTAAGACTTTATTAATCAACAATAATCTTTACAAGTTAAAGATTTACCGTCCATAATTTCAGTTTGTAATTTTTTGAAAGGTTTACGATATCGATCATCTGACTCGATTGATGGCGGGTGAAAAATCCATTTTGCATAAGAACATTTTTAAAAGCTGATTTGATCCGATGATTCATAGATCATCAGTGAATATTTTTCCTCGGACCTTTGTTGTTTGTCATTTATATTAAATATTGTCCTGAGGCTATTCACTACTGGATATTTATGAAGAATTAACTAACGGAAATGTAGCAAATTTGTATCATAAGGATTTTACTAACGTAGAGCTTAATTAGATTCATAACCAAAAGACGTTGCCGCCGTTTTAATAATTACCGCTGCTACAAGTTGGTCATAGATACCATACCACCAATTTGTGGTAGTTAAAGTAGCCACCAATGGCACATTTACAACTTCTAGTTTTTGTCATCGCTGACAAAAAATGGTCAGAGCTACTGCTAATACCAATTTGTGTTGTAACAGCTTCCATCAATTTTTGAATAGAAATTAATCACTTCCAAAAATTTGTCATAGATACTGCCTCTTGCAATTTATACGGTTAACACTTCATAGTTATGCTGCCTCTGATTTGCGTGGCTATAGTTTACACATATTTTTGATAGTCACTGCTTTGATTTGTCATAGTTATGCTGCCTCCAATTTGTGTGGATATCGTTTACACAAATTTTTGATAGTCACTGCTTTCAAAGATTTGTCGTAGTTATGCTGCCTCTGATTTGCGTGGTTATAGTTTACACAAATTTTTGATAGTCACTGCTTTCAAAGATTTGACATAGCCTCTGATTTGTGTAGTTAGCTTTGCGTTCAACTAGGTTGAGCTCAATGAATTCCACAACATTAAACGACAATAAACTTTTTCAAGTCAATCGTTTAAAAAGTGCATTTTTCAAGGGAAATTTGTTTTCGATACAAAGATTTTGGTCTGACTGGTATTATGAAAATAAAAGTTCTTATTTAGGAAGTAAATTCTTTACACCCCCCCCCCAATAAAATCATATTTCCTTTCCGTTTTAAGTTTACGTATCCGGTCCTACCTTTATCGTGCTGGTTTAATATTTGACATTTATATATCTATTTTTAAATATGAGCTAGTAGACCTCATCGATCTTAATTAAGGGTGTCAGGCTTAAAAAGGCGGGTTGGTCCCTTATCGCCTAAGTCATTTTTTATATCCGCAGATAACACCTAATTAGTAAACATTTGATTATTTACAATTGACAATTGACAAACACAATAGCCTTTGCCTTGAGGCGCTTTGAAATGGACGAGCCAAATAAAGAAATCTTCATTGATTTTTACCCAATGACCCAATTGACATGTACTACCAAATTGGGTAGCCGGTGGCAATTTAGCCAATTTATACCAATTTAAATCTCTCGGCTTTCAGTGTATTCCCTCTTGAGGGTCATGAATTATTGAAATCTCACCTTGACACAGAAAAAAAGTGAACTGACTAAACTGTTGTCCGGTAGCTAAACCGACACCTAAACCAATACCCCAGAGTATTGCCAGTGCTAAATAAAAATTAATAAAATAAAAAAAAGTGTAACTCTTTATATGACTTTTAAGGAACAAGATGTTTTAAAATGATGACAAGGGTAAACCGTGCTGTACAATCTCAGCCAGATACCACATACTTCCTGGCAACAATTATCTCACGTTATATCTCGGTATACCACAGGACAGGATCTGTCCTAGATAGCCATGAATTCATAGGCTAATATTAGTCGAACTGCTAAATAATCTAATCTTGTCAGCGACATATAGGAAAATGTGGTAACGTCAAAATGATTAAAACTATCATTAATTTGGACAGATATTTGGATTTAGTTTCAGACAGTCTTAGACCTCGAGGAAGTCTAGTTGTTTTAGAAATGTAAGTTATTTTTATTTTTTAAATAAAATTGTATACGTTGTATTATTAGAGAGCAAGAGAAAGTTAGATGCAAACAACTCTAGTTTTTATTAAATTTTATTTGACAACAATAGAATTCTATCACTTTCATCGTTAGGGAAGAAATCACGAGGCCTAGGTGTTAGACTGGGTGAGAGGTCCAGTGTTATTTGTAGCGAGTGAGGTTTCCAGCATAAATGGGATTTGGAGGTCTGTGTGGCAGTATGATTGGAATGCAGCTTAGGCAATGGTTCGAAGAAATTTTAACTGGAGTGACTGGATTCGTTGTAGGTTGGAAGGTTGGTTGGACTCCACCGTTCGATTCCGTACGTCCAGACTGGTTGTCCTAATCATTTATGTGGTTCGTATGGTCTGGTCAGTTTTAGATTTTGAGTCGAGTGTAGAGGTTCCACAATAAAGAAGTAAGTACTTTTATCGTATAAAGTTATAAATAGCGGACGACACTGGTTTCTGGAGAGGTTTTAGTACCTTGGAAGGTATAGGTATTTGATTTGATTAAGTCGGATTCTCCGGTTCTTGAACCATTCTTCCAAAATGAGAGATGGTACTGCATGTTTCTGAAGGCCATTTCCGGGTTTGGGCTTGCAGAAAGTCTGGCGGTAACGTATCGTCCACATATGTATGTTGGATTGTATCGTGGTTGATAGGATTGCCTGACGTGTATATTGAATAGAGAATAGGACCAAGGATACTGCCTTGAAGAAGTTCGGCATGGAGAGTGAATCATATTTCTCAGTAATATAAAATTAAATTCGAGAATTTTTTTTTTAGTCCAAGTCGTTAATTGTTTACATTTATTTCTAAAATTGTTGTCCTATTTTTGGTAGAAATGATACGAATAATTTGTAAGTTATTGAAATGGCAGAAACGGTTTGGGAAAAATCGAGATCTCTCCCCTATCCCACATCTCAGGCTGTATGTTTACGCGCTTTACTCCTGTGACCGTATCTCTGTTCTCTCTTTCGTTCTCCAGTTATTTTACTGGGTAGCTTTTCTTTTCCTGTCTATCCGACTCTGTCACTTTCTCTCCTTGTTTGGCTGGTTCGCTTTTCTCAGTTTGCCTGACCCCCCTCTCTCTCTCTCTCTTACTCTTTCTCTCTATCTCTATCTATCTTTCTCTTTCTCTCCTCCTTTCCTCTCTTTTTTCACCTTACCTCCCTTTCTCTCTCTTCTTACATTTCTTTGCATTACCATTCTTCCAAACAGGAGAGATGGTCCTGGAGGTTTTTTAAGTCCACTAATGTCAGCTGAAAGGGGAATAGACTCCTAGGTTTTAGTGCATCGGGTTTGATAGAAATGTCTGACTTGTATTCTGAATAGAGAATGGGACCAAGGATGCCGCCTGGCAAATCACCCGATTCGGCATAGTCAATAGAGGATGAGGAAATTTGTAAATGAAAGAAATTAAATAATGGTAGGCTTTATATAGTAGCAGGTTTAGTGTATGTATTTTGATTCTTATCAAATCTTGGATTACCTGTCCTCTCAGGTTTGGGGGCTCAGCCATGTTTGGGCCATTTCGCCATCTTATATGCCTTCGCCACAGTTATCATCGAAATTCACACACACACGAGACAAAAAGACACTATTACAAACTGATATTACAAATTGTACTGAAAAGGGTGCTTGGCTCAAGATCAAATTAATATAGAGAAAAACCAAGATTGTTAAATGACGAAACGCATATGACAGACCAACTCAGCGGGGATAGACAAACCAAGATAATTGTTAAAGATCAAAATTACAGGAGGAAATCTTTCGAAGTATTAGTTGACGTTGATTCAAAAATATTTAAACAGTATTAGGCGTTTTCCTTTGCAAAAATGAAACTAATGATCCCCAAATCTGTCATGTTCTAAATTCCAAATGATGTATGGGGACTTAAAAGTTTTCATTGTTCCGCAGTGAAAAGGGGGTTGGGCTTTGGGAAAGGAGGTACTTAACCCCCACATTAAAACTAAGTTTATTCTGATATGAAATCGAAATACGTGCCCTACCATATTCCAACAGTTCAAACAAGATTAGTTCGTTAAACCCACTATCAATATGTGTAAACTGTTTATTTTTATTGTAGTTTATTTTTAAATGTGACGATTCTTTGCCTGTTTATTGAAAGTGAAAGACTTTTGTTCTCTTCAAAAAGGAGGCTTTTCTTGAAAATCGATTTGGGGAAATAATATGAATCACACAGTAATGCTTTTTCTTTCTCGATTTTTCTCGTTTTTATTGTCCTTTTTCAAACTATTCGTTAAACCGGGCTTATTTTGCTTTAAAAGTTTAAATACATTCCATAAACAAAAATATTTAAGTTAATATAGTTTTTTTTGTTCCCTTTCAGATAACATCGATCACAATGAGCGAAGAAAACTGGGAATCCTGGAAGGTGAGTTGAAGGAAATTTTGTCCACAAATTTCGTTTCGTCCCGGAGGCAGTGAGCCTCAACGTCTGTGCGTTTGCTGGTGCGTAACCAGAACAATGAGAACAAGAGGCAGTTGTGCTTAATTGACACGTCCCCTGTCATGTCATATTCAATTTCTCCAGTTGATAAAAAACCCGCACATTTTTGTTTTATTGGTTAATGTCGACCAAAACTTACCTATTTAGAAATTACAATAAAAAATAAAATTGATCATTTCTCTGTCCATTCTAATATCGATGAAGCGCTCCCCCTAATAATTGGGCCATAAGCCATCTCTCAATTCACGTACCATTTTTAATAGAAAAAAAAACCGCCGGCAATATTTTATACAATAAAAATAATTATGAAGGTTAAAAAAAAAAGTAACAATGATTTTTCCCCAAAACGAAAACCGTTTCAGGTATCAGCACCAAGATCTTACATCTAAAATAAACCAGACAGGTAGAAAATAAATATTTGGAAGTGATAACTTAGAAATACAGCCCATTTTAACCTCTTTAATCCTATCAAGCTAATCCCTTTATCGCCTCTTCTAAACCAATTTATTAGCCCGTATATTTTCCTTTCATTTATAGCTAGTTTGTCCTTCCCCCGCTCAACAAACGGATCGTTTCTAAGTTCTATCTTTCTAGTATATTGGCAAACACAACAAATTTTTAATTTTTTTTTAAATATTATTATTTTAGCTATTTCGAATTTAATAAATAATCCATATATGTTTCAATTTTTATTTTTTATTACATTTACTTGGTGTTTACAACTACAAGTGATGCATTTAAGTCAATATGTTTGTATATGTTGAATTATCATTTGAGGCTCTTGTAGGAGAAGTTGCCCAGTGGTAACACACCTTTTACACGTTTCAGCGGTCAGAATTAACCATATTAATAATATCAATTAATTATTAGTTTACCTAAGGTGTCTTGGCTGAGATGAAAAAGCTAGTGTGACAAGCAGGATTCGAACCCATGATCTTTGGCTCAATACGCCGCTGCTCTGACCACTTGAGAATCATGACTTCAATCAACTCATGACGCTAGCTATTTCATCTCAACTAAGACCCTAGATGAAAAGAATAATTGATTGAAATAATTAATACCACTAAACATGCATGGATTAATATAACAATTAAATAATTAATTCATTATGTTCAATGTTGACCGTATTAATTATTTCAATTAATTATTCTTTTTATGCAAGATCTTGGTTGAGATGAAATAGCTAGTGTCGTGAGCAGGATTCAAAACAGAAAGTCGTGGGTTTGAATCCCTTTCATGACACTAACTTTTTCATCTCAACCAGGACCAATAAAAAGAATAATTATTTCAATTACTAAATAATATTGAAGATAGGCTTTTATAAATGATTAATTGCTATACTTTAGCACTATGTTTATCCCTTATCATTTTTAATAACGATAAAACCAATAGTTAAATTTTATTAAGGCTATTTTTGAAATTTAATTAGCCAATCGATTTGACATTATGAAGTGCAGGCCTTAACTAGTGTAGAACTAAAATAAAAATAGTATAATTGGAGAAGTCAAAATTAATTGTAGGATTTTATACTTAAATAATAAAAACGCACACTAACACGATGATGATGCGATCTTCTTATATTTCCTCCTTTGATCATCTCTCATTCTCAGACTAACAAAACAATATATACATATGAATTTATTTATATACAAGAAGTTAATCCTTATATTATTCAAAATATAAAATATTACTTTCACACCATTATTTAAAAAATATAAATATAAAAAAAAAATCTTGAACCAATAAGTAACCAACTTTTCAACTACTAAACATATTAAAATGGTATGTAAAATCTATAAAAATGTAATAGAAAATAAAAGAGTAATATTGATAAATATTGAAAAAAGTGCAATTGCTTTTCCAATTAATGTCAAAAATTAAGGTAAGTGTATAAAACTGATTGATGAGGTGAAAAACTTTGGGATAGAAATAGGAGGAATGCCAAGCACAACATATAATGCAATTAAAATTAGAGAGTTCACTTGAAGTATCAAAATGTATTCTCCAAATTGAGTCGTAAAGCAAAAGTGGACCAGGGACTGAGTGAGCCCTAAAGCCCTATCGACAATTTATAAAAGTGTTTACCTACACAGTCACAAATGTCGCACGAAAATGGTACTTTATAATTTGAGCACGGCCAAGGCCTACAGGATATCCTTACAAATCCAACCCGACTACATTGTCTTTCAAAGCAGGGTAGCACTTAGGAAAATCAGTGATCAAGAAACAAAACTCTGCAAAAATAATTAAAAAAGTGAAAAATCGATTGACACATATGGTGTCAAGTTTGTTGAGAATATAGTTACACGAGCAGATTTTTAAGCAATTCTCTAAATTGAAGAGGGAGCGAAAGTATCATGTTTCTAGTTTTTCACATAACGTAAACGGTACTTTTTTAAGTATAAAAAATCATCATCTTGCAATGCACAGTATGTCGAATGGACGATGGTACAGGGTATACACTTTTCTTGTTCACCCTACAACAAAGAGATAGGGAAAAATTAAAAATACTATTTCCAAACATCTGGCTACCAGACCTGGAGGTACCAGCTTAGGTAAAAGCTTCTTTTAAGATAAGATAAAGATCTTTTATATTTATATATATTATATAGTTTTATATTTATACATATTGCTCTGAGAATGTATCAAGCTAATTTTTTGTTCATAATTACGTAGAATTATTATTATTTTTATTTTTGTAGGCCACTTACAGCAAGTGTTATGCGACTCCCGAGGAAGAGGCGAAAAGGAAGGAAATCTGGGAGACTACTAAAAAAAGAGTGAAAGAACACAACGAGAAGTACGAGAAAGGGGAGGTGTCCTTTAAGATGGGTGTCAACCAATTTGCCGACTTGGTGAGTATTGCTAGTGCTGCGCACATTGTGTACAAACTGCCGTTATTAATCTGCTATTTTGCTTAACAGAACAAAATTAAACCGAAACGTTTAATTTATAAAAAAATCTTATTTCTGTGCGTGTGTTTATTCAAGTTTTTCAGCGTGGTAGAAATAATCAAATTTCTTAAAATATAAATATATACAGTATGTGGTACGAGGTAATGTTAATTTTGGGCTTAAATATAAATCAAACAGTTTTTATGTAAAATAATTGTCGTAACAGTTCCAAAGTTATGCCACTTTTATTGATTTGTAATTGGATACGAGCCTTCCTGAATGTATTTCTCCAAATTAAGTTGTGTATTATTTAACTATTGCACAATATAGTAGTGTATTTTATTTATTACAAACGTATCACAACATGATACAATTATAAACCACAATATGCTTGTGATAAATAAAATAGACTGTTTTATCACATCATTGTGATACGTTTGTGGTAAATAAAACAGACTGTTGTATTGTGCAATACTTACATAATATCTCTAGCATTACATACAGCAACTAATAGTCATTGTCGTGTTATTAATATTTTGTTTTTACATTCAAAAATTTAAAAGTCTCATTTTTAAATTTCCACATAATTAATAATTGTTTTAATAATAGACAAAATTAAATTGCTTTATTTCGAGTATTGTACGTACTTATTTGCATGTTTGTATGGCTTGACTTCCTCAGCCAAAGATCGTAATAGGGCACAGTTTTATATAACGAATTCCACATTTCAGCCAGTATTACAGTACTTTACAAATGTTGACCTTGATTGAGACGTTTTTTATTCACATACCAAGCACTAATTGCATTCCACTGCCCCACAAATAAATTGCACATAATAGAACTACGTTCAAATAAATATTGAAACTGATAGGACAATTTTTGGATTCTGTTGAAGCTATACTGTGACATTCTTGCCATGAATGGAGAAACTAGGGTCAACTCCTGGTCTGCTAGTCCGACACCGACCCGCCGGCCTGTCCCGACTTGAAAAGGAATTTCAATTAAAAGTCTCTTAAAAATTTGTACAGTTCAGAAAAGGGCTTTTTTTCTTGCTAAAACCTCAAGTTGCCTCGGACCGCCCATTAACGGAACAATTATTTATGCCTTATTGTAAATTTGATTATTTAATAAAACTTTAGTTTTAACAAAAATAAAACAGATTTTGTGTGTTTTTCCTTCTTTTGCCCTATTTTCTTTTTTTGTTTTGTTGCTACTTTTTAACTGTATCGGATTTATTTGCTTTGAGTTCTGTTGCTGCTTTAGTGAGCGAAGGTTTTTGTTTTTGTTATACCTGCTTTTTCAATCTAATAAAAAAATATTTTATGTTCATTTAGGAGGAACATGAGTGGAAGTCACGTCATTGTGGCTTGAAGACAAATAAGGAATAACATATTCTATTTACTAAGCACTGAAGAAGTTTCATACATGACATAAAGTAATCCTTAATTCTTTATCAAATTAAAAATCATAAACATGTTAAAAAATCTGTAATTAAATAAATACAATTATTATAACTGACATTATTTTTTTGTACAAATGTTTTACATCCAACTAAACAATAATAATTTATAATAAATTATCTAAATTTTTTTATTACATTTATTTGTTTTTTACAACTACAAGTGTTGTATTAAGTAAATATGTTTGCAAATGGTGATTTTTCATTTGAGGCTCTTGTAGGAGAAGTTGCCCAGTGGTAACACTCCTTCGCACTATCTTGTTCAATCTTCACACAACGAGAAGATCTTGGGGCCACTTTCGCTTCTGTCGTCTTGGAGGATTTTCAGGTAGTGTTGGAAGTGATAAATTTCGTACAAAAAGGTTACTGTGTGTGTTCAGTGACTGATGAAATTTGTTATATCTGGTTTTGATGAGTTCGTGTTCAACGGGATGTGTAGGTCTTTATGGATAGTGTAATTTGAAACGTAAAAACAGAGATATAATATGACGGAGAATTTTAGATTGGATTGATTGGAAACGCTGGGAATTGGAATCCTTGGTTGAGCCCCACACTTCAGAATCGTACGTCCAGAGAGGTCTGATCATTGTCTTGTAAATTAAAAGTTTATTTTCAAGGTCTAATTTTGATCTTGAGTCGAGTAGTCTTTTTAACAATTTATAACGGCAGTTTGTTTGCTGTCTTTTCAGTCTTGTATGGGGATTCCAAGTCAGTCGTTAATCAATGAAAAGTCCAAGATAATGCACAAGGTAGGCAATGGGATTCCATTTATATTCACCGTAGGACAGACATTTTTACGTAGGGTAAAATTGATCTGTGTGCTCTTTGTTAGGTCTACCTTTATTCTCCACTTTGTGAACCATAGTGTTAATTCATTTAGGTGTTGTAAGTGCTGAGCGTTAATTGAGGGGTCCAAATTGTGTGTAAGAATCGCTGTAACATCAGCGAATGTGTGTGTTGAAATGTTAACGTGTATAGGAATATCTGTAGTGTGTATGGAAAATAGAAAAGGGCCAAGTATGCTTCCTTGAGGAACACCCGCCCTTATGCATATATAAGGTGAGAATTCAGTTTCCTGATGGACTCGACAAAATCAATCCAAATATTATGATTTATTCTGTAAAAAAAGTTGAGCAACTCACTACACTACATGTGAGTAATATTTAGTGAGTGTTATGTAAATATAATGATAAATAATCACTATACTACATTCGATTTTAATTTTGCAGCTTACTACTTATTTTGAGAAATCAACAATTAAAAAACAATATTCTAATTAAAGTTTACTCAAATAATAGTTCATTATTTAAAAAAATATCATTTCACTAAATACACAATAAAATGTTTACCTTAGGAAATGAATAATGAATAATCTAATGATACATTAACCAATGATACAATGTTAAATTCTGAAAAAATATTATAATTAAATTTTAAAAAAGGAGGGAAAATTCAAAAGGTGCGGTTGAGATGGGAAGTTGATGTCTGAGTGGACCGACGCTCGGGTGGTAGAGCAGCAGTGTATCTAAGGTCATGGGTTCAAATCCCGATCATGCCATTGACTTTTTTCATCTCAACTAAAAACATTATTTAATTGTATTCTAATTAAAGTTTACTCAAATAAAAGTTCAATATTAAAAAAAAAAAAAAAAAAAAAAAATATTTACTATAGGAAATTAATAATGAATAATCTAATGATCTATCAACCAATGATACAATGTCAAATTCTTGAAAATCATTGTGGAAACACAATTCTCAACGTATAAATGCGTGAAATATTTGTCAATAACATTTGTGTAAGAATAGAAATCCATAGCTTACATCATTAAAATATCTATCGAATGTTAATGTTATAAATCCTAATGTTAATTTTTGGTAGACCAGTAAGTTCGGTTATTTGGTTGATCATCCTTCCCAATTCTTGTTGATTTTGCCCATCAGATAAATTTTTAAAATCTTTAGTCGTAGGTTTTAATTAAAAAAAAAAAAAAAATCCTTTTCCATTGCAAAGTTTCACAATTGCACTCAATCTATACTTACTTTTTGTTTTGGCAAAAATAAGATTATAATGTTGAAATTGAAAAATATTCATACACCTTCAGCGGTGAGTCTGCATAAAGTTAGTGGTTCATCATCTCGCAAAAATGAACACGAAAATTTTGGAATTTTGCTGATTGTTTTTATTATAATAATTATAAATTATCGCAATTTGGGTCCCCAGTATTATTTATGTTATAGAAGGCTCCAAACAGGTCTCTTGCAGACTAAATCAATATTGTTATTGATCTGATTGTTGCGTCTGGCATATGAGTTAATTCTGCAATTCTTCAAATGTCAATTGGGTATGATAAAGACCGCCCTTTTATGTCGAAAGTTCAACCAATTCACACTATCCAGTTGATTCACTTTAGCGTTATTTATTTATTTAATACGAGGGTTCCTTTTTCTTTTGACTGATGTTGAATGCGTAAATACCAAATCTTACAGTTTTACCGTGAGTGCAAAGAAAGTAAGCACTTCTGAAACTATTACATAAATCACATGTATACAAGGGAGTATAATATATATATTGTTACCAACAAAAGTAGGGATGTGTATACAATTTTGTCATTGAAATTGGTCACTGTTGGCCATTGACAATGGTACACATTGGGTAAAAATATGGTGAAATGCAAAAATGCATCTGGTAGACCAAACCAGCTAGGTTGAGCCACGATGATCAGAAATGACCAAACTAAGGTTTATCACTCTGCAGTCCTAAATAAAAAAATTTTAATAATGAGCTCACTATTAAAAAAGTTGAAAGCTGAAAAAAAAATGTTTAACACAATTTTACATTTTGGAAATATAATATTCACTATGCATGATGGCAGACATCCTAACTTGCTGCAAGTACTTTTCTTATAAAAAAAAAAAAAAATAACAGGACATCAACAATTTTTATTTTATAATTGCATTTTTATGATTAATAATATAAATTTTTATAATCTTATTATAATAATGATTTTATTAATTATTAATTAAGTAGATTAAAGCCTTCTCTTGATATTGATGGCTTAAAAATGTTTTTAAGCATAACAGCAAATTTCTGGGTCTATTGTGTTTTCTTTTTGACACATAATGTTTTAAGAAACTTTTCTGCTCTCAAGTTCAAGTTATTGAATACAATATTAGCACGAATTATGTAGAGATGATTGATGTAAGTATCCCATTTACTATTGATACAGTTATATTTTAGTTAACCATGTATTCAGCCTCTGTTGAGAGCCAATGCTGTCTACAAATGAATTTAAGAATGGGCAAGGATATTGTTACTATGATGGAATGTGGAAAAGTCATTTTCAATTTTTTTTCCTCCAGATTTGAAAATTTCCCCATTTATTGTACACGACTACACCTTGTGGTAAAATATCTAATCTCCAGCTACCGTTAGAAATGCTGAAAAAGCCTCTGCTAAAGTATTAAATAAGATTGTTTATCTCAAATTCGCCATTTCGTCTCTGATTGATTACTTTTAAGGCTGCTGCAAACTGAGTATATGGCATGCTGCTTGTTGAGGTGTGTTTTATATCAATAAAAAGAAAATATCTATTCATGGCGTATTATTGAATATGCCATATTTTATTTTATTTATTTATTTTTTGTAACTACAAACTAATATATTATTAAACTTCGTTATAATTTTTTTTTTAATAAACTCTCTAGGAGTAAATCTTTTATGGATAACTGCGAATATGAAATGGTCAATCTATCAAATATGCTACATTTGCACTTTGGAAAAAAAAGTAATAATAATAAAACACTATCTGCCTCTATAGGGTCCATGGCACCAAGTATTTTTATTCAAGTTCACATTATTTCTAGGAAACATCTTCAGGTCAAAACATGTATATTTGTTTAAAAAACACATTCTCATGCTTAAAAGAAAAAATATTACTGAAAAATATTAATACAAAAGGAATAAAGAAAGAAATAAAGATGAACCTTCTGGAGAATATCATTAAATCTGATCGTGATTTTGGGATCATGTAAGTCAATGGGAAAATATCTATTAATTTTTAAGTCAGTTTCTGTTACTTATTTGTATGTGTATACTTGTTTTTTTTGTTTTTAAGTAATTTGTTATAGTCAGTTCTTGTTATAAAAAAAATTGTTTTTTTACTGGAAGAATCTATATTTTAAAAGTTAAAACTATTTTCGATTATAATATAAAATCTGGAGGTTTGCAAATTATGGATTACTGTAAAGATAATAAATTTGAATAATAATTATAAATAATAAATATTGCAGTAAAACATATTTTGGTCCACTTTACAACCCTTTGGGCAAAGGCTCAACCTTTCGAGAGATTTACAGGAGTTACTGAGCCCACGTGTTTCTTTCGAAGAGCGTTTTTCAGTTTTCTCAAATTTATTGGAATTTACAATGGAATTTACGCCTTTTCCCAAATTATTTTACCATTGAATGCCTGCTAATGTCTGCATAAGAGTTGTACGTCCATGATTTCTTTTTTCAGACGTTTTTGTAGCTGCCGGAGCGGAAAAATAAAATAAAATGGAAGACAATAAAAATTGCGGGGTAATGCACTGCAATGCCCAATATCACAATTTAAATAAGAAAAATAACTGGCAGATGTTACGATACTTCAGTGGTTGATCCGAGCTTGGAGCAGCCTGAGTCATCCCATATGAGGTTCCATGAATTCTTGACAGACCGGTAATTATGCCCCATAGGCAACTATTTTTAATGTTTTAAGTATCGACCACATTTTCTATCAATCAAACACTTTTTTATCAAACGATCTTAATGGTCTTGAAAAAAAAAGTAAAATCAGTCATTACTGATAAATTTTCAACCTATTTGTTGACCAAACATCATCAAGGTAAAACAATCTTAAATATGTCTGCAGTTTGACATGTGTAAGCTTTTTACACGTGACCCTCAAATTTTCTTGAAGGCTGACTCAATTGTAACAATGCCAAGGACTGAACAATATTCTTATTATTAAGTGCCTTTATTTTTAATTCATACAAACATAATTGTACAAATGGATTAAAATGAAAATAAATTATTACCTTAACATAATAGGGAATTTTAATAAATTCGACATAAGACATATATCAGGGTCAAAGACTGACAGAGTAGTCAACTATGATAATTTTTAAAGAACATGATTAATAGTACATGATAATATTTAAAACATAGTAATGATAGTATTGGGTTGTCCGGAAAATAATGCAGGATTTTAAGTTTTCATAAAAAAAAATCTATATAAAATATTCTGTTTACGTTTACAGGATTACTCATTTGTATGAATGTCAACACTTATTAATCCTCTTCCAAATGATATTGTTTGTTTACCTCTGTAGCATTCCGCTACTTGGAAATAATTCAGTCATCCTTATAATGTCAAAGCGAGAATTTCGTACGATTTTCTTTTACGAGTTTAAACTCGGCCGAAGCGGAGCCCAAACGGCTAGAAACATTAACCAAGTCTGGGGCGAGGGTTGTGTTAATGAGTGCACTGTGCAAAGGTGGTTTAAAAAATTTCGGGAGGGAGATTTCAGCCTTGAAGATGAAGAAGGTCGTGGAAGGCCTTCCTCTCTTAATGATGATGTTCTGCGATCAGTGGTGGAAGAAAACCCCAAAACAACTGTTCGAGAACTTGCAGAGCAACTCAAAGTCAGTAAAACGACCGTCGCTGACCACCTCAAGGCGATTGGAAAAGTGAAATCGGAAAGGGCCCATTTTGTTGCATGACAACGCTCGACCACATGTGTCACGTGTAACGTCACAAAAATTATTGGAGCTTGGCTATGAAACTTTGCCTCACCCACCCTACTCTCCGGACCTCTCGCCTACTGACTACCATTTTTTTAGACACCTGGACCAGTACTTACAACACATAATATTCAAAAATCAAACGGAACTGGAAAATGCATTTATTGACTTTATCAATTCTAAAAATTCTGAATTCTACTCAGACGGAATTAATAAGTTACCAACACGTTGGGAGAAATGTATTGAGAGTATGGGAAATTATTTTGATTAAAGAACATTGCTTTAAAGTAACTAGTTTCTTTTTTTTTGTTTAATACCAAAATCCTGCATTATTTTCCGGACAACCCAATAATAAGCATTTACAGTTAATACACAAATAAAACCATTGCCTTTCCTCTTATTTTAATGATCCACCTCGTAGAGCTGAGTGTTTGGATGCCACTTAATTAATGATTTTCTAAATCAAAATTGAGTTCACGGCACAATGGGGAGGTTAGCGAATTTTTAATATCTTCATATTCTTTGTGTAATTAATTAGCATAGAATTTCTTATTTCTATAAGACAATTTTTCCATAGTTCAGAATTACGTGCATTACAATGATTTAGTGGTATATCTATTTTAAACTTTTTCCACAGGAATTGTATTTACCTGAACCAGGTAAAGTCTCTGTTGTTTAATTACCTAAGTACCTACGATTTTTGGTAACCTATTATCTAGGAGATTTAGAATTTTAATTATATAATCAAATGCAATTTAATTGAATACAGAAACATGGGGAGCGATTTTGTTTCTACTTGGACAAAAGGGGTGGGTGTATATTGAGGGAGTCTGAGCAGTTTTTTTGATAAAGAACCTTTGCACCCTCTCTAATTCCTCGTACTGTTCCCATCCCCATACTTGGGCTCCATAACAAATCACAGAACTGCAGGCTGTATTAAACAACTTCGCCTTTACTGGTAAACTTATATTGTTATTATCCATAAGTTGGCACCATATTATATTGAGGCCCATTTTAACTTTTCCCGACTTTTCTGTAAAGTGTTTGGTTAAGGACAAAGTGGTTCTTCTTTACCCAGATTCCACTTCTCGTTTGACGCTGGTCTGCCCCCATTCCTAAAGACCATCACTTGCGATTTTTCAAGATTGATTTTTAAGTTCCAATTTTTGCAGTAATTATCTAGTGAGTTGATCATTCCTTGCAGTGTATATGGGTTGGAAGCTAGCAGCACCAGGTCATCTGCACATGCGAGCAATTTAACCTTACCGCCACTTTCAAGGCATATTCCACCATATCTCTAGGTCATTTAAGTACAGAGAGAATAATGTGGGACTGAGGAAGCAGCCCTGCCTTACTCCTGTTTTGGTTTGGAATTCCTGAGTTAGGCCTTTTACACAGTATTATTATATAATTGTTATTATAATATATATTATGCTATTATATGTATATATGGGAAAAAATATCCTCATCTAAGGTATAGTTCAATACAAAGTAAGAAGTAAAAGAAATAATTATGGTGCAAAGTGTTTTGCTTGTTACAAAGATTTACTTTATTTTTAAACTTTTTTTTTATACAACAGGAAAGCTGGCAGAAGTTGCAACACCACAGTGGTTGTTTTTGTTCTTAGCTAGCTTGAAGTAGCCTTTTTCACCCCATACTGTGTTCCATGAGTTCTTGACAAGCCAGAATTCATCTTTGCCCTGTTTGCCATAGCCTACGACAAGGACACCGTGGTCAAGGTTTTGTGAGTCACAGGCAGGTTCGTAGTAGACTCCACTGGAGTAGAACTGGAAAGATTCATGGCTGGCATCAATGGCAACAGAGACTGGACCAACTTTGTCAACAGCTTCTTCCAAGGCACTCTCATCATTTGCTGCCACATCAACATATCCTTTGTCAGTTGCTCCTACGTCGGAAGGCTTAAATCTGCAGGATTCGTCCTGGAAAGATTAAGTACAAATAATAAAACACAAAACATGCATCAATTTGCAGCAATAACAAAATATTACAAATCTTTGAAAGATCAAGTTTTTTTAAAAAATAATTTTGTAATGTAAAAAAAGTAATGTTTAAAAGGGTAATAATAATGTAGTTTGGTAAGAAGAACTACACATAAGAAGAAAGTATGGCATATAAGAGAAGTGAAAATTCAAAAATTTCCTTCGTGTAATAAAGAAAAAATGAAATATGTAATTTAAAAAATTAATTAATTCTTTAAACATTCTTTGTTTAAGCATCACAAATAAGTTCTTTTAGAACAGGATAAATATGCAAATACTGCTTCCGGCTTTGGATGTAGGCTTTAAGTTTCAGGAAATGTTTAGTATTAAGAAGTTAGAGAAGTTGAGAGATCAACAGCAATATTACAAAATGATAATCTACTGGAAATCTTAAAATAAAATAAACTTACATCGCCCCGGTAAGGATAGCTTTTTTCGGTGTCAAGACCTTTGTTGTCTTTAACATACTGGAAAGCAGAATCCATGAAACCACCGTTGCATCCACGGTTGCCATAGTTGTATGAGCAGTCGACAAGGTTCTGTTCACTCAAGGAAACGAGTTTACCAGTCTTGAGGAAATGCTGTCCTTCTAGAGCACCAGTCTGAGAAAGGACAAAAACCATTTATATTCCTTTCTTATAGTAGTTTAGAAATTATAGTCTTACAGAGCTGAAAGCCCAGCAGGAGCCACACGTTTGCTGATCTTTCACCGGGGTAACGGCTCCCTTTTTCCTCCAGTCAACACTCTTAGAGACTTCGACGTTTGTGTTTCTGGTGAATTTATAAAGAGGCTGGGCACTATGCTGGGATTTGGTCTTGTTAAATCCATTGAAGAAGGTTCTGAATTCAGTAGACAACTAAAACATTTTTTAGCAATATTCAAAGTTGTGAATTTACCTATCTATTATTAAAAATTAATATGCTAGTTTATTATTTAAAATGCATTACCAAATCTCCAAACTGGTTCATTTTCATTGTGAAGGTGACTTCTCCATTTTGGTGCCTGAGGTTGTGTGCATCAATCTTGGCTTTGTTTTGAAGAAATATTGCTTTTCGGACTTGTTCTTCATTTTCAGTTTTATAGAATTTCGAATGGGTTTGCTGGAAAAACAAAATAAATTTTTGAAAGTGAATTTAATAAGGGATGTGCATACCTTAAAACGTTCCCAGAGAGAGTTGTCGTCTGCTGGGGCACTGTAAGCCAGTGCCGCAAGGCAGAGCAAGGCTAAGAAGGCTTTCATAGTTTACTCTAGATGAAAGAGAAAAAATATGTTTTCAACATAACAACATAATTGTCATGAATAAATAAAGAAATAGTTATGCTTACTGTAACTGTACAGCTCTCTCTGACCAATAATGCTCTATTACAAAAATGTTCACGTATATATACGGGGGCAATTTGAGTGTTTACTTCAGTCGTATCTCGATTAAAAGTGACATTTGTCTGTGGACCACTTGAAAACTTTTTATTTGGCCTTTTTAAAGAGTAGCTAGAGATTATTTTCCCAGAGAGGATGTCAACGAAATATATAGGTGAAAGAAAGCTTAAAAACTTATTTTTATTTCAATCCCAAATAAAAACTAAACCTGGGAAATAAAAGGAAGGCAAAGGATTTACTATTTACTACCATAACAAATTAAAATTTATAGTTAAGAACTTTTAATAAAAGAAAATAAGGTCAAGATAAAGAATTATCACAATATCTTATGAATAATGAGGCTCCACATTCATCAATTCTATTCAATACTTTTATTTAATTCCATGGGCTGTAGGATTTGAACCTAGAACTGTTAGCATGACAAATATGAGTCAAACGCCCAAACTACTAAACCACCTCAACCCTCCGAACGATCTAGAATATGACTTAGATAATTTTTCAATCTTACGTTTACATTAAATAAATAAATGTCTTGGTGAATGTTTTAATTAAATATAAACAATTATGAAAGACCTGGTTGTATAAACTAAAATTATTTTCATTCCTAGATAATGATTAACCGCACAGCATTTAATACACTAGACTATTCAGATAAAAACGTACGATCTGGTCATAATTGACTATGAGGCTATTTAGAAAGGAGAAATGTTAAATAAAACAGCATTGCAATTCAGCAACATACAAGTTTTGATAAAATATATGATGATATAAGTGAGTGTATTTTTTACACAATGCGAATCATTATTTATCTTGCCATTCTAGTATCCATTAAAATTACTTAAATATGAATGTCAATTTTCAACTATTGGGTTAAAGCCATTATTCATTCTATAAGGTCTTTAAAAAAATTCATTGAAATTTGTTACGTCATTATGCTTGAAACCACAGGTTTAATGATTACCTTGTATATTATTAGAAATATACAAATGATCAATAAATAATCCTTAAATGCTTAAAGAAGGAAGCGTGTTTTCGTCATTTCTTTCTAATCGATGCCATACCTCGATATTTTTTTTTGCCTATTGTGCAAAAGACAATTTTACACCATATCCATCGACTTATTATGCAGTTCCACAAAATCAGGATGGATGCTATCAAAAAATTTTAATACAAAATAATATGGTAAACTTTAAGATTTAAAAATATATAATTTGAAAGATAATTGCATTAAAATATACAGTTCTATAAATGTAATAGTAAAGTAAGTTGAATTTGGATGGTATGTAAAATTATGAAACTTTCTGAACTGTGTTTAACTACTTCGTTAGTTCACATCCTCATAGTAGAAAATTATAATGCTAAACAAAAAATAAACTATGACTGGCAGCTTCACGTAATTTTGTTTTTTATTTATTTATTTTTAAATTGGCCAATCATTTCAGTGTTAATATATTTAAATCCACTAATTTCGTGGTCCGCTTGACCAATTAATACATTACAATTAAAGATAACACTAATATGTTGTTAATATTGCATCATCCTTATTGTGTTAGCATAAGAAAACAAGGTTGTGGGGAACTTTTATTAAAATGTAGCAATAAAAGGAATTCTAATGGCAAATTTGATGAGGGCTTGCAAACCCAATTACGGCAATATGTTTTAATAAAATATTTTACATAAAAAGTGAATAAAACAGGAACCTAAAAAATGAATGACAGGTATCTTTGGAAATATGTACAACCAATTTACTTAATTCCTTAAAAAAATATAAATACAAACATAAAATTATTGTATTGAAAGGAAAGTAGGGCTATCGCACTCAAAATTATCTTTAGATCACCCACAAACAATAAAATACATAAAAAATAAAAACAAAATTACTCTTCCTGAGCGGTATGAATTTTTTACAAAATTCACTCATCTTCAACAAGGAACAAATAGAAGATAAAATTCATTTCTGAAAAAAAAAAATCAAGAAAAAAAACCAGTGCCTTGTTTCTTTAAAATAAAAATATGTTGTAAAACTAAAGAGATATTCGATTTTGTCTTGTAAAATGTTCTTTCTACATCAATATATGTTAAAGTTTAAAAATCTATTACAATTTATTAAAATTATTAACTCGATCCTTTCTCTCCTTTAGAAATTGAATAATTAAATAGACAATCAATCATAATCATTCTACTTAAAACACTTAACCTTGTTTGAATTTTTATTATACTCCCTGTATTAATTTCAAAAAATATATTGCATAAAAAATAGTTGATTGATCCTTGAAGAAACTCAGCCAGGGAATTAAGGTGATGCAATTAAACATCCATCACTCACCTTCAATAAGGAAAAAATAGAAGATAAAATTAATTTAGGGAAAAACCAGTCCTTTATTTCTTTCAAATGTTTACCTATGAGCATTTTTATATCGTCTGATCAATACAAATTTAAAAACAAAAACAAAACAACAATAGTCTGATAACTTAAAAGTTCAATATTTAAAAAAAAAAAAAAAGCATTTCACTAAATACACAATAAAATATTTACTATAGGAAATTAATAATGAATAATCTAATGATCTATCAACCAATGATACAATGTCAAATTCTTGAAAATCATTGTAGAAACACAATTCTCAACGTATAAATGCATGAAATATTTATCAATAACATTTGTGTAAGAATAGAAATCCATAGCTTACGTCATTAAAATATCTATCGAATGTTAATGTTATAAATCCTAATGTTAATTTTTGCTAGACCAGTAAGTTCGGTTATTTGGTTGAACATCCTTCCCAATTCCTGTTGATTTTGCCCATCAGATAAATTTTTAAAATCTTTACTCTAGCGGTAGGTTTTAATTTAAAAAAAATCCTTGTCCATTGCAAAGTATCACAATCGCACTCGCATGCATTTTTTATGATTAATAATATAAAATTTTATAATTTTATTATAATAATAATTTTATTAATTATTAATTAAATAGATTAAAGCCTTCTCTTGATATTGATGGCTTAAAAATGTTTTTAAGCATAACAGCAAATTTCTGGGTCTATTGTGTTTTCTTTTTGACACATAATGTTTTAAGAAACTTTTCTGCTCTCAAGTTCAAGTTATTGAATACAATATTAGCACGAATTATGTAGAGATGATTGATGTAAGTATCCCATTTACTATTAATACAGTTATATTTATTCAAATATCGTGAGATGCGGTCTGGTGTGATGTAGGTATCAGAAAAACATTTTCTTTACCTACATCACACCAGACCGCATCTCACGATATTTGAATAATTATCCGTTAACGGTCACTAATCTCTACACATTAATACAGTTATATTTTATTTAACCATGTATTCAGCCTCTGTTGAGAGCCAATGCTGTCTACAAATGAATTTAAGAATGGGCAAGGATATTGTTACTATGATGGAATGTGGAAAAGTCATTTTCAATTTTTTTTTCCTCCAGATTTGAAAATTTCCCCATTTATTGTACACGACTACACCTTGTGGTAAAATATCAAATCTCCAGCTACCGTTAGAAATGCTGAAAAAGCCTCTGCTAAAGTATTAAATAAGATTGTTTATCTCAAATTCGCCATTTCGTCTCTGATTGATTACTTTTAAGGCTGCTGCAAACTGAGTATATGGCATGCTGCTTGTTGAGGTGTGTTTTATATCAATAAAAAGAAAATATCTATTCATGGCGTATTATTGAATATGCCATTTTTTTTTTTTTTAAACTACAAACTAATATATTATTAAACTTCGTTATAATTTTTTTTTTTAATAAACTCTCTAGGAGTAAATCTTTTATGGATAACTGCGAATATGAAATGTTCAATCTATCAAATATGCTACATTTGCACTTTGAAAAAAAAAAAAAATACTAATAATAATAAAACAGGAAAAATCACTGATTATTATCCCAGATAATGTTATTTATTGGTAAATAAAATCAGTGAACTGATAAATAAAAATGTAATCTGTACTGAATGCGATCAGGTAATTCAAGATCTGTACATTAATTCAAAAGATTCAATTACTGAGCTTACCCTAAGAAATTTATTGAAATCTGAAATTAATGCTCTAAAGCATTCTTTGCTCGTTGAAGTTGTTAATTTGGTTCACCGAAAATTTGATAAATGTGAAATAACTATTATGAAGGATCAAACCGACAAATATAAAATTGAAACAACTGAAAGTATCCAAGAAATAGTTGATCGCTAATGACATTCTTTTAATGTAAAACAACTCGCCTAAATCTGACTCACTACTGATACTAGCACAAGATCCAAGGAAAAGAGAAAAGTTACACTGTTAAGTAATTTCCTGCTAGATTTTAAGTTCTCAATTCACTCAACTAAACCTAAGTCATACTCATTCAATGCCCAGACTTTAAAAAGGTGATTTCATAATTCTAAATATTAAAACAACTTTGTTAATTGTCTTTAAAAGATGGATTTTGAATTCTTACATTGTATTCAAATCTTTAAAAGCTCAACGCAAACTGGAGTCTAAAAGAGATGAAACATTTTTTTTTTTTTTACGTACAGAAATCATTTAAGAAAAAATGCTAATCAATATCCCAATGGAATGCATTTGGTAAATAAAACAACTAATTCTACTGTTGATATATGTAATCTCTTTACTGATTAATTTTCTAGAATATTCAATGAATCTTCCCTTGATCCTCCTAAATTAAATAAAAATTCTGACTACAAAATCTTTCCAATATTCTTTTATCTTAAAAGTGTTGTCCTTGAAAAAATAACAAGTTTTGGATTTGAATTAACTGTTGGTCCAGATTATATTCCTGTCTTAAAAACTTGTGCTGAAGGCTTAGTGTTTTTTTGTTACTCATCTATTTAACAACTCATTAGCCGCTAGAATTTCCTTTTAATTTTCAAACACTTTCACATTATTCCTTTTTATAAAAACGAACACATCTAATATTCAAAATTACCGTGTGATCGCTAAATTTTCTTCTGTTCCTTAACTATTCGAAAGTCTAGTTCATGATTTATTTCCCCATTTTATAAAAACATCATCATCTCTCAACAGTATGGATTTACTAAGGGTGTTCCACTGAAACTAACTTCGTAGTTTACTCTGACTTTTTGTGTACAAATTTAGAAGCAAAATTAGTTGCAATTAGTTGACACAGACATAGCCATAGCTTTTGATCTACTTAACGCCTCTAAACTCATGTTTTATAGACTAGGGCAACCTCTTTTATCGTGGATTGAAAGCTATTTATCGAATAGATGCTTATCAGTCTCCATAAATGATTCAGACATTAAACAATTTGAGCTACTAGTGGAGTACCTCAAGGGTTGCACCTTGGTCCTATATTTTTTTCTCCTTTAAGTACATGGTATTGCAGATGTTTTTTCTGATATGAATTTTTTTACTCGTTGCAAATTATATACAAATCTATTTACAATTAAATGTCTGACATGCACATAGTTCAAGAAAATTCAAGTATTGTAGTCTGTGATGTGCTGACTGGATTAAATATCAATGTAAATAATAATACTTTTATTAGTTCAATTCATTATTTTCAATTAAAAGCTCTATCCCAACATCTTATATATTAAATAACCTGGTATTGGAAAAATAATACTGTATACATCATTAGAATGGCCGCTTTTAAAATATTGCTCAATGGTTTGGTCTCCTGATTTAATAACTCTCCAAGATTCCCTGGAAAATGTTTAGCATAAATTCTTTAGATATATATTTTTTAAATACAGAGACAATCTGAAGAATCACAATTTTAAAATAGATTGAGTTCAAGGTTCCCTTTGCAATTTGGAGACACTAGCTTCTAGGAGAGATAAACATGTTATTTTCTTATAAAAATTACTACATACATTTGATATTTTGACCAGATTTATATTTGAAAAATTAACATCAACGTTTTCTGTAGCTATAACTTATTTCTTCATTCATTACCACAGAACTAATTACACTTATCATAATCCAATAGGAAGAATCTAAAAAATATTAGGTGAAATCTATATTTTTCATACTTCTTTAAATATTTTAAAACGTCTTAATGTTATATTTTAATTTTTCTTGAGTCTTGTTTATAATATAGTTCATCTCATTTATTCGTTTGATTGCACTTTTGTTACTTATACTACAGTTCAATTATTATTTGTTTTAAACTTCTGTTTAATTTTATCTATGAGCTTGTATTAGAGAAACCTGATAGGTTTTATCATTTTCATTTATATAAAGGCTTAAGCCTTTAATTATTGTAAATAAATATATAACTAATAACTTGTATATCTTATAGGTCTTTTTGCTGATTAATTTATAGTTTTTATGGAAAAGTGAACTGAAAGAAAGTTTATTTATATATTTATTCAGATATCGTGAGATGCGGTCTGGTTTGATGTAGGTATTAGAAAAACATTTTCTTTATCGTGCCAACATTTTAAATGAGATCATCTTCAGGGTCTGGGATTTGCAAACATTGTTTATATTTAAAAAATACATTTAGGATGTGGAAAAGTGAATTTGTACAATGAAAATATATTTTATATTCAATCAAAGTATTTCTTCTCACTCAAAGAGTTTGTCTCATGTATAATTGTGTCATTCTTGCGCGTTGTGTTGAGAGTGCCAGCGAGATTTTGCTGTTTTATGTTTATATATGTTGGTTTTTGAACCCCAAAAAATATTATATTATCGATATTATCCCACTCGTGTCACTAACTTTTTCATATCAACTGAGTCCTTACATAAAAAGTATAATTAATTGAAAAAGTAATTAAAAAGTAATTTGGTCAATTAGACCATTAAAACTTAATGGATTATTAATATTATAACATACTGTTTAGGCCGTCTTGTTGTTGCCCACAAGTTAGGTTTTTCCCTTTTTTTTACGAGGGTTTCGCCCATTGGAACGCTGCTGGATTCGAACCCGGGACCTTTGCCTTACGATTAACGCCGTGTCAAAGACTAAACCTTGCGGCCACCGACACCCCCTCTTATCATTTTAGCCTATCTGCCTCTATAGTGTCCATGGCACCAAGTATTTTTATTTAAGTTCACATTATTTCTAGGAAACATCTTCAGGTCAAAACATGTATATTTGTTTAAAAAACACATTCTCATGCTTAAAAGAAAAAATATTGCTGAAAAATTTAATACAAATGGAATAAAGAAAGAAGTAAAGATGAACCTTCTGGAGAATATCATTAAATCAGTACGATACAAATTAATTTATTTCTTGTGGCTTAATCTGACTTCTTATGTGGAAAGTTGGATTTGTAGGTCCTTGCTTGGTGCGCATATTGTTTGAGGCTTCTGAGCCAGTGAATAATTAATTTTTCCCAGTTTCCTTTTGATTGGTTAAAGTTGCAAAGTGTATTTTATGAATCTTCCCCACGTTAAGTAACATAATTTTGTATTATTTAGCCATTGCATTATTTGGCCTGTAGGGTTTTTTGGCAATTTACAAAATATAATAAGTCTTTAGAAAAGAAGGAAAACTATGTAATATTAGCACTATTAACAATAAATTTAAGATAATGTCTTGTAAATAAATTATAAACCAAAGAAATACAAATTACAAAAGTGGGGCAAGTGTTTTATACAAATAAATTTTGCTTTGCTCAATATTAATGTATGATAAAACAATACAAATTACATTGCAATACAAGAATAAAACATAAACAACATTTTTTCCTTTTTCTTTTGTCATTATCATTATTACCTTTCCACTTTATTGACTAATCTATACACAATTTTTAATAGCGATTAGTCGCGATGGTTGATAGTTTTAATAAGTTTCAAGAAATACTAGTTTTTAACGATTAGGCTATTAAATTTTTTATCAAATGCGATTCCATTTCTAGCATTTTCTTGTTTTCATTTTAACGCAACACATCACAATGTCCGCATCCTCAAAAATGCTTTTTCTCCTTGTTTTGATCACACTGATTCTGGGGTCACGTAAGTCAATGGGAAAATATTCTATTAATTTTTAAGTCAGTTTCTGTTACGTTTTTGTATTTGTATACTTGTTTTTTTTTTTTTTTGTTTTTAAGTAATTTGTTATAGTCAGTTCTTGTTATTAAAAAAAAAAAAAAAAAAATTTTTTTTTTTACTGTAAGAATCTATATTTTAGAAGTTAAAACTATTTTCGATTATAATATAAAATCTGGTGGTTTGCAAATTATGGATTACTGTAAAGATAATAAATTTGAATAATAATTATAAATAATAAATATTGCAGTAAAACAAATTTTGGTCCACTTTACAACCCTTTGGGCAAAGGCTCAACCTTTCGAGAGATTTACAGGAGTTACTGAGTCCCCAGTGTTTCTTTCGAAGAGCGTTTTTCAGTTTTCTCAAATTTATTGGAATTTAGGCCTTTTCCCAAATTATTTTACCATTGAATGCCTGGTAATGTCTGCATAAGAGTTGTACGTGCATGATTTCTTTTTTCAGACATTTTTGAGGCTGCCGGAGCGGAAAAATAAAATAAAATGGAAGACAATAAAAATTGCGGGGTAATGCACTGCAATGCCCAATATCGCAATTTAAATAAGAAAAATAACTCCTTAAAAAAATGTCATTGTGTTTTGTTTTTTATTATTGTTGTGTAGAATCATGCTTGAAAGGAAGAATAGAAGGATAAAGATGAGCCTATAATCATGCTGAGACTGTTGCTAGTCTGACTCCATTATTATTATTATTATTATTATTATTATTATTATTAGCCATACAAGCCTATGGGGAAATTTTAAATTATGGGAAAAACTTTTAATTTAAAAAAAAAGAAACAGAATTAAATTTTATAATTTTATTAAATTTAATGTAACTTGGCCTTCCAAAGTAAGAATTTGAAAAAGAAAATCAAAGCTTGGATGGCAATAGGATGTATTAGATTACGAGTGATGTTTGGCTTGAGAGCTTTATAGCACTCAAAAGAGATATAGCTAACCTAAAATATAATGTTTGGATGTTAGGGCGTGAAATGACCTTAGCCGTTAAAACGCCCTTAAAAATTAATAATAATAATAATGTAAAATTTGCAATTTGCAAAATAGTTTCTTTACCTGAAGGGCAAAATAGTTTGATGTATCGTTAAATTATGTTAAATTTCAGACAGAATTATTTATGGCAGTTTTTTATGATCTTCCGAATATTATCAATGTCACATCAACTGGAGTCAAAATTTTGTTGAGATTAAAAAAAGCAACAACTTTTATTTAATATTTTGTTTAGAAAGCATACGGAAAAAGATGTCATCCAAAGACCTGCCAGTATTACCTTCGGTAATATCAAAGGATGAAACACCAAAACACCTTCTTATTAAAGAAAAAGGTATTTAATCGAGAAATATATAAGAGGATTTAAAAATTCATAAATTATTTTAAAGGTAATTGTTATCGATACGAGAGAAGGATAGCAGTTGATGGGTGCAACATGTGCTATTGTGATCTTACTCAGTTCAAGTTTACATGTACAACGAGGGTTTGCATCTATAATGCTAGAATGAAAATCCAGCCAGGTTTGTTTATTGTTTAATAAATAAACAGTTAGTCAAAAAGCTAAATTGCAGGTAATCGATGCTTCTTTCCAAGGGCTATTTATGTCGGGTATCAGCATACCTCATGCAGATGTGGTGAAGAAGGCCAGCTTTATAATTGTCTTTCAAGAGTGCCTTCTAAAAAATCCTTGATGATTTCAAGTCGCCGCAACCCATTACGAATTTAATTTCTTTGATGACGATGATACCAGAAAAATCAGTTTTATTGGTTGGTAGGTAGAAAACGAAAACAAAATGTTATAAATCTTTCTAATTGAGCTGCTAATTATTAGAATGATTGTTTTGAATATAAAAATAGATTTTTCTCCATTTATATGTTCTTTGTACATGTATGCATGCATCACAAATCATTCTGTGTGAAATATGAAAAAACATTATGCTAATTTTATTAAAAATGTATTTAAATAAAGATGAAATGCTAGTTCAATTTGCTCAAATTCAAACTCACTGTTGCTGTTTAAAATTGTCCATTGTAGAAGATTAGGGTTCAGAAATGACCAATGGAGATGCTGAAAATAGGAAAACGAGGTACAAAAAAAAAATGTATGCCAGTTTTTCTTTTCTTTTATCCACTATCTATCTTTTAATTGTATTGTACTGATGAGTACATGAGTTAGCTAGATTTACAAAAAAGTTATTACACGCATTTTTCGTGTTTTTGTAAAGTTTTGTGTATTTTAACATAGTATATTTAAAATGAAGTTATAGTACTGTTTTTGGATAAATATTCTTTTTGCTATCTCTCTACCTATTCCTCTACTTTTCAATTTATTAGAAATCTTTCAGACCAACACTCTGCCACTCCCCAGTCTTTGTCTTTTGTAGGAGATTTTTAATTGACTAAGTTGTGGCCAATTGTCGGTTCAAAAGCTTTCTAAAAAAATTGTTAAAGAAAAAACTTAATGTATTTACAACAGTTTTGTATTAATTACCAAATATAATGAAAATCCTTTTGTTTTATTGGTTGAAAGTGAGATAATAATTCCAATAATATCAAATTATAATTTTTTCATTAAAAAAGTAATAATACATTGATTTTATATACATTATTACATGCTTATATATAGTATATAGGAAAAATATTGTCATTTAATTATAATTTGTATAATTCATACATTTGTAATAATCAAACAAAAGTAAGGAGAATAAAAAGAAATAATTATAGTACAAAGCATTTTTTTTACAAGATTTATTAAATTTTATACTTTTTTGATACAACTGGCATATGTTACAATACTTCAGTCGTTGATCCGAGCTTGAAGCAGCCTGAGTCATCTCATATGAGGTTCCATGAATTCTTGACAGACCGGTAATTATGCCCCATAGGCAACTATTTTTAATATTTTAAGTATCGACCACATTTTCCATCAATCAAACACGTTTTTATCAAACGATCTTAATGGTCTTGGAAGAAAAAAGTAAAATCAGTCATTATTGATAAATTTTCAACCTATTTGTTGATCAAACATCATCAAGGTAAAACAATCTTAAATATGTCTGCAGTTTGACATGTGCAAGCTTTTTACACGTGACCCTCAAATTTTCTTGAAGGCTGACTCAATTGTAACAATGCCAAGGACTGAACAATATTCTTATTATTAAGTGCCTTTATTTTTAATTCATACAAACATAATTGTACAAATGGATTAAAATGAAAATAAATTATTACCTTAACATATTAGGGAATTTTAATAAATTTGACATAAGGCAGATATCAGGGTCTCAGACTGACAAAGTAGTCTACTATGATAATTTTTAAAGAACATGGTTAACAGTACATGATAATATTTAATACATAGTAATGATTGTAATAAGCATTTACAGTTAATACACAAATAAAACTGTTGATAATGCTGTGCTATCGAAGTAAAAATAAAAATCATAGTTTTAGGTTTGTAACTGTTTATTACCAGTGGTGTTGGCTGCTTTACAGTATTTAATTTCTAATATCCAATCTCTGCTGTCACACTCTAACATTTTTTCACCTGAAACGGTGTCTTCGTTGAAATATTTCAATCTGTAGTTACTGCAGGACAGACAGCCAGGAAGTGGAATAGGTCCTCTTCTTCTTGCCTATTACATACTGTACATACAATATTATCTTTTTTAAAGTGTTTATAAGTTAAGTTCAACCTTTCCTCTTATTTTAATGATCCACCTCGTAGAGCTGAGTGTTTGGATGCCACTTAATTAATGATTTTCTAAATCAAAATTGAGTTCACGGCACAATGGGGAGGTTAGCGAATTTTTAATATCTTCATATTCTTTGTTGTAATTAATTAGCATAGAATTTCTTATTTCTATAAGACAATTTTTCCATAGTTCAGAATTAGGTGCATTACAATGATTTAGTGGTATATCTATTTTAAACTTTTTCCACAGGAATTGTATTTACCTGAACCAGGTAAAGTCTCTGTTGTTTAATTACCTAAGTACCTACGATTTTTGGTAACCTATTATCTAGGAGATTTAGAATTTTAATTATATAATCAAATGCAATTTAATTGAATACAGAAACATGGGGAGCGATTTTGTTTCTACTTGGACAAAAGGGGTGGGTGTATATTGAGGGAGTCTGAGCAGTTTTTTTGATAAAGAACCTTTGCACCCTCTCTAATTCCTCGTACTGTTCCCATCCCCATACTTGGGCTCCATAACAAATCACAGAACTGCAGGCTGTATTAAACAACTTCGCTTTTACTGGTAAACTTATATTGTTATTATCCATAAGTTGGCACCATATTATATTGAGGCCCATTTTAACTTTTCCCGACTTTTCTGTAAAGTGTTTGGTTAAGGACAAAGTGGTTCTTCTTTACTCAGATTCCACTTCTCGTTTGACGCTGGTCTGCCCCCATTCCTAAAGACCATCACTTGCGATTTTTCAAGATTGATTTTTAAGTTCCAATTTTTGCAGTAATTATCTAGTGAGTTGATCATTCCTTGCAGTGTATATGGGTTGGAAGTAGCAGCACCAGGTCATCTGCACATGCGAGCAATTTAACCTTACCGCCACTTTCAAGGCATATTCCACCATATCTCTAGATCATTTTAGTACAGAGAGAATAATGTGGGACTGAGGAAGCAGCCCTGCCTTACTCCTGTTTTGGTTTGGAATTCCTGAGTTAGGCCTTTTACACAGTATTATTATATAATTGTTATTACAATATATATAATGCTATTATATGTATATATGGGAAAAAATATCCTCATCTAAGGTATAGTTCAATACAAAGTAAGAAGTAAAAGAAATAATTATGGTGCAAAGTGTTTTGCTTGTTACAAAGATTTACTTTATTTTTAAACTTTTTTTTTTATACAACAGGAAAGCTGGCAGAAGTTGCAACACCACAGTGGTTGTTCTTGTTCTTAGCTAGCTTGAAGTAGCCTTTTTCACCCCATACTGTGTTCCACGAGTTCTTGACAAGCCAGAATTCATCTTTGCCCTGTTTACCATAGCCTACGACAAGGACACCGTGGTCAAGGTTTTGTGAGTCACA
>CM077105.1:23257078-23276412 GCA_039619505.1 Cimex hemipterus | reverse complement strand
ATATATATATATATATATATACAGGTTCTATTTTTCCATAAATTAAGACATTTTTAAAGATAGTAATGTGCAGAAACTTAAATGTAATGAGCAGACTGCAGTGGCTGAATGATTAGAGCACCTAACTCATATTTGGCAAGTTGGGTTCAAATCGCAGTTTTTAATTGACAATAGTGACAAATTTATTGTAAAGTGGTTTCACCCCTTGTCCATGACATTCACAACTTGATCCTTGATCCTCCAGAGAGGATCAAGACAAGCGTTCAGCTGGGATGGTTTCACAAACCGTTTTTCCAAATCCCAATGCTTACTTATGTTTCATATACTGAAAATAGGGAAAAATGACAGGATTTTCCAGTACTCCAGATGGAATACCATGAAGAGGTAGATCAAAACATATATATGTTAAATTCCAAAGTAAAGCATTAACCCACAAATGGTACACTATTATAATATTTACACTCTACAACATTAACACCTTAAAAGTAAATGAAGAAGGAACATTTCCACTTTTAAGTCCCAGTGGAGGAAAGAGAGACATTTGCCACCAAAAACCCGGAGGGGGGGGATCTATGAGGTAAATGATTGTAGGCTTTATTAAATTTTTTTCATTGGAAAGGTCAAAACATACTCAAATAAAAGTAAAGTTAATAAAATCAGAAATTCATGAGTTTTTATAAGAAAATATTTAATTATGATGATTTGAAAGAAAATTCAGCAAAACAAAAAATCATCGATTGTTAAAAAATTGCCATGTGATATTTGTTACGCCAAGGAACATTCATCTCATATGTAACACATATTCTTTTTTAAGGGGGGAAGGGTTGCGTGGAAAAAAAGGGCCAGCTGCAATGGTGGGAATTGAACCCATGACCCGTTGAGACTATCAGCTACCAAACCCTTCATGATAGATTAAAATTTAACTAACAATTTATTATATCACAGTATGATTTTCTGGTGTTTTGGTGAATATTGTTTCAAACCATCATAATTAATTTTTTTAAATTAAAACTCATGTACAAAAGTATGTTGTAATTAAATAAAAATGAAAATACATACACTAGTTGGAAATATATAAAATATGAGGTAGTTTGCATCTTTTTATATGATAGATTGCATAAAACAGACTGACCCTTATTCTTAAGTTCTAAGACTATCCGATCATAAATGCAATATAAACAAAAATATATTTACAAATGGTCAGGAAGTGTTTATTTAGAAGAACTAAACAGCAGCATAGTTTAATGAATTATTTATTTACAATAATTTTCAAGGTGGATTCATTATTGCATACTAGAAAACCAAAACAATTGATATAACTGAGCTGTAAATTATTGAAATTTGAAATCCCTATCTTTATATGCAATTTCTCCTCTGCGGAATGTAGCCTCCCTTTTCTCCTGTAATATAAAACATTGGTTATACGTGTGCTAGATGAAAAGAAATGTTAAATACAAATTTTATTGTTACAAACCCGATCATTATGGAACATCCAAAATACAAATGCAAATGGGACGACTAAGGAAAGAAACCCCATTAATGTTGTCTTGGGCGTTTCTCGGAAGAACTCAATCCTTGTGTTCTTCATCGAGATGTATCTCTGTAGTGCTGGGTCAAACTGAAAATTTAAGTTTAAATTTAAAATCTAAGTTTACATGATTAAAAGTTATTTATGGTATGAAAACATAAAAGATAAAAAAATAACATTTTTTAAATTTTTTTCAATAACATTAGTTTTCTAAACTTATGTCAGCAAGCAAAAACAATCACACACACACACACACAAGAAAAAAAAAAAAAAAACTACTTTTATGTAAGAACAGGTGTGCACTTATTCCAAGCGTATTGAAAAATGAATTTAACCAATTCCTACTGATGAAATTTAAAAGATTTTACGATACAATTTATTCAGTTCAAAATTCAATTTTTGTCTTTAAATAATAATCTTTTTCTCCCTAAATCGAAAAATTTGAATGATAGATAAATAGTCCATAGTGATTCAACTTTATTTAAATAAATTGACGTAATCCTTCTGCATTATTACTAATCATTACTGCATTATTAGAAAGATTAAAATCTGAGTGTTTATGCTGCAAAAAGTTGGTACAGTTTTTAAATTTTGTTTGATAAGTTTTGTCTACATCTTGTTCAAATGCTTTGAAACAGGAGACTCATGTTCTGAAACAAAGTATGCAAAGAATGAGGTGACAAAAAAATTTAGTTCATTTCATGGAAGAAAAACCCCACCTTACACCAGTGATAATATTTGGAAGTATAGCCTAACTAGAGATAACATTGAAAATGTAATGTTCTTTGTTAACATGGTGGAAGCTGTGATGATGATGATGCAGTCTTATTTCAATGAACTCCCTCGGTCGTTTACTTTACTTTAATGTGTGTCCTAAAATTAAATCCTCATCGTCCTCGTTTTGGACAACTAGCATGTCTGTAGTTTTAATTCCACGTTTGGCTAGGCTTATATAGTTGTTCGTCACTTCGATCTGATTGTGAGCTTTTAGTGATCAGCTGATTAAGGAGGACATTATGTTAAACAACTGGAAGTAGAAATTTTTGACTTGGTTACATATTGCAGCTAACAGAACCCCAGTCTTCAGATTAAATTACTTGCTTCTTCAACAATATCAATCATCAGTTTATATAAACAAGGCACCCTGGGGAAAAGGTATCCTTGGCATGGTGATATTACATGCAAAAAAATTCAAATAATCATTAAAGTATACTAATTTTATTGAAATAGCAATTTGGAAAACTATGTCAATTTAAATTTTAAGTGCTTTATTTTCTATCAGGGGAACTTTGTCCTCACGTTATTTTATACTCATGGCATCTACTAGGCTGAGGTTATATCCCATTCTACCAGACACAAGGAGTTCTTCCACACCCTTCCTTTTCCATCCTCACCGTCAACAAAACATACTTTATCCCCTTTCTGTACACAAAGTGGCCTCTCTCAAACGTTTGGAAAATCATGACACCTTCCTTTTCCTGGAAAACCATTCAGCCACAAAATCTACTTCTCCATGGGAATGTTCTACTTTTGTATACTTCTCGCCCCTGTCCTTCCAACCCTCTACATTCCCTCCCATCTACCCCTGCTGACTTACTAATTGTTCACCTCTTATCTGCCAAATGCTCTCAGTTTTAGTAATACATAATTATGCCCATACTAATTTCAGAACATTTTTTTCCTTTATTTATATTGCTTATATATAATTTTTTTCTTCACTGTACTTGTATGTCTGTACATATACCTGTGCAGACCTAAAAATAAATTGTTAATCAATAGGTTTTTTTGTTATTATTTTTTAACAACTTTTTGAGTCAAATAAGTTTTCAAGTAAACAACTTTTTTGCCTAATTATTTCCATTGTAAAGTATAATGGCTGGGGGGTCACATAGTGGCTGAGGCTGCAGGCAGAGTAACGCATATTTGCAATACATTCCGAAAGGATAGTTCCTACTCAGAGTAAATTTATCACTGATAAAAAAAAAGTATACTAGATAAAAAAAATCAAAAACTTAAAGCACAGTTCACTTAAAAATAAAAATACACATAAAGATTAAAAAACTCCATTTAAATTTTACCCAAGGGTTATAAACTTAATGGAAATGACACTAAATAAAGAGGAAACCAATTTGTTGAATAAAGGCTTGAAATTTGTCCCAAAAACAGAATTGGATACAAAAAAATTATTATCTCTTGGTTCATCGGTGGATTGTAGTAACATAAATACAAATATAAAATATAAATGTGCCGAAATAATGAAACAAAACTTAGTAAACTTAAACGTGACAAAACTAAATATCCCACATACAATTAGGTCTAGCGATCAAAAGTAAAAAAAAAAAAAACAACACTGTGAATAGGAACTATCCTTTTGGAAAGTATTGAACGCCACACTCACCCCATCATTTATCATTTCTACGCATATTTGCTTCCAAAAATCAGTCCTGAAAAGGTTAAATAAGCCAGTGTGTTGCAAATAATATTAATATTAAGTGCCATTAAAGCAAGATCAAAAGAATTGTTTTTTGTCCAACTAACTAAAAATAATATTCTTTCTTTATTTGCATTTTCCTTTATTAGGCATTTCAATGAACTGCTTGACCGCAGTCTTAGTGAAAAAGTTACTTGGCCAAATATTAAAACAAGTGATCAACTAAGTACCACAGTGGCTGTTAAGGTTCTACAGCTTGGATAATAAGTGGTATTTAGTGATCATTAATTAACGATTATTTGTAGATTGTTGTGAGATGCAGCCACCTGGGGACCCCAGCCCCTGACAGCCGGAAGAAAACAGGACACCTTCAACAATAATTTCATCCTTATTTTTATACTGTGACCCCTTTGAGGATGTGGATAAAAACCATTATTTCTAGACTGGCATGAAAAACCCCCATCCTCTGGTCACAAGGGCTAACAGTATGTGTCTTCCACTCATCAGTTCAGGCCCCAGGTGACCATGTCGACCTGTCCCTATATGCACGGTATCCATTTTGAACTCCCTCAGAAATCTGGCATACAATTACATCTGACAGTTGATAAACTGACTGAAGCCACAATTCTATTAAACTGATAGGTTTTACTATCTCCTGACATTGCAATAAAGATTTAAAAAGTCATTGCCTTTGTTCATCATGTTCTGTACACAGAAAGTAAATCTGTTCCATATCTTTGTATCTACTACAATTAGGGGTAGGTCTCAAGCCAATTCTATTTAAATATGCCCTGCAAATACTATGCTCCGTTCTCAAACACATAACAGTGGTAAAAAAATCCTTTATGTTTTCCTCTTCCGACAAACCATGGCTTACTTGACAGTTTGGGAAACAGTGATTTGTAATATTTACCTGCCTCAGCCAAGTTATACATATATATTGTCAGTTCAAAATTAATCTCAGCCTACTATTGCTCCGAAGGTCACTCCTTTTTTTGGCATTTCCAAGTTTGGTCTGAGCAACCAAGGCAGAATGATGAAGCCAGATGCACCAAATGAAACCACTTTACTCCAGAATTTGACAATAATGTCAATCCATATAAATGAAGTATTAAATCTACACAAATTTAGTTCTTTCAGTACCAGGGCGGGCAACCTGTGGCAGGGCGATGCATCCTTGGCTCGACTAATGTGGCACAGCAAAAATATTCATATGTGTGGTGATTAGTGACCATTAATCGATAATTATTTAGAAATCGTGAGATGCGGTCTGGTGTGATGTAAGTTTCAGAAAAACATTTTCTTTATCGTTTCGATCTTTATTGAGATCATCTTCAAGGCCTTGTGTTGTCTGCATTTCAGCAAAAAAGTTCTCAGATTAGAAATAATTATTGATTAACGGTCATAAATCACCACGCATTTCTACATGAGAAGAACGAAGAACATGGGATTCTATGAACAAATTGCAACCAAATATGGACACAAAGCTAAAAGTATTCTGAAGGACATTGCCAGAAATGAGAAGAAACTCCCATCAGCTGTCAATCAGAGAACTTTTTGTGCTGAAATGCAGACAACACATGATAAAGAAAACATTTTTCCAAAACATATCACACCTGATCGCATCTCACACTTTCTAAATAAATATTCATATGCTTCAGACTGGGTTTTAACTGCATTGATCTGAGCTATCAGATGCCATGAAATCTGTGTAAGGCACAGTCAAAGATGCATATGTACTTTTTTGAGTACTTTTTAATTCATCCTGGAACTTAGTCTTAGCTAAGGTAATGTAGGTATAATAACTTCTCAAAGTACTAGTTTCTATCGTTTGTGTATCTGAATGGGACAAAGCGAAATCTATCCTATTTACAATGGCGTATGTATTAGATTGAAGGTGCCTAGTTCCACCTCTGCTGGGAGTGCAGAATCACTTTTAGCACTCTTTTCTTTACAGAAATAACGAAGAATTACAAAGTGGTACGAAAAGCTATTCTACTCTCAGTTGGGTATTGTTAGGTAAAAAGCTGGTTGAAATCAGATATAAGAACTCACCAAATGACCACCTCCTTGGTTGTGAGGATTCGTAAGTTGTTTGAGGTATTCCCTTTTTAGGGCCATCCGGTGTTTATTTTTTTCCTCGATAAGTTGCTTATCGTACGAGGCCATCGTATTTAAAAATGTTCTCCTGAGAAATAAATGTGAACTGAGAACGAGAACAGATTTTATTCTTCAGAAATAACCTCAATTAACCTTCTGGTTGAGGTTTCTTCTGATAGCACCTCAGGGCGGGTTTACGTCATGAAAGGAATAGTACAATTCCCAGCAAATTGAATTGAATTAATTAATTTTTTATTAAGCAGCAAGAAATTTTTTGCCCAGTATAAGATAAACATACAAAGGATTAAATTACGACAAGTTTAGTTTAAATAAGAAAAAATATTCCAAAAATTTATAAACCCTTTTGGAGTTCAAACTGCCAAAGATTTTTATTTAATAATCTATTACAAGAACATGGAGTTAACTATTCTACAAATGTGCAATAAATTTTATTTTGTAATTTTGGACTAACAAAATTTAAATGTTTAATATCCTATTATCCTATATCATATTATTACTTCTAATTTTTTCTCTCTCTCCACTGTATAGGGTATTTGGAAGAAAATCAATGTTCTCAGTGAGTATTTCTGGTTTATTCACAAATCCTTTTCTGACTTGATGAGGAGAACATGTTGTTTAAGTGTAAAAATATTAGCTAATGTGATTACAAACCTTAATTAAAACATAAAAAAACTTTAGTTTTACATTAATTTTTAAAATTCAAACTGTATGGAAATGAACTTTTATCCTCTTAGAACAGGACTGTTAGTGGAGAGACACAAACTAAAACCAAAGAAAGGTTCAACTAGTATTTTTTTATTGTTTTTAAAGGAGACAATTTTTTTTTAATTTTAGCAGCGAATAGCTAATTTTATTTAAATAATTGGTTATATTTAGCAAAATGCATGACCCTAAAATTATTTATCTCTGACTAAAGTAAATGCCTAATCAAAGTCACCACTCACTCACCCATTTTGAACATAGCAATCTTTGAAATAACAACAAACAACCAAATTTCAAAATTTTACAGTAAAATCTGACATTTTAAAATTTGATAGTTTTTGAATTTTAATTTACAAATTATTTAATTATATATACCAATATTCTAAACGGTATGTTTGATTTAAACAAGTAAACAAAAAATTAAGAAAATGTTATAGCAAATTTAGCACTTATTTTGACGGGTTAACTCTAATGTTTCTTGAAAATAGACAAAATTTCGGTTTAACATAATTAATGTGATTTTTATAGTAATGAAAATTAATATTAATATGATCACACACTGCTTTGTATATAGGATATAATATTTTTATCAAAAAATAAATCAAAAGGAACGCGTGTTTGTGTGTTATACAGCTTAATAAGTTTAGAATGAACATTTAGACATTTTATTTTTAAATTTAAGGGTATCATTCTTTGGAAGATGCTCCAAGTTGTGCGGCGAGTCTAAATCCTTGACATTTAAGTCTTCTGAAATTTGAACACAATGGCTTGTTTTATCCTGGCAATTGTAGTCTTGTTAAATAGACAACTTCAAATGGACATTATAATCGACTATCGACTGATGCCTATAATCATCTCAAGGTAAGGTTTTTATTTCGAGACTAATCCCAGACAGATATTAGGCCCAGTGCATTGGGCACACTTTCTATTCGCGTGTTTTGCAACCCGAAAATATCAGGGAGCCGGTTAAATAACGCAGTCTGCAACCTTGACGACGACAGTACGGCCTTCAACTTTGAATACATATAATGTATTGAGAAAAAAATATAAATGTGGAAAATGCAGATCGAAATATAAGACACAGCTTGGAACTCTAAAATTTGGGATTATAGTAATTTCTGTGCTTCGCAGTGATCGTTAACAAAGAAATCTCTTTAATCTGCACCAAACACCAGCCGTATTGGTGCCAGGGTAAAGTCGGTATGAACACCCAAAGGTAATTCATAATTGGTCATGATGATTTCAGCCTTCGTGGGAAAGAAGGCCGGAGGAATCCTATTGTAGGCAGATAGACGAAGTGTCAGGGGAAATATAAAGGACGGTCGTAGAACTGGGCTTAGGAACTTTCATGATCAGGATGCATGATAAATGATCCAGAACTACTAAGAAAACTCGTCCAGGCAAACATTTTATAACCGGTGTCACTAAACGAATTTAATTGATACATAATTATAGAGAGAAAAATGTCCGATTTTCAAGGAAAAAAAATGCCTAAATAAACGACTGAATACGAGAAATTATCAGAGTAAACAAAACTATCAGATTTTCCAAGATTTATTGTTGCGCACAAACATACAATGCAAAATTTTTTATTCTATTTAGAAAAAATAGAAACAACTTTTACTTTAGACAAAACAGCCCAAAACATAAAAGGATGACGCATCGTAAAAATGAAAACTACTCATTATTATTTATTTGTGAAAAAACCAACAGGCATACGATCTCAGAAGCTCAAATTCTTGCATTATGACTGTACTTAAAAAAGTATTGCGTAGTTGTAAATATTTTTTATCTATTTATCTAATATAGGCTTAATTCACGATAATTCCTCCTAATTTGTTATTTATGAAAATATTGCGAAATATATTTTGAAAAATTGTTATGTTTTCTACATTCGTTTTTATTTAGTTGTTTGGTTAATGAACTATTACTAGCTATTCTTGGGGACAAATAATAAGGAAAGAAAGACAAAAAGGTTGTTGAGTTCCTCCAGTCCATCCTAGCCACTTCCAGAAAATTGTCTTATCATTTAGAAACAGTAGTGTTAGATTGTTAGTAAATGTTGAGAAGACCTTTGGACAACGTGTATAAGTAGACAACATGTATAATCAACTGTTTAAAAAAATTACCAAAAAAAGTATTGTATAGTTAAGTGTCAAGTTATGTTCGTACCCTTCCTTCTATTACAAAAAGTCCATTTCCATATTGTAATAATGATTCATCGAAGTTTACCATCATTTATTCAAATTTACGATTAAAAATAGCAGTATAAAATTAACCCACGATATTCTTTCTAGTTATTATCGTTCGCTTGTTAAAACGGAAATCTTTCTAGTTCCAGGTTTTACCTTTTAATTTAGACAAAACATGCTACAACCTAAAAGGATTACATCTCGTAAAAACTAAAAGTACCTAAATATTGTTGTTTTCGTACTGTTCCTATTATTAGAAAATATAAACTATACATAAGTAGAAATGATGAATGGTGGAGTGAGCGCGGTGTTCAATCCTTTTAGAAACATAGTTCCTACTCAGAGTAAGATGTTTCCCACGATACGGATTTCGAGCTTATAGCTCATCATCAGGTCGAAGGAGTTCTAATGAAGTTCAAAAGTGTAATTTTGCAATTCACGTCGAGAGACGTGGTTGTAGAACCTGATGATGAGTTATAAGCTCGAAATCATTGGAAACAACATACTCTGAGTAGGAACTGTCTTTCTAAAATGATTGAACACCGCGCTCACCGAGCTCATAAGCTCTGACGTATTTATGGAGAGTAATATACACTTAAGTCACGATAATCTTTCTGGTTAAGATTTTTCTGGGCTTGAGGGCCAATCCAACAGTCACGGGCCATAATTCTAATCTATTGTTTCTGAAAAAATACGAAAGTATATTTAGATATATGGAATTATGATAAAGAGGCCATAAGTTCGCGAATTTTTTGAGTTTCTGCATTTATTTATTAGTGTACGTATTTATTTGTGGAAAAAAGCGGCAGATGATTGTCTCAGAAGCACCAATTCTTATTTTTTGACTGTATTTAAAATACTATTGTTTATATATAGACATGAAAAATTACGAAATATACTATGAAAAGTTGTGTTATGTTTTCCTTTCTTTTTTCTTTTCTGATAATGGTGAGGATAATGAACTATCACTAGCTATTCTTGCGGACAAATAAAAAGGAAAGAAAGGACAAAAGGTTGTTGACTTCATTATCCTAGCCACTTTCAGAAAATTTTCGTATTATTTAAAAACAGTAGTGTTGGATTGTTTGCAAAGGTTGAGGGACCTTTCCACTTATCTTGGCCATTTTGACTGTTTAAAAAAGTACCATAGTACCAAAATGTATTCCTAATCTTCATTCTATTACAAAAAGTTCATTTCCGTACTGTTTTAGTTAATCGATGTTTATTGCAGCATTTATTGAAGTACATTGTTAAAAATAGTAATATAAATTGGAGCTATGGTAATCTTTTTGTGTTTTTAATTGGTTACAATGTTGGGGGATTATTTTTTTTTTAATACTAACACTTTAGTAAAGATTAGGGAATTCTTAGGAGCTTTAGGGAGTTCTTTTTGTCAGTGTAGGAAAGAGTGAAAACTATTATCATATTGAGCGCGTCAACCGCGGCTGCTCGTGATATCGATGTTGGGAGTCGAACGGAAACCCGAGTTTCGATTTGATTGTGACACTGTTTCAGAACTAACAGAAACTGACACGAAGCGGATCGGTAGAACGTTACGGGATACGGTTTTAAATTCCTTCGGGTAGTGAAAGTGTATCTAAAGATCAAGGCCTCGAAACCCCTCCCAGTTCGGTGGGTAGTGCTCTCGGTTTCAACCCCTCCATGTCGATAATATCCTGTTTCGCCAACCTCTCACAGCTGGGAGAAGTTAGACTTGGACTTAGACAGCCGTGGCAGTCACCCGGAGATCGTGTAGCGGTTTCGTTCGGTTTCTTACATTCCTTTCCATCGCTTTCGTGTTTTATAGCGACCGTCAAACCATGAGCGACATAGAGGATTATCGCCGGCACCTCGCCAACTACGGACAGGAACACGTTCTGCAGTTCTGGGACGAACTGAGTCAGGACGACAGAGACGAGTTTTTCCAGGAGATAAAGGACATCGACGTGCCGGAAGTCCTCGGCTATTTTAAGAAAGCAGTGGAAGGGCGAGATGAGAGCAAAGCGAAGATCGACGACCGGCTGATGCCCATCCCTCCCGGCTTGTACGGCGCTGTGTCCAGGACGCCGAACGCCCTCCTCCAAAGTTACGAGGAAGAAGGTCTCCTGCAGATCGCCGAAGGGAGAGTCGGTGTCCTGCTGATGGCGGGAGGCCAGGGTACCAGGCTCGGCTCCACCGACCCCAAAGGCATGTACGATGTCGGTTTACCCTCTCACAAATCCCTCTATCAGATCCAAGCTGAGAAGATAAGAAAACTTGCATCAATGGCAGAGGAGAAATACGGTAAAAAGTGCGTCATCACGTGGTTCGTCATGACCAGCGAGCACACATTAGCGCCGACGATCGAGTTCTTCACGAAGAACCGATATTTCGGCTTGGACAAAAACAATATAATTATATTCGAACAAGGACTCCTACCTTGCTTCACCTTCGACGGTAAGTTTATACTCGACAAGCCGAATAAGATATCGCAAGCTCCCGACGGAAACGGTGGAATCTACAGGGCGCTCAGGGACAGAAAAATTTTAAATATCATCGAAAACAGGGGTATCAAGTATCTACACGCGCACAGTGTGGACAACATACTTGTCAAAGTGGCTGATCCGGTTTTTATCGGCTACTGTGTCAAAAAGGGTGCCGAGTGCGGCGCCAAAGTAGTGGAGAAGGCGTATCCAACGGAGGCGTTGGGTGTGCTCTGCAGCGTCGACGGGAAGTATCAGGTCGTCGAGTATAGCGAGATCACCCTGGAAACCGCCGAGAAGAGGAACAACGACGGAAAACTGACCTTCTCTGCCGGCAACGTCTGCAATCACTTCTTCACCGCTGAGTTCCTCAGGAAGGTCGCAGATAACCACGAGAAGGCCCTCAAAATACACGTGGCCGAGAAGAAAATCCCCTACGTCGACGCAGAAGGCAAGAGGCGCAAGCCGGAGAAGAACAACGGCATCAAGCTGGAAAAGTTCGTCTTCGACGTCTTCCAATTCTCGGACAACCTCGTCGTCTGGGAGGTGGACCGAGAGGAAGAGTTCAGCGCTGTCAAGAACGGCGAAGGAGCTGCAAAAGACACACCCATCACCGCGAGAAAAGACGTCTTCGCACTCCATAGAAAACTCGTGGAACGGGCCGGAGGACGTTTCGACACCCAAGGGCCGGTTGTCGTTGAAATCTCACCACTTTTGTCTTATGCCGGCGAAGGGCTCGAACATATCGTCAAAGGCAAAACTTTTTCCTCGCCTTTACATTTGACTGCTCCTAACGAAAATCTTCCCTTCAAACACCGACTCTGAAGAAACTTAGATTAAAATATTAAAAAGAAAAAAATACCATCACAACAATAGCACTTTATTTTATTATTCGCGCACATTTAAAGTTCCTAAATTCAACATTGCCTTTTTTAATAAAAAAAAGGAAACATCATTTCTGTTCATGATATCTCTCCAATTCACATATTTGACTACCAGATTCTTATACTCTTGTCGAATATGACCTTTCCTTTAATGCACCATGATTACAATAGATTTTATTTTTTAGAAATATATTTATAAACGTGCAATCCTTTTAAACCCCCAGATGATTCCTTGTGATATACCAATTGGGTGAAAGAGGCCTGATTTAAGTACTTAAATTTTTTTAATTCTATTTATTCGTTGATTTATTTACGTTAAGTTATTGAATATAACTTCTATACATTACACTTATTTGCACATATATTCTGTTTTTATTGTTGTACTACTAATAACATTGAATGGCGTCATGTTGTGCGAAAGATTTCGGGTGCTTTCCTCTGTCCGGGCCTCCTTGAGAGTTTATATAAAATTGTATTATTACTAACGAAATGATTACCATACTTTTTGTTAATTTTAATTTTATATCTCGATTATATTGTTAATTAGGTGTATTATATTTGTATATGTGAGGTGCGTGTTGTACTTCCAATTAGTTTCGCTGAGTAGACGAACATGGCTGTTTTTACCTGAAATACCTGATTGAATTTTATGTGATATACGTGTGAAAATGCAATACTTTATAATTAATCGGAAAATTATTATCAATATGTACTTCGTTTTTCCCTTTATGTCTGGTAGAAATCGAAATTAGCTTATATGTCCATGTTCTATGTGTTAAAAATTATATTTTTTTGCCTCGTGTATTTGTTAAAATATATATAAATTTTATATTTTGAATGTGTCTTCTTTTACGCCTCTAGTTTCCTGAATGGTTTTTTTAAAAATTGTTTATATTGAACAACGCAGATAATTTTAAATTTAACCCGGCGATACTCGAAGTTACAAAAAGCAATTCTTAATTGAAGTACTATTAATTAATAATTGAACTTATCCATAGATTATTTTGATAAAATCGTATAAAAAAGAATAACAAGATATGCCAACTCTCATTGATATTAATTTTTGCATATGTAGGCGCTATAATTTCTTTCCTGAACAGTTTAATGTATCTGTTTTACTTTATATCTTTATAATGTAGGTATTCTTTTACCAGGAAAAATTCCCGAGGTTGACACAAAAGTCGCCAACTTTTGGCCAAAGGCCGCGGGTGCTCGGCATGAAGGAAAATGTCGATTGATGTTTCCCACTTCATTGAATGGTCCACTATGAAAGAGCGTCTCCATCACTGAGTGAATCGTATGCAGTTAAGGATGAACGTTTAAGAGTGAGTGAGAGTGGAATGGGTTTGTATTTAGGAACTGATTGCGTTGGGGTCTGAGAGACCTAGCTGTTGATGGCTCCTGAAGACCTACCAAGGTGACTGAATGGATAAAACCGAGATCTGACCCAGGTCTGCCGACACCTGGGGTAGGTGATTTTCTATACATGTCGGTAATTTATTGTAAAGTGCAAAAGCTGGAATTACCGGCAGACTACCAGAGGTGTTCGAATCAACTCATATACGTGTGCTCGTATATGTGCAGATTTAAACTTATATAAATCAGTAATAAGCCAAACAACTCGAGAAGAGAACTTCTATGTTTTTATTTTTTAATTCTTCGGTTCACTGGTTACCAGTCAACCGATCTTCCACTGCGACAAAAAAGATCTGTGTAATAGTTTTTCTTTAGTACCAAACCTACAGACAGTCAGCTCACAGGGCCTTAGGCCTAATGCGAAAGCAAAGAGTGTTTGGAAATGCATGGAGGCCTTGATGTAAGTCAGCGACAGTAATGACCTGTCCCTGGCCTGGGTCCCTGGACATTCGGGGAAAGAGGCAACGAAAAGGTCGAAACGCTGGCCAAAAGGGGAGACAACGTGGACTCGATGAGTCCAGAACCCTACTGCGTCACAAAAGAGAATACATCTTAAAATGGATCCTTAATGAGTCCTAAACATGGTGGTTAGTGGTTTTTTTCCACACGAAAGGTTTGAGGCACGCGAAGAGATTCATCGAAGGACCATACGCCAAACCCTTCGAAAGAACTACTTGGAAGGCAACCGCAAACCGAATCATGATTCTGGTTGGACTCCTTACAGGGCATTGCCACTTAAGAAAGTACATGCACCGGATAGGAGAACAGGCAGAAGAAACACTGTGCAGATAGTGCCAGGAAGAGGAGGAGACGGCAGAACACATTTTATGTAGATGCAGGTTCTGGCAACTAAGACAAGAAAATCCACAAGCAAGATCCTACACCAAGGAACCGCTGGCAAAGTTGTGGAGGCTGGATAAAAGCCTGAAGCTGGCCATTGAGTTATAAATTAACAGAGGAGCACAATAGCTCTATTTAGGTCGAGGTGCAGGAGGCCTTTGTCCCTATCCCTATCCCTAACAAACCTAAAATTGCACTTCCCTTTAAGTATTTCCAGTCCTCCTCATCGCTTATTGCTTAAGGCGTTAATATCGCCTTTCTGAAGATTCTTTTCCACGCTAATCCTGTCCAATCAGGAGGGATATGTTTCGATGTTTCTGCCTCTTCATGACAGAAAAGGAAGATTTCTGTCTCTTTTTTGCCTATTTTTTTAGTCATAATTAATGGACATTGGCCAGTGTAAATGCCTATTAATTTCTTTAGATTTGGTCAACTTAGAGAGATGTAGATTTTGTTTTCTAGGTTGAGATGCTGTGACTAAATTTGTTTGATTTGCCTTGGCGAATTCATCCAGTTTGTGGTCATTTCTTTCTTCATCCATTTGTTCTGTGCCGCTTTAAGCAAAAGCTTAAAAGTTATGCGATTACCGGATAATGGCCTTTATCTTTGCTTCAACTCAATTTTACCTAATCCTAGCTACACGTGCCATGTTTTGAAGACGTTTATAATGTCTACGAAGAACTGAAATCGAAGAATCGAAATAACTTCCAATTAATTTGTTTATCTCCTACAAGAGGAATTAATCTTATTAATCTTTAGATATAAATTGAAAATTATAATATACAGAAGAAAAAAAATTCAAACAGATCATCAAGATTGTACAGAATGTCAACCATTCGGCTTATTTGTGGAAATGTTTCTTAATACTTCGTGGCACCAAAACCGTTCGATTTTACTTATTCTGTTTTTATAGTATAACAAAAATTAACATCAAAATTAAAGCCAGAATTTAAAAATCTTTCATTGTAAAATCGATAAGAAAAAGTAAAACGTGCAACGAGTTTATCTTTGTATTTCTATTAAAAAAATGTATTGCTTACCTAAAGATTTTGCCTTATCAGTAGTAAAAAAAATCTCAGATTGAGATCAATAATAGGGAATTTCTGATAATTTTGAAAATATGAGCGAAAGATTTTTTTAAAATTTTAAATCTGTTTTATTTCGAGAGATATTTTTTATCTGATTAGATAAGAAGAGAAAGAGGAAGCTGTCTAAATATATAAAAAAATATATATAACAACCCTTGTGAAATGATCAAAATTCTTTATTATCCTTCTATTTAATGAAATATGAATTTTTCCTTAGATCAGTAAACTTTAAAGCGCTGTTCACAAATGACTAATTATCTTATCACAAATTGTAATTGTGTGACACTTCTGACAACTGCAATCAGTACCAATTTATTCTTTGGCAGGATGGAACAATACGAAGTTCAGTTATATTATTATTTTAAGAAAAGTACCATGTTCAGGTGAAGACATTAATGAGTGGGTGTGCCAAGAGTGATTTCCCAAGTTAAAAAAGTTCTTCAGAATGCGAAAGTGAGCAGAGATGACCAACTTGTAAGATTTAATAAAATATTACAAGGTGTTGGAAAAAATAGTATACCAAAAATATGAAATCATAAATGATTTTGAACAGGTTGCCTCTATCAAAGAATAACAATTTTTCTCTGTGAATGTCTTTTTAAAAGCAAGCAATTTTTACGTTATTTATTTTTTTGTAAAACGCACATTAAGAATAACAATACTGTTTAGCATCAGGATTTATACAAATATACGGGAAATCAGTTGTTTTTCAGTAAAAAGGAATGCAGACGTTTTCTTCTGAGTCACAAAAATAAAAATATCTGTACCTTTAAAACATCGCATTGTACGAAAAATATATAAAACACAATTTTTTTTAGTTGGACAAAATTATTAATTATTATTTTAGGCGATTCCTGCCTCGTATTCTGTTGCCGGCCAAAGCTAATGGCGGTCTTGTCCATCTTGCCAAAAGGTCAAAAAAAGGCTACTCAATAATTGACTTGTCATTAAAATTAAAAAAATTCTATATTATAAATTATTGCTAAAGCCAATTTGAAATAGAGCAGTCAGTGCCATTTTTTTGGCAAGGGTGTGCTTCTACGCCCACCATATTCTCCGGGCCATAGTATATGACGCAATACCCTTTCGTCCATGACAGAATATAGAAACTGCATTTTGTTTTGGCAAAATTTGGCGCCCGAACATATCGTTTCATTACTTCTGCATCAACAGCCAAAAGTCCTTTCCCAAGTATTATTAAATCTATCTCTACAATATCCCAGTTTCAATAGATATCGCAGATAAAGAAGAAGTTGGTGTTCCAAATAATCACAAAGAAGAAGAAAGAAAAGAAATACTTTATTTTTCATAATGCTATTTTGCTTTAACATACTTATGGGCGCGTTTAACAATAATTTAACTAACATAAATAAAAAATACTACTTCTAAGTATTAAAAATAAATAAAAAGAAAAAGTACTTTTTAACGATTTGAGTATTTTTTAATTCTGAATGGACCATTTCTGTCTGCTTTGTCATTACGTATGTACTGATGTTTCTCTCTCTTCATGACATAGTCTGTCTGTTTTAGAATTTTTTTAAGGTGGTAATTAAATGGGCGCTCATGGAGGAAGGTAAAAGTCCCGGGTTAGAGTGCAGGGTCGCTGGAACGCCGGGTCTTTGGTGGCAAATGTCTCTCTTTCATCCGCTGCGTTCTAAAAGTGGAAATGTCCCCTCTTTATTTACTTTATTTAAGCGCACTGCCTTTAAGGTGTTGATATCGCCTTTCCAAAGAGGGTGTAGAAGCACTCCCTTGCCGAAAATGGCACCGATTGCTTTCTTTCAATTGGCTTTAGTGTACCATTTCTGGTTTAATGGTTTGTTACTAAATACGTTCCGATGTTTCTATCGCTTCATGACATAGTTTGTCCGTTTTGAGGTGGTAATTAAATGGCGAGTGTAAATGGTTATTATATTCCTTAATCCTTGCCATTGAGGGAGGTTTTGTTGGTTGAGATGATAATGGACTTAAATTTTGTATTTGCACCTGGCGAATTCATCTAGTTGTGAGGTCTTCATCCATTCCACGGTTCCGATTTTAGGTTGTTTTCCGTCGTGCTCATATGCAATTCTGGTCCTGTTTTTTACTGTTACTGCCTTTTCATCACGTTTCCATCAGTAGCGGGAGATTTGTTAGACCACCTTTGAATTGAAGATCCAATGTGTTCATTGCTGCTTTATGTAAATTTTGAACACAGAGGAATGGATGGATTACAGGTAGAAAAATTGATGATGTGGGCTTATGGCCTCATTAGCACATTGGCCGAAGTCAATGATCTTTCACTCTCACCCCCATTCTATGTTCATTTCTCTTTCATAACATGCAATCTAATAGAAATGTAATTATGAACTCATAATTCAATAAGCCACCTGGAGGGGGCGTCGATGGCCGCAACGGTTTTGCTGTTGTTATGGCGCTCATTGTAAGGTAAACGCCCCTAGTTCAAATCCAGTGGCCCTACATTTGGGCATTTTTCAAAAACACAAACACCCCGGGGGTTCATATAAACTCGAAGTTGAAAAATCATGGTAACAAAAACAGCTTTACGTTGCTCGTAAATAATGTAATTTTCTTCCTTAATTTCCGTGTGGATTTACGTAATTTTCATTTGGAATTGTACGTGCTTCGGAGATATTCGGGACGAGAATAAACTTTTTGACACGTTTGACTATACGATACTTGCGTTATAACAGTGAAAGTTTATTTGAATCTTTGAAGGAAATCAAGTTTTGTAATATTAGATAAAGTATGCTTTTGCGTTTTAGCTTTTTATCTTATTGATTCAAAAAATTATAATCAACCGTTTGATAATTATCATTGTGCAAATTATTTTTACATATATGGCAATTGTACTTTGATTAAAATGCTGATATGCTGTTCCCTATTGAATTGGGTGTTATAATATGAACATATTTCTATTTGTTTTCATGTAAAACCATTGTCGGTCCTTGATTACTTCCTTGATAACGTGACACAGTGCTCTTCTTCTCCCTTTCACTACGTCTACAATAAGATATTGTTTAATATTTTCCATTAATGGTTCCATAGTTTGTTTTTTCTGCCTTTCTAATTTTTGATTCCGTTATTTATTAAATGTTTCTGAAACGCTGTTTTAGAAAGTTCGGACGTTGTATTAAGTTGATGTAATCTCTAAGGCCATTTCGCTATTTCTATCGTGTTTTCGGTATATTTATTTCTGTTCGTATGTTTGACATATTTAATAAGTGGAGATTTTTTTGTAGTACGAATTAGAATTGAAAGTAGATTTCGCTATTGAAAACATGACAATAATAAGTTTGGGAAATTTTATTTTTAGTTAAATTGTACTAATTTTAAAAGCAGATTAAAAAGATTAAAAGCATTCTTCCTCTGTTAAAATATTTTATATAACTTCATTTTATATGTTATGATAGTTTGTTGTACATACGAACAACATTTAACCAATTAACTTTTGTATAAACGACTTTTATTTTATTAATAATTGTTTATAAAGTCGATTATTGCTTGTCAGATGCAATAGATAAGAGGGAGGAGCAAGAGAGTCGAGACAGAAAAAAAGAGAGAGAAATAAGGGATAGAAAGATAAAAGAAAGAATGATGAGAAAGAAAAAGAAAATGCGAGAAGAGAGAGAGAGAGAGAGAGAGAGAGAGAGAGAGAGAGAGAGAGAGA
>CM077105.1:23212834-23257068 GCA_039619505.1 Cimex hemipterus | reverse complement strand
GAGAGAGAGAGAGAGAGAGAGAGAGAGAGAGAGAGAGAGAGAGAGAGTGAGAGAGAAGAGATAATCAAATCAAATCAAATTTTTATTGCTTTAAAATTTATAATTCTTTTACCAACGTTTGCATATTTTACAAAGCATATATTAAATATTATTATAATGCCTGAGAAAGAGAAAAGCGTGGGAGAGTAAAGAAGAGTGAGGAAAGAAAGAGGGAGGAGAACTAAAAGAAAGGAGAATGAGCGGGAGAGAAATGAAAGAAAAAAGAAGAAATATAAGAGAGAAAGTGGGAGAAGAGAGAGAAACAGATGAGAGAGAGTTAGTAGAGAAAGTGAGAGGAGAAGAAGAAAGAGAAATTGAGAACGAGAACGCGAGATGAGAGGGAAATAGAGAGAAGTGAAAAGGACAAAGAGAGAATGAGAGAAAGTAAGGAAGTACATCTCTCGTGAAATGTAGAAATTTATGATATAATTGTATAAAATATAATTGTAATTTATACAATTTAAGACGCAATATTTTTTTATGAACAATTACATTTTTGCTGTGGATTTTCTTGTGTATACGACAGCCCTTTGGAATTTCAGGTAAAACGATTTAATAATGCAGGGATTTTTCAAAACCAGAAGTGATAATAACGGTACATTAAGCGAAAGGAAAGGAGGCGTATTAAAAGGAACAGGCATTATCTCAAGGATAGCGTCTCTCTGTCTCTTTGACCTTAACTGCTATGCTGTAACAGGAATTCCTGGGTGGAGTGCGCCTGGCGTCTCGGCCCGCCACAAATAGGCCGGCATTTATGCACATATATTTCTAATGACAAATTAACACGGAAATTGTCCAAAATTGGATAGGGAGCCGGCCAGCAGACGTGGAGAAAGGGAAATCGCCTTTTCCTATTGCATATTGCGTCCGAGCGTAACCTATCATGACAATCGTGCAGTGGCGTCACTTTCCTTTATGAAGAAAAAAGAACAGATTTTAGAAAGTTAAAGTAAAAAAATATTTTAAAAAAATAAAGAAGAAGAGAAAATAACTTGAAATGTTAACCAAACACAAATCGGAGGAAATTGAAAAACGTGTCACAGACTCATGAGGTCGACCCATTTTCACCACGACCAAAATTGTCTTATCCGGTCTGTTAAGCTAAAGTTTCTTCTATCAAATAAAAAAGAAAGGTGTATAACCAATTTTGTCCAAATATAAGGAATTTTTATCTTTAGGGATTCCGAAAGTAAGGAGTCTTAGTCCGGAACACTTTACGAGAATTAATAGACAAGCTGGAGGCTGCTAATATTTTGAGACCTAGCAGATCCCTGTTTTGCAGTTAGTTCTACTAGTTGCCAAAAAGACTGGTGGTTATCGAATGTATGGAGATTTTAGGCATTTAAATACTGTAAATTCTATATCTGAAAATTATTCTATTTCACTTATTTCCGATCAAATTGCTCGTTTATAGGACGAGCTCACTGTTTTACTGGTTTAGATATGGCGGGTTTCATCAAATTCCTATACATCCAGATTCCGTTGATAATTACTCCCCTATGGACATTGGTGTTGGACTCTTGACAGGGCACTGCCACTTAAGAAAGCACTGGATAGTAGTATAGACAGAAGATAGTGATACGTATGTACTGCCGGGAAGAGGAGGGGACCGAAGAACACATTTTATGTTTCTGTGAAGGTGCAGGTCCTAGTAACTAGGATAAGAAAAACCACAAGCAAGAACCTACACCAAGGAGTCTCTGGCAAAGCTGTGGAGGCTGGTTAATAACCTGAAGCTGGCCAATGAGTAATAACAGGAGAGCACAATAGATCTATTAAGGTCGAGGTGTAGTAGGCGTTGTGGCAGCTTCTTTTATCCCTATCTCTATCCCCCCTATGGACAATGGGAATATTCAACGAAGCCTTTTGGTCTAAAAAATGCCCCTTCTACCTTTCGAAGTGTGGTGATGTGAGCTCTAGGCCAACTCGCGCACGTGTGGTAGTAAGGGCGATTTTTTAGTTTTGGTCCCACTGAACAAGGAGCTTTAGACAGATTGAGTGTCGTCTTAAAAGCGCCTACTTTACGCCAAGTTTTACATCGAATGTTTCCAAATGCAAATTTATCATAAATAGAGTTCAATTATTGGGTTATGACGTGTCAAAGGGAGAAATTCGACCTAACTTCCGAAAAATTGAAGCATTGAAATCTCCGACAAATGTCACAAATTTGCGACATTTTATAGGGTCGGTAATTTTTATTTTATTTTTAAATCCCCGATTTCAAACCTGGTGAGCTTCTTACAAGCGTACGACTTTAAAACGGAGGGATTGAGAAAACTGGCTGCCGATAACAGCTAAAGAAGCTAACTATAGCACTGCTAGGTTTTTTAGAAAAAGGAAAAGTAAAAAGACTTTCGGTTTATGATCATGCATTCCTAAAAATGATATACGACATCAAATGAAATTAAATCCGAAATATAAAGGTCCATTTGAAGTTGTTGAAGTTTTAGAAGGAGTTCGTTATTTTATTTTTATTAAAATCCATTAATAACAAGAGAACTTTCCAAAGTTTCCAGATGATAAAGTTAGAAAGTTACCGGAAAATTTTTGTGATTCAGGAACAGAACTGCCAGATATGTTATTCATGTGAGGAACAATAAGAAAAGTAAATTTAGCATGTTAATACACACACAAAAAAAAAAGATAAAATCATGATTCCCCGGAATTCAATATCTATGTGGGGTAAGATATTTGATTATCAAATTATGATGCCCTAAAATTTTGTGTTGTTTGGTGAGACATCATAATTATCAAATAACGATGCCCAAAAATGTTGTGTGGGGTGAGACATCATGAATATCAAATCACCATGCCCCAAAGTTTATATGAACTTTTTTTAAAACAAAATGTCTGTGAATCAAGTATCAACTTACCACACATGGCTGTAGAATTTCGGTACATCCTGCGTATACGATGCCGTCATTCTATTCAGAATATTCAAGTATTTCCTTTACCAAAACGTTCTTTTATGCGTTTAGCCACCATATTTCATTTTAGTTTTAGTTCCTTCGCTTACTAGGTAAAAAATTTGATATTTCACGTTTAGGACATTGGGGCACATTCTATCAACAACAATTGCACTGCTGTACATAGCGTTGTACACAAATTAGAATGCTTTTTCTGAACATTAAACTTTTTATTTTTAAGAAATTCGTAAAATATGATTATGTGAGGTTCAATTTCTGTTCTCATGGATTCTGTCGGAGTATGGAAAAAGAAGAAGGTTAAATAGAAATAAAAAACATTCCTAATAAAAATATGGTCAAAGGAGAAATTGTTTTCGACAGGTATAGTTTTTTAAGAAAAACAACAGGAATCTTTCTAACGGTGAGAAAAGGACAAAGGCACACCCACTGATTTTTGACCCCACGACGTTCTTCCGCATTTTCGAGTTTTGTACAAATACAAAAACTTTCGATTATAAATTAAATCATGGTTCAAACTCTGGACTTCTTATTATTATCGGTGTTGACTCTTAGAAATATTTTCCCCAGTTAGAAATCAAGGACGTGTTCGCAATAATAACGAGTTTAAAAATAGCTGGGTCTATATTATTATTTACGATATTTGTTTATTTTATTTTATTTTTTAAATTCTCCTCTTGGAAAGTATTTTTCATATCTGGAGCGGATCCTGCAGTTTCTGGAACGCTGGCCATTAGCGGAAGACCGTCTTATGCAAAACGATTGTTTTGTATTATTGCGGCCCTTTTGGATTTTTCCCGTTTTGGGGCGCATTTAAAATTTCTTCGGGGGGATGCAACGAAAAATGATTTCGAGCTTGAAGTCAATATGTGCAACGGTTAGAAATCAGGGACAGAGAAAGGACTGAAATGTTTTGAGCAAAAGGAAAATGTCGCAACGTGCCTTGCAGCTTAAATTCGAACGGGGCAATGAACCTTTTCTGTTTGTGTACCGAACAACTATTAACGTCCGCAAAACCTTTTTAATCCATAGAAAAAATAATTGCTATAAAATTTTTTAATAAATTGACGTTTTAAACGGACCCGATTATCAACTTTTGTTTTTTCAAATGCAATGCCCAACATTTTCATACATTTTTAAAGTCCACTTTTAAAAAATCATACCAGAAACTCCAAAAAGTCATTGATTCATTCTGTTGATAGTGAAGTTTTCATTCAGAATTTGAATTTCAATTTATCAAGTAGGTGACGGTTGTAAAAATTAACACATATTAAAACTTCATCTTTTATTCAATTAAATTTCCAATTTTATCTTTTTTAATTAGTTGTATGAAAAATTGAAATTATTGAATTCTGAAGACAATTTTCAATATTTTCCAAATGAATTGGTGAATTGTTGAGTTTCTTGTATAATTTTTTTGAAGAATGGAAAGGATTTTCAGTTTGTAAAAAATAGGGCATTTTATTAAAAAAAAAAGATCTAATAAAGATGGGAACGTTGGCATGATAAATATTTTTCTAAACCCACAACCCACTAGATCGCATGTCACAATCTATAAATAATCGTTAACTAACAGTCACTAAACACCAAACATTAGAAAAAAAAAAAGAGATCACCAGGTTGGTTTACTGCACCAACTTATTAAAATTTTAATGGCACAAGCACAGTCTACGTGTGAAATAACCCTTTGGAACCACATTTAGTTTTACAATAAATTAGGCAGTATAAAAATAAAAGGTCATCTTTTATAAAAAAGAAAAAAAACTCAGATGATATTAGTTTGAAAGTTCAAACTAATATGCAGTTGGGGGCCGATTCATTTACTTACTACAAAATTCATTCAAAATATGATGATTCAATTAAAAAATGCACTGTGTATGAATGTCCTGAACAAAGAATAAAATTCCCAGGGTTCCGGAAACCCAGGAAATTCCGCCAAGATTCTAGCTCGTAACAGAGAGCCCTGAAGAGGGATCCGTGGAACAGGAAATCTATAGGTGTTAATAGTACATAAATCGCAAGGCTGATCTTAATACAACTGCGGCCTAAAGCTGATGGCAAAAAAAGAAGATGATCTTGGCGATTTTATGAGTTCAATATTTGAACACTAACCCAGGAGGAAGTAAAAAGAAATTCAAGGAAATGTTATTGTAAACAACAAAATGTTCTTTAGTTTCAAGTTATTTTATCTTTTGTTTTTGTCATTTATATCTTCACATTTCAACACTCAATTCATAAAATTGGGTTAATATGGCAATATTAAAAATAAGCTATGAATCTATAATACAACAGTGCTCAGCAAGTCGATCAATGAAAACAAATCTTCTCGTCTTGCATGTTTGATGTACTTAATCTCAAATTATGAAATTTATTGCATTCTTAATCAAAACTTGACATTTCTTATCAAGTAAATTTTAAAGGATCTGGCAACAAGTAATCTCAGAGGAATTTATTTTTCCTTTTTGCAATCTTTCATTGAATGAGTAGATTCTTTTTAGAATTAATCATCCCACAGACAGGACTTATAAAGAAACTACATATGATATATTGTCTTTTTTTATTTTGTCAACCCCATCTCCTGGATATTGATAATCACAACGGCAAAGGCATCCATGATGGTATTTGTTATTGAACAAAAATAAGCCATTAATAAAACTACTCTTCCTGATGAACTTGATTAAAATTCGTTTTAGTTTCAAGTTTCTTTTCTTTTTGTAGTTTATATCCTCTCATGTCATCATGAATTGTTGTTCAGGGCCAGTTTATACATAACTTCATAGGCCAGTTCAAGATCTAGTCTACAGACTACTGGTGGTAAATCTTTACCTACTACTCAATTTTAAGCAGCCCAGAGGCGGTCATTATTGTACAGTATAGATTGCACAATAATTTGATGGTTGCCCCTTAGCGTTCAATAATATTGTACAAAATTTTGTTTGTGCACTTTTTGCATGGGGATGCAAACTGTACCACTTGTTGATACTTCTCAAACTGACTGATGGTGTGCAATAGTGCCAACAGACGGTACAATGTTTTCTAGGTTGTACAATGTATTTTCAACTTTTCGTCAATCATGCAATGTATTGCACAAACTTTCAATATCGTTTGCACACGATCAATTAATTTGCACAACCCAAAATATTGTCCAATAATATTGATCGTCTAGTGGCCACTTTGATTTTTGGAAGATGCTGAGATACAAATATTTACAGATTTTTCATTCAAATTATTGTAATAAACATTGTGCATATTATTGTCAAATCAAATTAACATTTTTGTACAATTGATAAATTTATGTATATATTACTCTCCAATAAATAAAATTACATAAAAAAATAAACTTTAAATATAAATATTTTATTTCTTATTATATTGTGGGCTTTCCGGAAGGGCAGAACAATTGACCTTAGTCCAAACCCGCAAGGTTCAGGGGCGACTTGGAAGGACTCAAACAACTGGTTACTCACATGACATTATTTTAGCAAACCGCTTCAACTAAATGTTAATAAAAACATAAACTAAATTAGTGGTATGAAGTTCGAGAGTATTTTCCTGACCATGACTATTCATTTGCAGGAATATTGGTATAAAATTGGTATCAATTGTATAATTACAGTTGACTCTCAATAGCTCTAACCTCAGAGAGAAATTTTCACATTTGAGTTGTTTTTTCATTGAGATATGGAGCCAGATAATCGACTCTCAGACATACTTAACCTGATTTTTTAAAATTGTGGATAAGACGTTGTTGCCTTTTCCTCAATTCTTTTCTCTACTGCCTTAATATTTTGCTTTTCTCCTCTATGCTTGATGCCTTACATTTAAGACTCTTGGGAGAGTGGGAGAGAGGAGCCCATCAAGTGTCGCTGATTGCCTGAGTTTACAAAGAAAATCTAATCGGGGTTTTCATTTTAAAATGTTCAACTTGTAGAGGTAAAAATGTGGACAAACACTACAATTAAGTGAGGGGGATTTAAAAAAATTTGAGTTATCAAGAGTCAACTATATTAGCATCAGTTTAAAATCCTACAGCATACATTGACGTACATTTACAAACAGAAGTGCATATAAAATGTGCAGTTAAAATAGCAAATCTTACCTGAAAAATTATTTTTTAATAGGAAGGAAGATTTAAGACACATTTTTAAGAAAAACCACTTTTTACTTGTAAACATAAAAATTATAAACAGGGTTTGTTTTGTTGTAAATTAAATTATTAACTCGCTTTTGATGGTACAATTGTTTCACCGCCTCTGATTTGACCCCATCCAATCAATCTGGAAACAAGAAAAATTATCAAATTTTGTTTAGATGCATGGACGCAGGGGAAATAAATACCTCCAATGTTTTTCCACTCTTCGACTGAGAGCGACTTTTTCTCCTATCTCTGTACATACGGGGTTTGTGAGAGAGATTTTGGCCAAGTCCATCTTTGACTGCTTGACTCGACCTCCGGTGGAAAGTGAACCAATGTTCACCAACAACACTTCTGCCTTAACAAGTTTTACAACCTAGGAAAATAACCAAACGACAAATTGACTATCTGTTTTGATCCTCTTGGTAGTTGTACTTTACCTTGGCTGCTTTTTTATCTCCTTCCATCCTGACTCCTAATAGACGCTTTAGAAGGTAGTAGGAAATTTCAAGTTCAATAAAGATCTGTGGCAAAGCACCAACGGATCCTAAGACTTGCCCTACCAATCTATCTGCTCTGCAAAGTGTTGGCTCAATCTTGGTCCCAACACCTAATAATTTAAAAATATACTATGAATTTTGCTATAAAATACTGAAAAGATAAATTATTTTTCAAGTTTATTCTATTGAACAAACAGGCTTGTTTTACTGATCACATTGATATAAAACCTCAAATCTGCTCACGTATATACATTAATTGACCACCAGTTGGCAGTCCTGGGTAGACCTAGGTTTTATTCATCCAGCCACTGAGGATACACTCCAAGGGCTATCAACAGGTAGGATATTTTATCCTCCAATACTTGTACAATTGTTCCTAAACCCAATACAATAGATTGTTCCTAAATACATACCCATTCACCTCTCACTCACTTAGGCCAGTGCTACACTAGAAGGACAGAATGATGGAAATTTCTGCATCCGTCAACGGAATTTTTTGCTGGGTTCTGTTTAATCAGGTCAACATAGTGCAAAGTAGAAGGATGAGCACACTAGCGATGAACATGGGTAGATTGGAAAGGGCTGTAGGTTGTAGTTATTTTGTTCATTTCCGCTGTGACTGCCAGAGCCGAACTCCGCTGTGTACGTGGCTTGTCCGGGTTGGGTGGATTTTTCGAAGCAAAATTTACCACACATTCCACCTAGTGTGAGACTACCTTAAATAATGAAATAAAACTATTTCCTCTAAGAATCAGAACAGAGCACCCAAACACTAGCTGCCGTGCTCAAGTACAATAGTCACATGGATGGCCTAAATTTTTTTTTTTCAATGGCCTCATGAACTTTGCATATTTAGCCAGACATACTGTGTATTTTTTTTTTTTTGGGGGGGAAGGGTATCGTGAAATGGCTAGAGATGATGGCGGGAATCGAACCCATGACCGTGGGGTCTATTAGCCGAGAGTCTCTAGCTCGGCTACCGCGACCCCCCCCCTGATGGCCTAATTTCTTATTTATACTTGTATGGAACCAAGGAATTGCACTTTTTAATTGAATTGTTTGTTTGTGTGATGTTCTCATATATTATTTTCCTTTTGGAGAAGTTTCAACCATTTTTGAACACTGCAGTTTTCTCTAATAATTATTATTTTGAAATGTCACATAAAAAAATAATATATTGCGTTGTAAACAGGGTGAGTCATTTTTTGATGCACCATTGGAAAATCAATGTGGGTGCGTTTAAATCTGACTCAAGGCTTATTTCCTTTGATTAATACGTGAATAAAAGAAAATGGGTCAATTTTCGGTGCACCATAGGAAAATCAACATTGGTGCGTCTAATTATGACTCGGCACATTTATTTAACCAATAAATATAATACAAAAACTAATATTATTAAACATTAATCAAACATAATGTAAAATTTAAAAAAAAACTTCATTGTTGGTCTGCTAACAAAGGAGATTATTACATTTCTTTAATTTTTTCACTTTACCAGAAAAGATATTCTTCACATTTAATCAAATTTTTAAAAATTTTCCCATTGTGTTTGAATGTTTTAATAATATTGGTTTTGTTTATTTTCCTTCCAACCTTGTAAAACTAATTTGTAACGAATGGAGCGTTGAAAAGTGACTGGCCTATTGTTTGGTACGAGACTAACAAAATAAAATGTCCCCAGTCATAATTAGGCCCGCCAAGGTTCATTTTCCTATGGTACGCTGAAAATTGACTCACATTCTTTTATTAACGTATTAATCCAAGAAAATAATCCTCGTCAGATTTAAATGCACCCACGTTGATTTTCCAATGGTGCGCCGATATGTACATATTTCATTTCATCTGGTCCATAAGAACTTCGCAATTCGACAAGCAAAAGTGCTGGGAAATATCTTATGACTGCCAATCCTTAGTCACATCCTCAGACTGTTTTGACGGTCCAACACCAGTCACTAGCCTGGCTTGAAAACGTGTTGGAACAGCCAATTGACAGTCTGAGTTAGTTTGGGTTGTTAGCATGATGGAATGCCAAACCTCAATTGCGTATGCACCTACACGTTTGCGAGTGGTTTGAATGTGTGATGGAACAAACATTTCTTTTTTGTTTCTGATGACATACCTGAACCAGTATCTGAATTACCCTGGTCGATACAGTTGCATTTAAAATAAACTTTTATTTAGTATTATCGTACCAATAAGTCCGCCGGGCACTGCAAATTGCAAGTCGTTTTGCTCAGCACAGAGTGAAACAACTCTTGAGAAAATGGGTTTGCATGTCAATTTCCCCTCGCTGTCTTTTGAAACAAGGCCAGGTCTGACCTCAATCTCCATACCAATCTGGTGGAAAGCAAATTAAATTTAATATTATACAATTAATAATTGGAAATAATTAAATACCTTTAAGACACCCCTAAGGATACTTCCTCCTGCAACACCACCTTTAAGATCATCAACTTCACAGCCAGGCTTGTTTACGTCGAATGATCTGATGACAATAAGCCTTGGCTCAGAGTTGAAATCTCTTATTGGGACAGGGATCTTTTTTGTAATGTACTCGCAAAGGACTTCAATGTTGTATTTCAGCTGAGCTGAGATTGGAACTACAGGTGCACCCTCAGCTACTGTACCTGTTAAATTTAATAAACCAAATTGTAAAAACTTTAAACTTAAATAATACATTTAAAACTAAGAAAAAGACCTTGGACGAATTTCAAAATTTGTTCGTACTGTTCCTTCGCCTGGGCTTCCCTGACCAAGTCGATTTTATTCTGAAGTATTATTATGTATTTGAGTTTCATGATTTCAATGGCAGCCAAATGCTCGGATGTTTGTGGTTGAGGACAAGACTCGTTACCAGCTGAAATGAGCCTAGTGTTAATCAATTTCTCTAGATTCAAACAAATCTACCAACCAATAAGCAGTAAAGCAGCATCCATGACTGCTGCACCGTTAAGCATAGTGGCCATAAGAATATCGTGACCGGGACAGTCGACAAACGACACATGGCGTACCAATTGAAAATATCCATTGCAGTTAACTCTTATACAAGGCAGAGTATCATCTTTTGAAGAGCCGCCTGATATATAGCAACCGGGCCTGGGGCATTTTGGGTTATCACATTTGTAAATTTTTGCATTGGCATATCCTGAAAAAGTAAATAAATACTGCAGTTAAACTACATATTTTTTGTCTGTTTAATTTTGATAAGTTACGCATTTTTTAAAATTCAATCTGTAGGTATCAATAATTTGATTTAGATACAACTTTATTATTATTAAAAAAAACAAAAAAAAAACTTCTGTTCCCCCTATATTTTTTGATTGGGCGTCTTTCTGCAAAGCTCCAAGAAAGGATACTTTTATTTTTGTCTAGTTTCTTATGAATAAAAAAAGTTTTGATCTATCTCTCCACAATAACGCAATAGGGTAGGAACTTTAATGGGAAAACTTTTTACTAACACTGGTTTTGGATAAATGAAATCTCCAACCTATCACCAATTTTTTATTTATAATTTTCTTGCTCGAGGCACTGAAAGAAAAATAAATGTTGTAAGAATTTCCTCAAATAACTTCAATTAAAAGGATGTAGCTCATTAATGCAGGATTCAGCCTGGTACAAATTTCAGTCCATGTTTCCAAACAGAAAAATCATCTTCACTTTTCCTTGTGAGTAATTATGAGACTTTTTCCAATCTGTACAGTGAATCAAAGGAAATAAAAACTAAAACTTTAGTGTGATGGGTTTTAAGATGTGTTAACTATGTACTAAAACATTTCAATCTTTCTGAGAGATTTATCAAAAGCCTCAAAGTAAACAGACCGTTGTTTATTTAAGTTTGTATTTGCTGACCGACATTTACTACAGGCTGAATCATGCTTTAAGAGCTACAACCAGGGCTTCCTGTTAAATTGTTATCATTTGATGAGATGGTTCTGAATTTTTCTTTCTGAACCATAAGCAAGTAATTTAATATCAATTAAACTTATAAATAAATAAATAAATTAGTTGAAGAAGATGTCATTTATCCAAAGGCCAGTGTTTGGAAAAGGTTTTTGTATGAATAACTTTAGGTGACTCCAAATTAAGAACTGTGTGCACCATTGAATTCAGCGTCCAAAAACTTTTCACAAATATGCAGTAATGAGAACTTGGTATTTGAAATAATTAAATATCCCATCCGTATCCCCTTATCCTGAAGAGATAAATTAAAATGTTTTGGTTCAAGAGAAGTTAATGTCTCGGCTTTTTTCCCTGAGGTTTAACTCAACCTCATAATACACGCAAGAATGAATTCACTTCAGTTCTGGGCATCTATTTATTTTATTATTTTTTTATGGGGTTTGCAATGGCAGAGGGCATATCAACAGCCGCCAGAGTGCTGGTGTTTTGGGGAGAAAAAAGAAACCAAATACTAAAGGTTCGAATTCAGGACCACCAAGAATTAAACCCAGGGCCCTTATAGTTGTACCGTCTCTCTAACTGATGCAGCCATACACAATATCTATAAAATTTTAAAACTTTATTAAAAAGTTCACTATAAGTCAGGTGGTATTTATAAAGAAGAGTTTCCTTAATTAATGCATGTCGTAAATAAAGAACAATATTGATGACTGATGTAAATTTTAATAGGTAATTTGTTTACTGAAGCTAAACGTTCAATTTACAATTTTATTGTTTGGAACTTCTAGATTATACCTTTCAAGTGAATTTAATGTGGAGGATTAAGTTTGCCTGCTGTTTTTCTTTATATACTTTTTATGCTATATTTAATTTATTTAATGTCATTTCCAATCATCACCCACTGAAGATGTCAAAAAGCAGTTAACAGACTAAATGAGTGTCTAAGTTATGTACAATGGTACAAAATATTTTCTAGATATCTTGGATCATTAATCTTTTGTCTGTATGTGAAATAATTTGACAATAACATCCTTGGAAGCATCAGTGACTGCAATTGTTTAAGTGTTGACAAGTTCGAACCTGACATACTTACAATTTTTTTTTTTAACACCAGCACCTGAGGGTTTATATGTTATATGGTTTAACATCTTTACTTGCATTACTACTTGGGATGTCTAAAGAAGATAAATTTGTAAAAAAAATAAATAAATAAATAAAAATTACTTGTAATTAAATTTTCTCAAGCAAACATTTAAGTTGTACGTTGCAGGTTAGCATACATTCTCGAACATATCCAATAATTGAATTCTTTAAATATATAATTATTTAATTAATTTGACTCTTGCTCCACCATGGCTATTTTCCTATTAATAATTACTTTTGTTTGTTGGTAATTTTAAGTAGTCCTAAAAATGATTATTTTATACATATACATATATATAAATTTGGTAAACTCATTTTATGCGCCTAAAAGACATATAAAGACTTGTTAAAAGCATGACTTATAGTATGATGCATGGCCCAAATCAGAACTTATTTGCGAGGAAGTTTAGAACAATGGTTTCAGTCTGGAGTATGAGCCAGCTTAAAATAGGTAAAATACAATAACCTAAAATAGGCACACGAAATAAAGAGCATCAATGTATGGCAGCGCTACGAGAGTATGACGATTAATCTTAGATAATCCAAGGGTCTAAATCAGTTTGTTAATTTCTTTTGGATTGTTATTTGGATAAACTAAATTCTTTATTAATGTAATCTATGAGGTGATTAACTTGCAGTATGATTGTTTCTGACATCCTAGTCATTATCTTCAGTGGTTCATCTTATAAAGGACAAACTCAACACTGAAAATTCCGACAATACCAGTGAATATGGACTGACAAGGATAGTCTATGCTGTGTAAAGGAAGAAAATTCTTAACATAAATGTAAGTAGAAATTATTTGAAATACATAAAAATATCAAAACTTCCAAGTGTTTTTTCCTCAAAAATATTTTTCTTCATGGGCGAATTGTTAAAATCAAATTGTTAAGAAGTAGGCAAATTATTCACATTTTTATCCTGTAATCCCGATTTTTTTCTACTTTCAAAGACAAATTTGATGTTTAATCGGTATGGTTTTCCCTTATAAGCTAATTTTGGGTATGTTTGTAATAATTGTGCACGTATGACTTGTAATATGCCTGCTAGCGACCTATAGATGTCAAATTATGCCACTATCTTCTTGAGAATTTATGACGAGAACTTTTTTCTTCTTTGGGGGGGGGGGGGAGAGGCAGTGATGACCAAACCTCCATTTTTCCACTGCGACCTTATAATATTTACATATTGTGAAATTAACCCTTCTTAATTTCCAAGCCTCAAAAAGTTTACTAGCCCTCCTTAAAGTTATTTAGCATTTTCCTAGTTCCTCTTCACATTTTCCAAAGAGACTGTACCTTTTCCTGGCTAAGCTTTGCAGTCACAAAGCAATGTTCGTTATTTCTGCCTCTTCATGACATTCAGCAAACTTCTGTTTTTTGAGGTGGTAATTAAATGGGCAAAGACAAGCATAAAAGCCTGTTATTTTCCTTAATCCTTTGCTTCCTGAGGAGGTAGATCTTTGTTTTCCACGTTGAGATGTTGAGAAATTCTTCAATTGTTTTGCATCTGGTTAATGAGACAGACATACTTTCTAGAATGGGTTTAGCCAATGCCTCTTTCCGACAAGCTGTCCTTCTATGTTGACCTACTGTTCAACTTCCACATTCACTGGTTTTAAATTTTTCTACGTTTTCATAAACAAAGTAGTGCAAATTTTGATCTACTCTGTGTCTTGTCATTGCACCATCTTCAGTGAAGAGTCAATCAAGTACATGAGCAACACGTTTGAGTAGTTGAACAATTACACTTATTCGTTTTTAAAAATGTAACTCGCAAGTAAAGACAGACCCAGTAAGTGACCTAGTGACAACTGCAACACGTTTTTGTTATTGGTTATTTTCTGCATAACCACTTTGCAAGCGTCTTGTTAATTTTGTTATTTTCTCTTTGGTTAAAACAACTCCAAAAATGCATCAAAATAAATAAATAAAAAAATTAAATAATTTTAAAATGTAGTTACCCCACCATTTTCCAAAATTTAATAATATGATTTTAATTAATTATTCTTTTTATGTAAGGTCTAGGTTAAGACGACCTTATATAAAAAGGATAATTAATTGAAAGACTTGGTCAATTGACCACAAAAACTTAAATGGTACAATATAATTAATAAAAAATAATAATGTAATTGAAAACTCATGCATTCCTTCTAATTGCATAATTTGTTTCAACTATTTTCTAATTTAACCTAAAAATAAACTTATGCCATGTTTTAGAAAATGTCATGAGTTTTTAAATTGAACAAGTAAAAAAATAAAATAAATGTATATTAAAAATTAATTATGGATGGAGGGAGGGAGGGAAAACCAAATTGAAAATTTGAGATGTGTGGAAGACATTCAGCCCATTCAACGAACAGGCAACGACTATTTGACGAGGAGATGAATTATAGAGCTTTTGATTGAAAATTATTACTTGCAATTTCCATGCAACACTGAATAAATTAACCTGATTAAATATGTATGTACATATTTATTTACTTCCAAGATTTGCTTAACAGTACGAAATACTTTTAACTAATTTTAAATTTTCATAAAACATGGCATGTGGATTATAAATTTATTGTGTTATCTGAGAGTTGAGTGTTAATGATACTTAATGACATAGTCAAGATATGGTCCAACCTCTACCTAGTTGAAAGTAAAGAAAAAATGATATATATTATTTACTAGGCAGTACTATTTTTTCAATTCTTTTGGAATAACACATTTTACTATAAGCATGATTGATTTTAATTACCTACTTCCTCTATTAGAATAATTGGTAGTTGGTTTTCGAATAAAAAATTAAGTTCAGTTAGAACATCAAAATTTTTAACTTGGGAACAATCATCAATTTATACTATATACATGAGTTTTTTATTTTGTCATTTAATGGATTTATTATAAAATTGAAAAGATACATTAAAAATTAATTGTAAACGATAACAAATACAAGGTAACCAGAAATATTCGTGCAGTTTTTCTTTTATTTTCATTTGTATAAAGTGAATTAAACATTTCTATTTACATAGGAGGATTAGGAGGTTTACGTAACATAATGCCAAGAGGAAAATAATACAACAGTTCATGAAGAAAAAATGTTTTGAATAGTTCACTGAAATTTATTTAAAAAAAAATTCTCTCGTGGCAAAACCTGTAGTTGTTCTCATGTGATAATTGTATAATTTAAATTCAAACTTCTGTTTTCAATGAAGACGAATCGTGGGAAGCTAATGAACTTGATTTGAGCCAAACATTCAACAATTGTTTGTTTTAAAATAGAAAACACAAACTGAATATAGTTTACAAGTTATTTGTACGTCAAACTCAAATATTCCTTTCTTTCTACAACCGTCAATATTTTTTTAAACCTTGTATCTATATCTATCACCTGACTGTATTCGAGTACTCAGAGAAATCAGCCGACAATTCAGAAGCCTTAAAAATATTTTAACAAATAAAACTAATTCAACTCTGTTGTAAAAAATTCTCCAACCTTCTTCCTTAAAGCTACATTGTAAAACTCCTTTTCGTGATAAAAATATAACAAATAAAAAGAGATAAAAATAGTGAGAGATAGCCATGGAGATGTTGTATTCCTTAAATTTTAAAAAATTAAATGTCTCGATTGTAAATATTAAAAAATCTTTATTTCATTTGGGTGTACAAATAGTTATAGAAATATCATAATTAAAGCCAAATATGACACAAATAATTTTTTTTTGTATTTAACAAACATGATAATATAATCCTTTTTCGATTTATATCATGATAATATTATATTTTTTGGCTGGCAATACAATTTTGTTCAACTTAGTTACAAAAACTCTGCCTAAGTAATAAACAATTTTTATGTAAATTTAATTTTAAAACCATTCTAATTTCCTTAACATTGCAGACATTTTACTAAAATTACCACCAAATAAGGGAAAATATTCATAAACATAACTGTTAAAATCAAATGTTGGAATAGTCAATAAATCAAAACAAAAATTTCCGACAATTGTGTTCTCCACATCTGCACTGGGTAAACCCTATGCCCAAATTTTCTTTACCCTTAGGAAGGCATAAATAATCAAATGTCAATTCTTCGTTTTCCGTGATATCCCTAATGGCAAATAAACCCAACCTGGGCAAATTAGGATCGAGACAATCGACCCAAATTGCATAAACTGCAAGGTTAGGGTTGCAAGAATGATTTATAAAATGAGAAATGTTTCCAAATATAGCAGCATCAACAGTATAAGGGAAATTTTTCTTATCATTGAAATCCAAGTCAAATAAGTAAGTCAAACCAATTTTGTCATACATTTTCCCTCTACGATCAGCTTCTTCACTAGTAATCACTTCCCCAACATACTCTACAACAAACTCCCCTTTCTTGATGTTTCTCTGAGTTTTTACACCCCAGCCACAACCATTGCTTGTTTTAAAAATATTGAGAGGAATTGTACGTCCGTGCTGAACTACTCGATTTTTACAGGAAGGAGGACATGTGCATCGCTTGTTGCATTCGTAGATTGGAGTACCTTTTTGGACTTTGATGAGACCTTCTTTGGTGTAGGCCGCATTGACCTCTTTAATACAACAACAGTTCTTTCCACACTGAGTACAATCACAACCAACAGGAGGATCATTAGGGATAACTATCCCATAACCAGCAATATATTTATTAATGTATGTAAAATTGGGAGGAGGACCTTCTAAATCGATACAATTTATGACCCTGATTGGTGCTGGGTCTGTACTTGTACTATTTATGTCAGATTCCCATTGCTGTAACATTTCCAACTGTTTAGTCCTCTCATCCTTTAATTTCAGCATTAGCAGTTGGTTTTTAATAATATTGACAAAACTGTCATCTCTGGCGTGCGGTGGGATTTGGGCAAGAATTTCAATATTGTCGTCTAACTCCTCAACATCAATATCAGGTAATTTATGTCCGGTTGGTGTCAAATATATCCTGGCAAGATTGTTCAGTTCTTCTTGGGTGTGTGAGCTCAGAAATTTTTTGAGAGCCATGGCACGGCTCTTAATAGGAGGAGAAGTCTTTAAATCGGGAAAAATCAGTTTTTGAAAATACTTTGCTAACACCTCGTAACACCCCTTTACATGTTCTGAGGGTTCCCAAGTGTTATAGCATGAATCCCAACCTGTCCATTTAACTAAATAACTGTCAATCTGACCATTGTTTTCTGTATGAGAAATTATGCACTCCACTTCATAGATATCCGATTTATCATTTTTTGACAATTTTCTCTTTTTAATTTTTTTTTTAAGCCTTCCATTTTCTTTATTATCTATAGTTCCTTCCCTAATTCCATTTACACTTTTCCTATGACCATTCATGCTTACTTTACCTTTCAAAACTTCATATTAATTTTATTTACAAAACAAAAATATTTTTATGACCAAAAAACCACGAGTACCACAAAATTACCTAACTTAATGGTGATATTCCTTTCTAATTCATTCTTAAATCTAACTGTTTGTACCCCAGAGACAGCTTTCACCACAGTTGACTTCCCATGGGCGACATGGCCGATTGTACCTGGGAACAGAAAGAAATTCTTTTTACAACAAAACATAAATTTGGAGAAAATAGAGTATTTTATACTTAAATTTTCAACATCAGTACTAATGTATAATATTTATTGACCGTTAAGTAATGATTATTTAGAGATCGAGAGATGCAGTCTGGTGTGATGTAGGTTTAGAAAAAGATCTTTATCGTGCCATTGTTTCAATCTTTACGGTATCATCATCGGGCCTGGGATTTATAAACATGACACACACAACTGACATCTACAAAGAAAATTCGACACTTCGAATCAGTAAAAATTGATTAAACTTTAGAGAAAATGTTTTTTTCCCCCTGAAAACTACTTCACACCAAACCATCTTACCAATGTCCAAATAATCATTTAGACTATTGTTTGATGTGTGGAGTGTAATGATGGTTTTATTTTGGGTGTTAGATGTATGTTATTGATATTGAATTTGATTTATAATATTAGCATAGCTCCAGCTGAATTTACAAGTTTGTGTTCTGTAATCGATGCTATGTTTATTTGTCTTAAGTAAACCATGTCTAAAAATTTATGTGTAAGTTTGTTTTGTTCTATGTTTAATATTTTAGGATAGTTAAGTCGGAATGGTGTTGGTGTTTTTTGCAGTCATAGATGTTTTACTCTCTAATTCAGATATTGGGATGTAATTCTAACATAAGTTGCCAGACAATTTACACGACTGATTTTGTAAATTTGATCAAACTTATTTGTTACTGGTGTGGGATCTTTAATTTTGGAAAAAGTGTTTTAAGGCTATTTTAAAGTATTCAGAAGAGAGAAACATGTAATTTAGGCAGTCAAATAATCATTTTTTTATAAACAACTATTTGGCATAGCCATGGGTAGCAACCTAGGCCTGACACTAGCTGACATATTTACAGCACACCTATTGAACACAACTGTATCACAACTTCCTTTCACATTACCCTTCCTCCTTTAACATATAAATACGTAGATGGTATATTAATAGCAGTACCCAAACAATGTTTATAAATCCCAGGCCATGAAGATGATCTCAATAAAGAACATTAAAGAAACAAGAAAATTGACATGATAAATAAAATGTTTTTCTAAACCTATGTCACACCAGACTGCATCTCACCAACTCTAAATAATATGTAATAATACAAATTTCATTCTGGGATCTGTGGATGAACCTGTTTTTTTTCTTCAGTTCATTTTGGGCTGCTTATTCCTGCTGTTCTATTAAAACTATCAGAAACGACCAAATTGCACTCCATAAAACTATTTTTTTTTTTTTTTTTAACAGTGGAAGGGACATTATCTTACAGTAAAATTCAAGGAACTAGAGGCTAATAGTTATATTTGTCAAGTTGGAAGAACTGGGTTGGAATCCTAGTATTACCATTGAAATTTTATTTTAAGGTAATTAATTTTACAGAAAGAAAGACAAAAGAAGCAATGTGCAAGATACTTGCATTTGCAATGGTGGAAGAGCTGGGTACAAAATCCTGGCTTTGCCATTGGTATTTTATTTGAGGACAATTTAAAAAAATCTAACAATTAGAATTAATTAAGGTTTTTAGCTGAGATAAAAAAGACAATGGCATGAGTGGGATTTGAACCCATCACTTTTGGCTAGATACACTGCTGCTCTACTACCTGAACTATCGTTACCTTGATCCACTCAGACACCAATACAATACACAATGTACATCAGTCAATGGCACCGACTTCTTTTATCTCAACTAAAAACCTTAATTAATTCTAGTTGTTGTCTAAGGAGAATGAGAGTGAGAGAGAAAGTGTGAGAAAGAGAAAGAAAAATAGAGGGAAAGATAACCGATTAAATAGACCTTCACGTCATGGGTTTATTGTCGCTTTTTCATTTCAACTAAAAACTTTAAATAAAAAGGTTGATTAATTGAACAAGTAATTTGGTCAATCAGGCCACTAAATGTAACTTTACACATTTGATATATTTTGATGGTTTCTTTATTTTTATGATATTTTGTACATGTACAATTTACGTAATAAATTGTAAAAATTTAACTTTAACTTGTAATCAATTTTTCTTTCCTCTTAATAATTTGAATTAATTTTGTGGTCCCTTAGGTTTCGAATTATCAAGTCAACCGACCATGTTAAGTAAGGACTATTATAGCTTTATGACTACATAAGCATCAGACTTCAATGGTTTTCTCAAAGGTTGGTATGCCTTATCATCTGGAACGGATTAGGTTGCTGACACCTGTTTCTTTAACGTTAAAATTAAAATACCAAAATAAAGGAACAAATGCATGGACTAGATTACCAGAACAAGCATTTAATTACTTTGATTTGTGTATGCCATAACTAGCCACTGGCATGGATTTATTCACTATTATAGGATGATTTCCCTTGGACCTTACAAAAGCCGTTTTTTTATACAAAAAATTATATAAACTTAGCTGTTCAACAGGCACAAGTGGTTACTTCACAGTTGAGGTGTGCAGACAGGAATTAATTTTTATGGGAAATGCTGAGAGATGATTTCCAGACATAATAAAATTATAATATGCAACATATTCACCACTGTCCAAGAAGCTGCAAACAAACATCACTGACTGATCAGTTAACAATCTAACACGGGGACCAATGGTGAAATCAACCTGGGGGAAGTTGTGCCGATTACTATAAAGCCTACTGTTCAGTAAACTATGGTTACTAAGGTGACACGAGATACATTTGAATGAGCGTTTGATGCTTCCTACAGTATTGACATAAAATTACTTTTACACCCTTACAAGATTTGTTTTAACTCTGTCCTTCCACAAACACCAGGCATACAAATGTTTTTTAATGGTTTGGTAGAAAATTAATCAAAACACCGTAATACAATTTTTTTGAAATAATGAATTTAACTATCAATTTATTACACGGTTTTGCTCATAAAATTTAATTAACAATTTATTTCATAGTTTTGCTCGTAAAATTACACCATTTTATAATGACAGGTAGCATCAGAACAGGGCACTCAATATTTTCTGTAGTTTATTTCAAACTAAGCACATGTAATTTTGTCCTTATATTAATTACAATATGTTATTTTAATGCAAACCAAATCCGACAATTTATAACAAGGTTTTCCTCAAAATAGTGCATTAAGAACAAAAAGTGCGTTGCGATTGTGAAAGTGATTATTGTGATAAACGCTGTGGACTGTATGTGTTTGTGTTGGATAGATGTGCACACCCCACCAAAACGTGGCAAGACGTCGGGTAGCATTGGGTAAGTTTATTTCTGGCTTTAAAAATGTCAACACTAGGAATGTTTAGATCAATTCTATATTATGGGTACCACATCTGGAAATAGCAAATGTATGATGGGGTGGAGAAAGTACAATGCTTATGGGAAATGAAATGGAATTTTTTTCCAATACTCCCTGCACAACCAATACAACCTTGCACTCAGAAAGTTCTACTGATCATATTTTTGTTTTTACTCTAAAACTGCACTGCAGCATGTCAAAACCTTACAGTCTCCAGATTCTAAGCCTGTCAATAATTCTGCTAAAGTAATTGCTTAATTCCAACCTCTCTTGTTTCACACATTGGAAGGTCTTATTAGAAAAATATAACTAAATGGAACTCTTATTTCAAAATATACTTTCCTTACTACATCGTAATGATCTCCTCTCGAGATCTCGTAATCTCCTGTCGAGTTTATCTATCAACAACAGACAACAGCATTGACAGAGGTCTGGCCAGTTTGACTTTGTGTGGATTTGATGGATGGATACCAGGGACTGAGCAATGCAGCTGTACAGCTTATTGTACTATACCCTGGCTCCATTTTTGGGGGAGGGCTCACAACACAAAGTGAACTTGAGCCCCCGTTGTACCAATGTTCTTCCATCGAAGAAACTTATTTTTGAAGGGGGTTGGGACCAGGTTCAGGGTCGCTGAGATCCGGTCCCGCCACTTCCATTGATGAGTGCCGTGTCAATTTCTTTTAATAGTCAATTTCTTAGGCGTCAGAAAAATTCCAGAGGCGATGGTGGGGATCGAACCCACGACCGCGTGTCTACTAGCCAAGAGCCTGACGCCTTAACCACTTGGCTACCACGGCCCCCGGTGTTGTTTGACTTTAGGAAATGAAACTTTCTAAACGACTTTCTAAATCTTTTTGGATCTTTGGTAGCTGTTCAAGATAAGATGCCTAATGCGATTGTCTGGTGAAAGGACAATGAGATGTTGGGCTCTTTATGCTATTCCAAGACACACAATGGGAGGTATCGTTTCTGCATCGGATCTTTATGGCTAACAATGGTGCAAATCTTTGAATTTCTGTTAACATAAAACGTTAGGCCCCTTATGAACTATGCCTGACAAACTTGAATGTATAGGTACAAACTGGTTAAGAGATTTAGTTGTTAGGATTAAAAAATCCTCAAAGTAAGGGTGTTGTATGTATGTTGTAATCATGTTGTAAGGTATTTGAAAAACTAAAAAAATACATTAGAAAGCACAGGAAAATGAAAAGAAAAAATAATTAGATAAACAGTATTAATGAAACACTTACCGATATTAATCGTGGCTTGCCTGCTGATTACTTCTGGTGAGAGTGCTGACAATCCAGAAATATCCTAAAATCAGTAATGAACAAAATTAGTACCCAATTAAAATAACAGAAGATATAAATTACTAATAAATATTTATATTTATTGTTATACAAGAATAATTACTGCAATAGTGAATTTATTTTTGGATTTATATTTGGAGATTGTGAGGTACGGTCTGGTGGTTAGAAAAATATTTCCTTTATTATGCCAATGTTTCAATCTTTATTGAGATCATCTTCAGGGCCTGAGTTTTAAAAACGTTGTTTAAATTTTACAAATACACATAAGATGTGAAAAAAAGAATTTATACAATGCTAGAAACTTTTAGATTAAAAAAAACTAATTTTTTTAGATTTACTAAAAGAATGAATTTATGCAACAGTAGATTTTTTTTTTTTTTGGGGGGGGGGGATTCCTTTCCTTAATTATCTCCTTCTATAGAATCCTGAAAAGATAATCAGGCCATTCCCCATGGTTCCTATTGTCGGCTCTACCAGCTCCTTTCACTTCAAACAAGCCAACTCCTCATATAAAAATATTTTTCTATTCCCGACTTATTTCCCCACTCCTTCCAAATCCATCGACACACACACACACGAGCGCGCACGCACACACCCCACAATAATGTCAGTACATTTGAAAAATTAAAATCTTTCTAATTTCTAAACTTAATTTAATCAGGAATATCTTAATATCAGATTGAACAAAAGGAGCAGATTATACAACTAATGTTAAGCATTGAAATTTACGTGTAAAACAATATTAATTTATTTTTAAAAAATTTACACATGGCTGTATGATTTAAAAACTAAATACAGATAAAAATGTTAAGAAGTCTTGAGGAGAGATCAAGAATAAAATAGTTAAAAAAAACACCTTTTTCTTCATTGTTTTGCTGACATTTCAACCTTTATTATGTGTTATTTATATTAAGTGTTATTATATATTTTTGTTTACTTTAAGCATAAAGTGAGATGCTATTCTTTTGGTGTCATGGATTTTGTATGAAAATGCTGAGATAAAATCACTAAAAGCATACAACCTTGTTTATGTGTCTTTACTTGAGAGAGGACTGTGTGCGTATTTTTTTCCCTACAGTAATCCCTTATATTGTAAACATGCATCATGAATTCAACTACCACGGAATACCTGTTTTCTTTCAACCTAAATATTCATCTATAGAACGCTTTATCTATCTCAATATGGGCTTAACATTACACTGCATTAAATACATACTAGTAATAAATTTGGCGATACATTACTAGTAACAATTTGTATTTAATATCAGTACAGTAAATGTAAGGATTAGTTTTTGGTTTAATTATGTGTTCTTAAACCTTAAGCATTATTTATATTTATTCAAAATGGACTATGGTAGCAGAGCGGTCAACTCGCTGACTCTGTGGTCATGAGTTCGATTCCCACTGTCACCCATGGCCATTTTTTCACACTAACCTTCCCTCCAATTTCATATATATGATGAGACATATACATATGTACTCCTGATTATATGCCAGTTCATAAGGCCATTAAAAAATCATTTCTTTGTCCAAAAAGTTATGAACTAGATAGGCATCTAAAGCTTCAGCATTTTAAAGTTAACAACATGATATAAGAACTATAGGTTGTACTGTGAAACTGAGCTGTACAGTGAGCAGGTTCTGTGAATCTTTTGGAATGAGGATGTTTTGGGGGTGAGACGACCATTTTTCGGTTTTTTAATGTGCATCAGTGTTTACCAATGTTTGTTTCTCTCTGTGTAAACACACTTCTCTTGAGTAGAAAATGAACCAGGAGGACTGCATTTCACTTATCCAAATTGAGGCTAAAGATAAAACATCATAACAAGAACAGGAGAGAATGGTGTGGAAAGAAATGAGTACCATAATGGGCAAAGTATTGTCATGATAGCCAACTCGTATTGTTCTTATAAATAATTTCTACTCTATACAGTTAAAAATTTTTTTTTTTTTTTTATTGTTGATTCAAGTTTCTAGTTACAAGGCATCGAGTTGTTAATCAACTTAGCCCATTATTATTTTAATTTAAAGGTTTGGTTCTATTTCACTGAAAATATTCGTTAACCTTTTTTTTTTTACTGACTGTAAGTGGGCTTAGGCCAGTAGAAGTATCCACGAGTCAATTGAGTATGACCTATATCAAACTTTTCTTCCATCAATGATATGCAAAGTCAAATCTAGTTTATGTAAATTCTAAACACTTTTTGATTCAGCAGAATTAATCTAAAAATCCTTTCATAGGCATTAAACCTAAGCACAGTACATTTCAACGAGGAAGAAAATATCTTACTGGATAAAGGTTTAAGCAGAACTCGCATGATCCATCTATGAATTTCAGAAATTTTTTTAAAAATTGATTTAGATTCTGCAAGTCAACGAAACAAGATGAAAATGAGAATAAAGCCAAACTAGCATCTGCATTGAATTATCCTTCTAAAAAAGAAAGATAGGTTAATAAAAAGTAAGCTGAAAAATGAAAAATTGACGTGCTTGTATACTATTTATGTATTATACTTCTTCTGACTTTGAAAAGAAAATAGAGGATTCCATGACGACTGATAAGAAGGCTTGTGGAAAGTCAAGAGACCTAACCCAAAAATTACAAGAATCTCAAACAAATGAACCCCCAAAAGCTCTCAATTATAAGGGTTAATAAAACTTCACATATATAATAACCCAAAAAGAACTGTGGTAAATAAAATATTGTAATATGTATAACATCCTATTTGTTGGCTTCCGCAAAATTTTATAGTTGTGAGACGTCCCTTCTCAAAATTTGATTATATTCGCCTTGGCATTGATGATACTTTCATTCACAGCCTATCACATAGATTAAACACATTTCTCTCATCCCATAACTATAAAACAGCTTTCAACAATTATAAAATAATCCAAACACGTTTTTACAAAATTAAAGTGACCACACCAATAACAAATAAATCTTTACATAATCGACAAAATCAATTGTTTAAACTGTTCGGCAACTTACATCAGTCTACATACCAATATCTGGATAAGAGAGTAAAGCAATATACATATGATTGCAAAAAACCCAAGCAAAATCCTACAGCACTCGCTACCCACCATTTTGAACGCAAACACAATTTTGACCTCAACAATACAAAAATATTACATATTGAACAAAACAAACATAAATGTAACTATGAAATGGTTTACATCAACAGAGATAAACACAGCATCAATTATAGAACAGGCACATGTAAACTTAGTTGCAGCCATGCCAATACCATTAATCAAATTCAATATAAATAACATATATATCATCACATCACATAAAACACATATAACATATAAAACATTTGTCACATTCCACATATCAAACATAGTCTACTTTTCCAACAATTTAGAGCTTTACTTTTCCTATTTATCCCTATCTTTATAATCCTGAAAGGATAATATGGCCGAACCATTACCAACGTTTTTACCTCTTCATCAGATCTTTTCACCTCAAAGAAGATGACTCCTTAATATAAACACAAGACAGCAATATCCCACTGGCACTCTCAACATGATACAAAAGAATGGCACAATTTTGTAGAAAACAAACTGTGTGAGTAGAAATACTTTGAATATAAAAAATATTTTTTGCATTGTATAAATTCTCTTTTTTCCACATCTTACATGTATTTGTTAAATTTAAACAATGTTTGTAAATCCCAAGCCCTGAAGATGATCTTAAAAAATGGTTTTCTGAAACCTACATCACACCAGATTGCATCTCACAATTTACAAATAATTAGTAGGAATTTTTTTTTACAAGGATTCTCAACAGTAGGGGTTATATGGGGGTGCCGATGTTTTTTTTTTGGGAGGAGGGGAAAAAAAAATTTGTAAGTATGTCAGGTTTGAACCCAGGATCTTGTCGAGCGCTGGGTCAATGTCACCAACAGCCCCTTTATTCTTATTTTATTGACTTTAAATTAACCGATATATTCTTGTTAGGTGATTAAAACAAAATATGATGTTAATCGTCATTTTTAATCATGAATTTACTTAAGAATAATAAAGACGAAAATTACTCATTTTGTAAACAATCACCTTTTCTCCATTTCAATCCTGTTGTATTCTCTTTAACTATGGTAAGACATAATCTTGAACCAGATGTTAGCAATATTACTGTGAGAATGAGTCATCAAGGTCACCAGCAAATGGATATCCCAAGGCCGTTGGCGTTTCTCAAAGCATGGTAGCCTGATTCCGAGAGACTCAAAGTGCCAATAGGAGGCCTGGTAGTGGATCACAGCACATTACATACAACATTAGAGAGAACAGGAATATTGTCATTGCTCCAAGACAGAACTCTTTACAAAGTGCACGCCATTTTCTAAATGATGTACAAGATGTTTTGGCAAGGCCTTTGTAACAAACATTTGTGGGGGATACAATAGCTCTTAAAGGGCGCAGTATACAACACCCTGAAATATCATCATCATCAACATTTGTGGGGAGTTGACCTCACATCGTATGCCTGTTTGTAAGGGCATGCAGTGAAAGCCCACCTCCAGTAACTTGGAGCTTAGGAGAATATGGTACAGCTAGAACCTAGAAGAGAACACTAACTGGAATGCTGTCATCATCTTGTGTCTTGTGCCTCTCTTTGCCAATCTCAGTACTTGTTCTATTGGGTTGTCCGGAAAATAATGCAGGATTTTAAGTTTTCATTAAAAAAAATCTATATAAAATATTCTGTTTACGTTTACAGGATTACTCATTTGTATGAATGTCAACACTTATTAATCCTCTTCCAAATGATATTGTTTGTTTACCTCTGTAGCATTCCGCTACTTGGAAATAATTCAGTCATCCTTATAATGTCAAAGCGAGAATTTCGTACGATTTTCTTTTACGAGTTTAAACTCGGCCGAAGCGGAGCCCAAACGGCTAGAAACATTAACCAAGTCTGGGGCGAGGGTTGTGTTAATGAGTGCACTGTGCAAAGGTGGTTTAAAAAATTTCGGGAGGGAGATTTCAGCCTTGAAGATGAAGAAGGTCGTGGAAGGCCTTCCTCTCTTAATGATGATGTTCTGCGATCAGTGGTGGAAGAAAACCCCAAAACAACTGTTCGAGAACTTGCAGAGCAACTCAAACTCAGTAAAACGACCGTCGCTGACCACCTCAAGGCGATTGGAAAAGTGAAAAAACTCGAAAATTGGGTTCCACACTCATTAAACGATCGCCAAAAAAATCGAAAAAATTACATGTGACGAAAAGTGGATTCTCTACGATAACACTAGACGTTCTGGACATTGGCTCGACAAAGGAGAAGCTCCAATACATTTTCCAAAGCCCCCAACTCATCAAAAAAAGGTAATGGTTACGGTATGGTGGGCTTCATTTGGTTTAATACACTACAGCTTCTTAAATCCTGGCGAAACCATCAATGCTGAATCATACTGTAACCAAATTAATACCATGCATCAGAAATTGGCAGTAATGAAGCCCTCTTTGGTCAATCGGAAAGGGCCCATTTTGTTGCATGACAACGCTCGACCACATGTGTCACGTGTAACGTCACAAAAATTATTGGAGCTTGGCTATGAAACTTTGCCTCACCCACCCTACTCTCCGGACCTCTCGCCTACTGACTACCATTTTTTTAGACACCTGGACCACTACTTACAACACATAATATTCAAAAATCAAACGGAACTGGAAAATGCATTTATTGACTTTATCAATTCTAAAAATTCTGAATTCTACTCAGACGGAATTAATAAGTTACCAACACGTTGGGAGAAATGTATTGAGAGTATGGGAAATTATTTTGATTAAAGAACATTGCTTTAAAGTAACTAGTTTCTTTTTTTTTGTTTAATACCAAAATCCTGCATTATTTTCCGGACAACCCAATAAAAGCATTTTTCTGGGGATGAGTCATAGGCCCATATAGACAAGGCAAACTCAGTGTTTACATGAACTCAGTGATATGTATAATTGAACTTGAAATTTTGAACAAAAAACGAAAACCTCCAGGCTAGCCTGGTATCAGCATTCTCCATTTACAATTAATTAATGGTTTAAGGTTCGAATTTAATGATTTAAAATGAAGTTTACTTCACTCTCCATGGCCATTTCATTTGTCATCAAGAATCCAATCCGATTACACGATATTTGAAAAATGGCAAATAGGAGGGAAAATTCAGGAGTGGTTGAGATGAAATCAGCAAAAGGAACAAAGAAAATTTTAATGTTTTCAAACATACTAAAGAAGTTTTGATTAGATTTGAAAAACCTAATATTATTATAGTATACTATATTATAGAGTAAAAAAAATGGAGGAATTCTGGCCTTAAGTAAAACAACTGTCAGTTTGAGAAGTACAGATATTTTTGATCCAGTTAGAAAGAAAAACCGGCCATTTTTCAAAATTATTCAGAGAATGGCATTGAGGTGGAACTGGAGCCATGTCCTTAGTGGGTTTAGCATCTCTAAATATATTTTAAATCATTATGTTTCGTGGTCTGCTTGACCAAATAAATTCTTATCAATTAATTAATTTTTAAGTAAGGTTTCAGTTGAGATAAAAAAAGTCAGTGCCACAAGTGGGATTTGAACCCACGACCTTTGGCTAAATACGCTGCTGCTCTACCACTTGAGCTATCATTAGTCTGAGTGGATCGAGAAGTATCAAGCCGAAGATTGTGGGTTCGAATCCCGCTCGTCCTTTTTTATCCCAATTAAAAACCTTAATTAATTGTAATATATCAATTGGTCAAGCAGACCATGAAATTAGTGAATTTAATTCTCCATTTAGTTTTTGTTTCAATGATTCAATTTTGCACAATATGTTGTCAAAATCAATTGGTGACTTGTAAAAGTTTGCAAGTTCTCTGCAGTCCTCATAGATCATTTCTGTAAACATGTTTTCAATACTGGGTTCTGTTGCGATGACATGCCTTCAGCGACTTTTTTTTTTTTTTGTCTCCGATTAGTCGTAATTATCTGCCAACATATAACAAATACACTGGAGCTGCCAATAAAACTTCCATGTCGACCGTGTGCCTCGCGTCGATGTACAGTCAGCGAGTGTGTAAACGGCCACTTCTGTTATGGGGAACAAACGTGTGAATATAACGTAACATATACTGAATGTAGTGAGTGACAAGGCAAGCTGTGAGCGCGAATATTAGTTAACGCAGTGCTATGAAATTAATGTTTTACTGAATCTTGTTAGTATGCCTAACAGGTGCACAAAAGGTTTCAGCTAATGAAGGATATTTATACACGGTAGTTTAAAAAAAGTGTTGTGCCCAGAAAACAAAATTGAGAAATTAAATCCATTAATTTTATTTTTTAAATGCCCTGATTCAATTTTCCTTCAGAACTTTAACGCAATTTATAATGAAAATAAAAATGCTGAGGTTATCCTTAATTGAAGAATTGAAAAGTTATGGCTGATGTAATGTTAATAGAAGAGAACATTTTTTTTCTGTTTCAAATTTTGTTTCTCGGGACTTGAATCTCCTGGCCGAAATAGTGTTAAATAATTTGTAAATATCGGGACGAACGAGTTTTTAAAAAATCGAAAATAGTCAAAAATAAGCCTTGTTTTGACAGAAATGTTAATCCTCAGACATTAGTTTGTACGTTGGGATTCGGCCAGGAGGTTCCGGCCACGCATGCTACACTTCGTTTAATAAACCGGACTTACGAGCTTGTCCAGATCCTGCGTCGAGAGCTTCGGCTGGCCGGGGTTCGCGCTTCCCGTTTTTCCACTCGACATCTCGTCAAAATAAATTAAATTCGACCGGTTCGAAAAAACGAAAACTTTCGGTAACGAAACAAATTCAACCGAGGCACGAGTAACCTAGGGAAACTCACAGTAAAAGGAACCTGCTATTTGCAGTGTCTGTCCGGTCGATCCACGGCCTCTCCGATCCAAGCTAGGGCGAGTCGATGAAGTATTTCCCCTTGTCTCTTCTCTCCTGTTGTTATTTTAATTCCAAATTTATTTATTTGGAGGTCCTTAATCGTTGTTTTTTTGTCGAACGAAAAAGCAGTTTTCCATTAAAAAACCAACTTCTAAAAAACCGCCTTTCTCCCGCCGGTAGGTTACCTCGAGTTGACCCAGGCCCAAGTTTTCTATAAGAAAAACATTGGTCAGTTATTTATTACCTAACAACCGCACATTATTAATAAACAAAACCCAATGTAAATAAAATTTTATTTATTAAAAAATTAAAATATCTTTCATAATAATAAAAGGAACAAAAACCATGTATGTAAATAACCCTAATCAGAATCTAACTTTCTTAATAAATTACACATTTACCAGTAATAAAATTTATTTCAATAAATATGATTTTCTTAATGCACATAAAGCCGAATATCAAAATAGTATAAATAACCAAAACAATGAAAACCGGCGTCTTAAAAGTGAAAGGCGTAGACGAAAAAGAAACCTCCGGATTTATTTAAATACTTACCTATTATCGTTAGAGTCCTTTAATTAACGTAGTTAATGAATCGTCGAATTCCTACAAAATCGGGAAGAAAGTCCCTGAGCCTTATCCTGATCGGCTGAGTCTTAACGATGCGGAAAACAGACTCAGGGAAATAACATTCGGCTTAGCAGGTTAGCTATCGATTCTAAATGGTCGACAACTTGAAAACGAGTTTGACGTGGCCGTTTCTATTTTCGGATAGTTCATTGTATTGAACTAGTTCAAACGAACTAGGTTTACCAACGAACTATTTAATTAAAATGTTCATTTAAAGTTATTTTACTTCTATTTCAACCTTTTGGGAATATATTTAAACTTTTACCATTTATTCTTCAAATTTTTTATTTTGATTTAATTTTTTTTCATTTAATAGATTTTTAATCTTTTCCCGTTTAATATTCAACTTTTCAATTTTGATTTTAATTTTTCAATTTGATACAATTTTCTACTTTTAACATTTATTATTCACCTTTTCTATCTTGATTTAAATTTTTTCATTTAATTCAATTTTAAACTTTTATCTTTTATAATTCAGCTTTTGCATTTTAATTTAAATTTTTCCATGTAATACAATTTTCTACTTTTAACATCATTATTCAGCTTTTCCATTTTAATTTTAATTTTTTCATGTAATACAATTTCAAACTTTCACCATTCATTATAAAGCTTTTTTTATTTTTTATTTAATACATTTTCAAACTCATCCAATTTAATATTCAACTTTCCATTTTAATTTTAATGTTTTCATTTAATACAATTTTCAAGCATTTACCATTTATTGTACAAATTTTTCCATTCGATACAATTTTAAAATTTTATCATTCATTTTACAACTTTTCCATTTTAATTTAAATTTTCCCATATTTTATCATTCATTATACTTATTTTGGCTTTGTCCATTTAATATTTAAAATTTTCTATTTTCATTTATACACTTATGTTATATTCGAACATTTCCATTTTTAATATGGGCTTTTCCATTTTTTATTCTACTTTTACCATTTTAATCTATATTTTTCCATTTAATAATAAAATATAGCTTTTTTACTTTTATTTAAACTTTTTGCAAATAAATTTAAATTTATTACAAATACATTTTAACTGCTTCTATTTTAATTTGAACTTTTCCATTAAACATTAAACTTTTTTAAATCTTAATTTCCATTTTTTCATTTATTATTAAGTTTTTCCTTTATGTATGGTGATTAGTGACCGTTAGTCCACAATACATTTCAAAAGGAACATTTTAAACATAGAAATCACCACGAATATCAAAAACATTAGGGCATTAACATAAAAATTAATTTACAAAAAGAAAAAAATCAAGGAAAGAACTTAATTTACAATTACTTTAAGTACTACTAAGAGTACATAAAATTCAGTGCCACCAACATAATACCTACAGCCATTTTAAAAAATTTGTACACATCAAAATGATGCATACACTGTCCACTTTGACCAAATTAAAAACAAACATCAAAAAATTGAACAACTTAATCAACAAACAAACACCTGTTAACACAAAAAAATGGTTCTTAAACCAACTGAAACTAACATTCCTCCAGAAATCCAGAGCTTACTATCACTTGGTCCTAAACATTCCATTCCTTACAACAAAACAGATTTTACAACAGCTAAATTAATTACTGATTTAGACTAGGCAATCCAAAAGTCTACAAAAACTGAGGAAGAAAAAGACAACACAATCATTAACAAATAACAAATCACCTACAACACCTCACCTCATATCAACACAGTAGATCTCAATGAACATACACCAAAAGCAAAAATTTTCTCAAAAATAATCCAGTCTTACTCATTCTTCCTGTTGATAAAACAAAACAAACAGTAGCAATAGGAAGAAAAATGTACAGGGGAAAAAATTAACAAAATTATCAACGGCACAAACACGTACAGCACAATCAAATCAGACCCTATCCCTTTTCTCAACAAAAGTTTAAAAAACATTTCTCTTTATGCTTAAATTAAATTTTAAAAATATTTATTTTTATAACGATGTTTATAATTAATTCTTAAAATGGACAAAGTTTAATATTAAATGGAAAAAGTTGAATTTTAAATTGGAAAGGTTTAAATTAAAATGACAGAAACCTACAACTACTTAGAAACCTATTCCATTTTAACATTGTTTTCCACTTTTCCCCTTATTAATGGAAAATTAGAAATTAAAATGTAAACAGTCGAATATTTAATGGAAAAGAGGAAAATGAAATGGAAAAAGATTAAATACATGTAAAAGTTGAATATTAAATGGAAAAATTTAATTTAAAATGGAAACATTTTATATGTATTAAATACACAAACTTTTTCCATTTTAGCTTAAAATTTTACACTTGATATTAAAGTTTTTCTGCTTTAAGGTGTATAATGTAATAAGCATTATATTTGTTTATTCTAAAGAATAAAAAGAGAGACTGGGCAGTATAGTTCTTTTTCGGGAATAGTTCTTTGAAGTAGTTCGTTCATGAACATTATATCTCTGATGAAGTACATTCTTTATATTAAAAGAAAAACTAATATATATATTTCTGAAAAACATACTTTTTTTTAAACAATAATTCTTCAATGAAAGCGTATAGTTTTACAAATATTTTATTTATGATTTTTATGAATCGATTTCGTCGATCCGTCGATGGCCGTCACTGTGATAAGGAGAAAGTTAAAAAAAAAATGTCGCTGATCCGTCAAACTCATGTAGATTGTAGGGGTTCAGTTCTCCTCGGTCCTCGTTCGGTGCTCGTCCGCGTTTCTCTCATCGGGCCCGTTGTGATTTCTCTTCGCAGACGTCGAAAATGGCCCTGAGGTGCCTCTTGAGGAACTTAAGGAGGAACGCCACGTTTTACAGGGAGTTCTCGTCTGAGAAGAAAGAGTGAGGATTTCTTTTACTTTTAATTCTAGCTTTAGCTTTCAAGCAACATATCCTTAAAAACTAGCACAATTTAAATATGAATTGATTGAATGTATAGGATTTTTATAATTTATGATCCAATGACGTAGTTATACAGGTTTTTTCAGGATTTAGGATTGAAGAAGGTTTCAGTATTCAAATAAAGAAGCACTTTCCCCATCTCTTATTGGACAGACCAAGCAATTAAATTAATATACAACTCTTTACGATTTATTATACAATAAATATAAAAGTGGTCTTAAAAAGTCCGAAAAAGGAATATTTCTTTGAGTGTAGATTTGGCTAAAAATCTATCATTTTCCCATTATTAAGTTTTCCTTGAGCAGTCTGTAAAGTGATGAACCTATAATTTGATCCTTATTGATCCTATTGGAATATCTATCCTCACTGAGTTGTTCTGTCAGACAACTTTGTAGTGTTTTCGTTCCATCATAGATGCACTGAAGATGATGAAAGGTTGAAACGCATCTGATAGACCAACCTAAGATTGGAGCGAGCCAGCGGAGGAGGGCTAGCGACTGGGATGCCTGGCAAATTTTGTTAAAAGAGACAAAGCTGCTCCAACATGCTGAAGAGTTAAGTTCTAGATATTTCCAAAGTGGATCCTTTCAGTTAATAAACTGTTGTGGTTTGGTTAGTGACCTGTCAGAGACGGACACAGTGACTGCCTAGACAAGGACGATCATTATTACCAATTTTTAAAAGAATCTACCATGTTCTTACATGAAGATGATAGGCGCATCCTGCCTGTAGTGGAGGGACGTTTCCAGTGAATCTGAGATGTCTGCTGGACCCCATAGGCTTCTCGGTGTTTTGCTAATGAGTTGTTGACACACTTTTTACAAGATTTTGTATGCAATGTCAATCATCCGGTCAAAGTCCGGGATCAATTTACAACCGACAGAGCTCTGTGTATCCCAGATGCTTTCCTGCTGTGAAATTATTCAGTTTTAAGATGTGTCATTTGAAAAGAAAATCCTTTGAAAAAGAAAACAAAAACTTTTTCGAAAATAAGCCGAACTTTTAGCCTCCCTCCTCATTTATACTAATTATGGTGTTTAACAAAGAATTGTTAGGGATGGTTAGGGAGTATCTTTTTTTGTTCAATTTTCCATAATGCTTACGAGAGCTTTTCCAAATATGCGCAATAAAAATTGAACTTTCTTCTTCAGGGTCTTTCAGTAGATTCAACCGCACTTCCAGATTTTATAGGAAATTGAAAGCTAAGTAAAAAAGGGGTAGACAAAATTCACAACTTGAACTGTTTTCTGATGGGTACTCCCTACTGAATGTGTACATGTTTTTATGAACAAAAAATCTGAACGGCTAACCGAAGTTGTGAATTTGTGATAAAAATGTCAGAAATGGTGAATTTTGTGTACCCCTTCACCTCCTAACTTTGAAAAATTGGCAAAAAATGAAATTTCCAGCCGATCAGGCTGGTTTTAATCTGATTCAGTGCAGAAATTAATCCTCTACAGATGTTATTTCGGGCTGTTTTACGGTTTTTTCAACAATTTCACAAATAAGGTCACAAACGTGGTTTTTCTTGGGTTTTTTTGCTTGTAGCTTGGAACTGAAGGGTTTGCGGACACAGGTTCATAAGATGTTTTTTACTCAGCGTTCAATTTCCTATAAGATTTGGAAGTGTGGCCACCCTCTATATGCTGCCATTTTTTCATAAAACATCATGTACTTTCTTTGTGTTCTGTTTTAAATCCTTTAGATTTAATTTGGTAAGTTTATTTTTGTAATATCAAGAATTTCTTATCAAATTATTCAGATTCTTATCCCACTTTTTATAATCTTTTATCTTGGAAGTACATTATCTGCAGGAAAGAAACATTTTTGTTACTATTTTTTTTTTTTTTTTTTTAATGAGAGTTTGCAAGAGCAGTGGTCATATCAACCCTCGGGGTATCGGTGTTTTTGTAAAAAGAAGTCCATTTGTAAGCATATTGGGTTCAGAAGTGATGCTGCTGGATTCAAACCTGGGATCTTTACCTTAAAATGATAAGTGCCGTGTCAACGCCTTAAATGATGCGGCCACAGATGCCCCAGGAAAAAATCGTAAACAATGTTTGTTCTTCTTATGTTCTGGAAAATAGTTCTTAAAAACAAAGAATATTTGGCTGTTAGTTGCTAAGTAAGGCTAACTGTTGTTAGCAATATTTAAAATTATCGCCTCTATTGCCTTTCAACACGTGTAACAGTTTAATGACTCATTAACTATTTAAGAAATGCTTGTATGTTATTCAAATAACTTTTTTTAAAAATTTTTTTACGACATTATAAGAACTGAAGAAGCTAATGAGTGCTGTATCAATGACCAAACAGTTGCGACCACTGTTGGTTGAAAAAAAGGTTGATTTTTCCTGGTGCAAACTAAAGTTGCATCTTTTCTTCTAGGTATCATGTAACATTTGTGTCAAAGGATGGCACCAAGGTCAAAGGGAAAGGGAAAGAAGGGGACAGTTTATTGGATGTTGTTGTGAACAATGATTTAGACTTCGACGGATTTGGTAAGTCACAGTCTACACCGATTTAAAGAACAATTTATTTACAAGTGATTTAAGGTGCTTGTGAAGGAACATTGACCTGTTCAACGTGCCATGTGATTCTCAAAAAAGAAGATTATGACAAACTTCCTTGCAAACCATCCGAAGAGGAAAATGATATGCTAGATCTTGCTTTTGGTCTGACAGACACGTATGTAAAGTTACAAATTAAAAAAAAAGAAATTTAATAATCATTAATGTTATTTTATTTCAGTTCTAGATTAGGATGTCAAATTGAACTGTCCAAACAACTTGATGGTCTTGAGGTCCAACTCCCTGATAGCGTGAATGATGCTAGATCATAGTAGCAATTGGATAAAATTGAGATAATTGGATACCAAATATTTTTTAATAACATAGAATTTATCTGTAACAAATGACCACACGTTCTCGTGTACGTCAAGAATGTGATAATTACTTTTTTCATTCACAGTGTTTCTCAAAACTGTAAATAGTTTATTTAATTTGTTATTGTTTATTAGATATTTATATCTCATTTTAATGGCTTCTTTTTACCCAGCATATCGGTAACCTTAAGTTGAAGAAAAATGTCCTAAATTGTGACAACCCAAAACCAGTAAATAATATAATCACGTTGTCCTTAGTGCAGGATCAGGAGGTACTCATGGATTCATGGATAGTGCATTTTAAAATCACAATAAATATAATAAAATTATTGAATTTATGCCCTACATTCTTATGGTCAAATATAGTACAAAAGAATTCAATGTATGAGACAGTATGCAGTGCATATTAAAGGACTGAACAACTATTCTAATGTAATTAAATGTAAGTTAATTAAATTCAGCTTATAAATTCAATAATGGGAGCCGTTCAATTTGTTAGAAAATATAGATATTGTGAGATTTCTCTGTGTAGACAGTAGACCTGTTTTTATGAATCGTTTTGTTATGCTTATCCTTGCTGTGGAGGCTGACAGTAAAACGACCAGTAATGACAAAATTGCAAATATAGATATGTAAACAAATTCCCCCCCCCCCAAAAAAAAAGCTGTACTTTATAACTATAAAATCAATTTATAAAAGACCAACTATGATTTAATTTTAAATAAATTCCAAATACTTCGAAATAATAAATGTAAACAGCTTTTAAAAGTTAGAAGTGATTTCATCAAAACTTTTCACTCTAGTTTGAGAATTTATTTTATCAGGTTGATTCATAACAGCCCAATCGGAATAGAGTCAGCATTAAATTTGATTCTTATATTTGATTATAATCTTGAATCAAGTTTGTGTAGATTGAACTACAAAAAACACTTTATCTCAGTTGTAGTGAATTATAACTTTTTGCTTTACTTTATTACTTTTACTGAATCTTTATATTGTTTGAAATTAACTCCCAATTTTTCATGCAGTTCAAATGCTTAATTTTTAGCGTTTGATAAATGTAAAACCAAAGAAGCGAGTTCTCTTTAGTTTGGCCATTTTTATTCATTTTATTTTTTATACAATTAGAGATTAAAAATGGCCTGATAAAGAGAAAAAACATGCACAGGACAAAAGATTTATAAATCTTTCAAAAAAGAAGTAACTCCTTTCTCATAGCAGGCAAGATTTGAGGAAAATAATACGCCTCTATGCTGGCTGTACTGCCGTCTAAAAATAATAGGCAACTCTGCCAAGAAAAACCATACATCGGCACACAACCTTAGTGAATATGAGGCACTAGCCCTCATATAGTATGAATCACTTGGTAAGGTAATTCTTATACAGAAATATGTGTTAAGAGGCACCATGATTTTGTTGTTTCTACGGAATGGTCATAATCATAGGTCCCATAATTGATCTATGACTGTGGCCATTATTACTATACAGTCGCAGTAGAGAAAAAGTTATGTAGTTATATGCATTTTTGACATGAGACCAAGGTATGCCAATATTGATATTCTTATTTGAACGGTTTTTGCAAATTGATAATAAGTTGCACCAAAACTGAAGACAATGCTACACAGTTTTAGGGGAGGGAATGCTTTGTTTTCTATAAATCTATTATATACAGATTTCATTGTACCATTAGAGCTGTATGTAAAACTGATTTGTTGCTCTCACTTTTTGAGTCAACCTCAGAGAATAAATATATAGTTCAAATTAATTGTTTAACCGTGTGGTGAAAAGTTCATTAAGTTAAAAAGTTACCTAAAGTAATATAAAATTTTATACAAATAAACTTGAGCGCCATGTCAAAGCCTAAATTGTCGCCGCCACCGACTAGACCTATCCCATTTTTTAAGTGTGCTGGTGATGGGTACTCCCGGACGCATAATCGTTCAAATAAGTAATGAATTTACATAAAAAACACAAAGTTGAAAAAAGATAAATTAGTCTTAAAAATTTCCTTTGTTATAAAATAACCCATAAGATATTTTTGTGCATTGGTCTTACATTTAAAAAAATGTAGGATTTGCTAAACGATTTTCCATAGAATCGAACGTACAGAGTACAATTTGAATTTTACAGTACAGTCAAACCTGTAAGGTGTATTACTTATCGATATTTTCTGATAACACAATTGTTTATCGAATTTATTCTTAATTTATTTGATGTTCTCATTCGGGTTCGACCGTGACCCGAGTCCGAACTCCGAACTGGATAAACTTATTCGTAGCGGGAGCGGAAAGCTCCCAACTAAATTTAACAGTCCTCTTTGTGTAACGCGTCAGACAATTTTATTTAATTGAAGGGCGACAAAGCGAGGAATGAAAGAGAAAGTGATACACAGTTCAAAATTGAAACCAAAGGCCGTTCAAAAATCGAAACAAAGACTCAACCGGCCTTCCAAAAAATTCATGGGAAAATTAACTGTACTTGAAAATATACGACTGGTTAGAAAGTATTGTGATTTGTTGGTTGGATAAAATCTCTATTAAATTATTTTGACATAACTTGTTAATTGACAGTTAACAAGGAATGTTTATTTTACTGGTTGCTTTTTGCTGCGTCTACAACATTTCGTTAAACCATCTTTTCTTCTGATCAATTTGCGGAGGGTGAGGCAGCTCAAATTCAACAAACTTGTCCTAATCACCGACGAAATGCGAAGTATGACTTCCCATGGAAGAAAACTGATTACTTTTCTTGTCCCAATTCTAGGAGTTGCTTAAATCTGACCTTCTGATTAAACACCTTATAAAGGAGCCCCATCAAACGCGTGGTCGGCAATTATATGAAATTCTTAATACACTACCAAACTATATTTACGGAAAATAATCCATCGTTTAACAGACCGTTTACGGATAAGAAACCACTACCAAAATATATTCATGATAAACAAACCACTACCAAACTACATTTACGAAAAACAACCCACTGCCGAACAGACCTTTTACAAAAATAAATCAACTTCAAAATAACATTTTTGAAACAAACAAGTACCAAACTACATTTACGAAAAACAATCCATTACCGAACTGCAGTTACAAAAAATAACCCCCTGCCAAACAGACCGTTTAGGAAAACAACTCACTTCCAGTCTACATTGACGAAAAACCATTTACTTTCAAAGTGAATATTTAGGAAACATAATCGTCTGCCGAACAGGCCTTTTACAAAAATTAATCAACTTCAAAACAAATATTTTTGAAATAAACCACTACCAAGCTACATTTACGGAAAACAATCTGCTACCGAACAATAAAGTTCCAAAAAACAAACCACTGCCAAACTACATTTACGAAAAACACTACTTTCAAAGTGAATATTTAGGAAACATAATCGTCTGCCTAAAAGGATAAAAAATAAAACACCATGCTTATAAATGATTGAACATTAATAAAGAATAAAACGCTATATTATACACGAATAAAAAAGACAATAGAATCCTTATAAATAAAACAACATAAAGATTTAATTAAACAACTTGTGTATATAATTATAACGTCTAGGAATTATCAAAAAAAGTATATATATATATATATAATAAAGCATTATAACTACAATACATACTTAGTACAGCACAGTTTTAGCCTTTTTAAACTAAATAAAATTGTTATGCTTTAAGTAAACTAACGTTTTAATGATGAAACAGAAGTATTAAATAAATGAACAGTATTGCATATGTTATTATATTCTATAATCAAGCGATGCATCGAGGACGAAAAACAATCCACTTCTAAATTACATTAAACGAAGAACAATTTTTCTGCCAGATTGAAAATTTACGATAAATCCACCCTATGCCAAATTGACGAATGACGAAAAACAATCCACTACCAAATTACCTTTTACGCAAAGCCATCCATTGCCACACTGACCATTTACGGAAAACAACCCACTACAAAACTACATTTAATTTGAAAGTCAATTGCAAAATGAAATGCCACTTCTGACCAGAGTGAAAAGACGAACTATGCAATCCTTTTGTACGATCCAGGGGTATTTTCCAGGTGAATATCCAAATACTTATCACTGATATCACCATCGGTCACTATGTCAGATTGTTCTTATTTGACGAAAAAATGACATTCAGGAGAGATTGAGTTTGTTTATTCAAAGTTTACAAAAGAACACATTTGTAAATTCTTGAAAAAGAGAGTCATGTAAGATCTAATGATCTAATAGTAAACAGTCTATTACAAAACAGTTTAAAACGAGCATGCTTCATTAAGGATTTTTCTTGCAATAACAAAATGTTTCCCTATTAGCACGTCTCATGAATGTGGATTTTTAGTGTAAGCACAAATTTTTAACACTAATTTTTTGTAAGTTAAAAAACATTTACATTTTTTTACTATTGTGCTAACCAACAAAATTGTATTATTCCGGTGTTTTTTTTAACCGGTGAAATCAAATAATTTTCTCAGGTAAAAATGGGTCTGTTCGCCGTATTCCCAAAGTGGGCAAACCGAATATAGATCGCGTATCGCTTACAATCAGAGTCTGTGGTCTGAAGATCGGTAAACCGGCATCAAAGGAAGATCGCTGTTGCTGCAAAAACCCTTCTGCAATTGGAAATCGAGAAGCGAATTATCAAGAAACATTCCAATTTTCTGCATGACCTAACGAAGAACTAACGTCGAGATAGTTGAGGTATTGCCAAAAATTTCCCAAAAGTTTCAACTGTAATTTTTTGATATAATAAATAAAACAAGACGTGGGGATATTGTGTAAAGTATTAGTGAACAAATTGATTGCCATATGAATAAAAAATTAAGTAACTCTGGTCCAAAAACTTTTATGGCTTTACATTTTTATTTATATTTAACGCTTTGTTGGAAGTGCATTTTTTGTCTGTTGGTCTTTTTACCGTCAAGGAGTAAATTATTTCCAAACGGTCGTTTTGTACATACCACAGCCATCTCGTGGTTTCTAGTTAAAACCAAAATTACGGAATGTAAATTAGGATTTCGGAAAGAGAACAGCCCCAGATAAAGCCTGGGAACTTCACGAAGCGGAAATAGTCCTTTCGGGGTTACACAACAGCTTATAAAATTAAAATCTAGCCCACCAATATCATTTACTAGAACTCTTCACCGTTATTTGGCGTTCCGAATTCCAATAACTTGGGGACACAGGAGGGTTCGACCTAAATATATTTTTTTTCCGGAAACCGACAAATGGTCTTTATTTACGCTCTCAGCTAAATTTAACTGTAGCAAATGGTTCCGCGTTTATTAAATTCAAGATTTCAATATTGCGACAGCGCAACAAGTCAGTAATTACATTAAGATTAATTAACTGAAATAAGTTGACATATCTAACCTATACGGACAAGAATGAACAAGAAAAAATTGCACCTCATCTAATATCAATCTGAAATGACAAATCTAACCTAAACAGACGACAAGAAACAAGAAATATGTTTTTTCAGCTAAACTATTCCGATATTGTAACAGTATATCAATCTTAACTCACAGATCTAACCTACACAGACAGAAATGTACAGAATAAATTGCACTTAATCAGACATCAATCTCAAATGACAAATCTAACCTAAACAAACGACAAGAAACAAGAAATATGTTTTTTCAGCTAAACTAGTCTGATATTCTGCAGTATCCATTATATTTGACTTGGATCCACTCGGTCACCAACTCCCCAACTTTGAGTCACGGTAGCTCAAGTGGTTAGAGCAGCGGCGTATTGAGCCGAAGGTCATGGGTTCGGATCCCGCTCGTGACAATGACTTCTCAATCAAACCTTACATAAAGGTTAATTAAATGAAGTTACTAATAATAGATGAAATGTATAACTTAATTTATATTTTGGGCGAGAAAAACCGTCCTTATTTATTTTGTTAATTAAATTGCCCAAGATTGAATTAAAAAGCAATCTGTGGCTACCTAATTTTCCTCTTCAAAATTGAATAATCACTGAAGGAATTATTTATTAAACGACTGTATTGAAGATTGTGTTTTTAAAATTATTTCTATTTAACACGGATCAAAAGTTGCAATAATTGTCTGATCACATTTCACACATTTTTTAAAGTTATAAAATATTACTTTAAAAACAACAACATTAACACATACAACTAAGAAATAGCGACAGAACCAAAATTTCAAAAATTGTAATGCATAAAAGTAAAATATGTATAGAATCGTCATATCTTATAAGTAAAACAGTTGAGAGGGTTGTTCACAAGAATCAGTTTGCACTTAAATGGAAATTTGTAACAAAATATAGCATAACTTGATTTTAGCTATGATACACCGGTATGATATAACTAGATTCACAAAAAAGTCTTCGACTTCGTGTGTAGTTTCATTTTCAAATTAATTCAGTACACCTTCCTCATTCATTGGTTCATTTATCCATAGTTACTTAATATACATTTTTTTTGTTAAAGTTTCTAAAAGTAAGTCTACCACATGTAACACATCATCAGGGATGCCCCAAGGTTCAGTTTTTGATCCTACGTTATTCAACTTTTACATTATTGACGCCATTAACTCATTAAGAATGGGAAGAGAAGTAGAATTTTATTGACTTGTCCGTGCGTTCTTGCCAATGGAAGATGCGTTCAAGCCAACAAAGAAAAATATTTAAAATTTTAAATAAACATGTTAAAAATTTTTAATAATAAAAAATGATATTCCGAATTTTTTATGCTCGTATTCCGAACAGAAAATTCCGCTTAGGATAAGAAAATAATAAGTACGATTATGATGTAAATGGAATTAAATAAACGGAAAATACTGGATTCGTTTCAAGCATCATTTAAATCCCGAAAGTGCGAATGGCTATACCAAATAAAATAATATATTTTTTGAACTGGATTGGTAATAGGCAATTTTTTTCTCTGACTGATGTCCGTTGTTACAGCATTGTTGTTGAATTATGATAAAATTGGACATTCTGCTAGAAATTGAAGTCTTCTCGGTCCCGTTTGTAGGGTCGTAATTAAGCGGAAGCGATGTGAATTGCGAATGCGAATTAATTTTAAAAAGCCAGAAAAAGGAACGAAGGAAATTTTAGTGTTTTCAGACATAATAAAGTTTTGATTAAAACCTACTATTATTATACTATACTAATATATATATATATA
>CM077105.1:23148825-23212434 GCA_039619505.1 Cimex hemipterus | reverse complement strand
TTTTTACGAGGGTTCGCAAGAGCAGAGGTCATATAAACCCTCAGGGTACCGGTATTTTTGAAAAAAAAGCCCATTTGTATGAAGCGGCCCTGAATTCGAACTCGGGACCTTTACCTTACCACTGTATGAGCGCCGTGTCAAAGACGGATCCTTGAGGCCACCGACGCCCCCTATTACATTATATAGTAAGAAAATAGAGGAATTCTGGGCTTAAATAAAACACCTGTCAGATTGAGAGGTACAGATATTTTTGATCCAGTTAGAAAGAAAAACCGGCCACATTTCAAAATTAACCAGAGAAAACTTAGCATTGAGATGAAATTGTTGAGCCTTGTCCTTCGTGCGTTTAGCATCTCTAGGTGGTTTCGTGGTCTGCTTGACCAAATAAATTCTTATCTATTAATTTTTAAGTAAGGTTTCAGTTGAGATAAAAAGTCAGTGTTACAAGGGGGATTTGAACCCACGACCTTCGGCTAAATACGCCACTGTTCTACCAATTGAGCTACCGTTAGTGTCCGAGTGGTTCGAAGTCACGATAGCTTAAGTGGTAGTGCAGCGGCGTATTTAGCCGAAGGTCGTGGGCTCGAATCCCGCTTGTGACACTGATTTTTTATCTCAACCAAAACCTTAATTAAAGATTAATTAATTGAAAAGAATATTTTTCAATGCTGTCCGAAAAGTTTGAACAACCTTCATCAATATAAACAATTGTACTGTGAACCATACTTTGTCCCAGCTTAAAATACAAACGTAACCGTAAGAAGCTGAAACAACCTTCAGTTAATACATTCAGAAATGAATTTCCTGTGAAAGTATTTTACAATTTCTGAAGAGAACAATTACCAATCGCTCAAAACATTCACGATTGATAGGGTACATAGGCTGTAATTTAATTTATTATATTTATTATTCAAAATGCATAAAAATAATACCTTATACTGAACTTACTTTTTACTTCCGTTTTGGCTTTGCTTTCCTGGAAGGCATTAACAATAAAATTGATTTTACAAAGATCTTTCCCGCCGTAGGACGATCATGGCACATAATTATGTCTCCATCGTATGCTGAACATGGCCCTATTTTTTTCCATGTCAGCTTGAAAAAGTTTTATTAGCTTTCTTTAATTTTGTCCTTACGAACTAAAATTAGAAGGTCAACAACGGTGGCTTACTTACATCACTATTAACTGGTTTCACATCTAAATCTAAAGGCGAGGAACGTGGGCTTTTTTTTCGACCAAGGTTTATAAATGGTAGTCTGGCGTAAAACTGGTATTGCAATGTTTCTGAACCGTCCACGCATTAAAATTAACTTGCCCCAATTTTTATAAGAAATTGGAATAATATTTATTTGATTTTTTAAACTAGTGAAATTTCAGTGGCACAGGTCAGAGTTGTTCTATAGTATAAAATAATAAATTTAAAGGATTGATCAGCTATTTTGAAATGGCAACGGTTTTAAAACTGAAAGGAAATCTTTCGCAAGAAGTTAGGGAAGAAAAACCATTAAATATTAACTCAAATGTTAATTTGTTTTCAAGCGACCCCATGCTGATTTCTTATATTGAGTTAAAATTTTTCATCCGCCCTCGAATAATTAATTTATCGCAAAATTTGTCGCGGTCGTGTTTCTGCTGTGATCTTGGCTTATCGAAAAAAAGCACGTTTTCAACGAGATCTGCATTTCCGGATAGTTGAAATGGCGGAGATTTCGTCAGGAGTAAAGTTTTGAAATGTGAAATCTTTACGGCCGTTCTGTCAAATGTGGGATGATAGTAGAAAACCGAAGGACTTGGCTCATTTCAATGGGCGACTCGTTGCAAAATAATTGACCTCGGCTCCGTAACTTTCAGTGACAGTGTCAATTTTCTCACAGTACATACACGTATTAAAAACCGTGAATAATTAATGACCTAATGTAATGCTGCACGGAAAACAATATACTTCTATTTTGTGAATAGGTATGAAATTTAATATTATTAGTTAAATTGATAGGCAAAAAATTCCCCCACTTGTAATATTACTTGATATGTATATATTTTTATATATTAATCAAAATTTCTCGTTTTTTAACTTTTGTTGAGTCTTTGACTAAAAAATTAACAAAAAAGTGTTCCTTCAAAATTGCTAAGGACAACGAAAACAAGACGGGCATATAAAAAGGTCATCCTGTGGGTCTGTTACCCTAGGGTGTCCAGAACCGGGCCTTCTATGGTAGGACCCAGTTTCTCAAAGACGTCTAACGGCGACGCGCAGTGTTTCGTAGGAACTCCGATGGCAATAGCCGCATACCTGATGGTCCATCATCAATAAGTGCCATATCCTCAGCACTAAGTGGCATTTTTAAGTTTAAAAATTGTAAATAAGAAAACAAATATGAAATATAAAGAGTTTATTGCTTCAGAATTCAAGTGAGACCGAATAAACATGTAAAATTCCGTAAAAAGTAAACTTTGAAAAACCCTTTATCCTTATTTTGAATTAAGGATTATGTGTATTCACCTCTAATTGATATGCAACGCAAAATCTCAAACCAATTTTGGCAAAACCAGCTCTACAACTTAAAAAACCCGAATGAAGATATTTCTCGAAAGGCTAACTGCTAACTGCTAAAATTCAGTATACTTACTAGGCAAAACAGGAGAAATTGGACAAAGACGTTTTTACAACTAAGTCACCAACTTCCAAAACCATTTCTTTATGCATTTAAATATAAATTAATAATATCTATAACGTCATGATAAAAATTTAAAAATTATAAGCAAATCTTGAAATGTTAAACGTTTTCTTGTGATAACTGATATCACACATGCAATGTTTACTGTGTTGTGTGTAGTTAGTTTGTCAGACGCATTTCGCCATCTTCAGTGGAGGTGCCTTTTTATAAAACTTGACAGTAATCAAACGCACTAAATATTCAGCTGTTGTACTTTCACTAGCCGTCAGTGTCTGGCGTTATACATTTCGTCAGAAGACCAAGCAATGATGATAGTGAGATATGGAAACGCGTCTGATAAACCAACTCAACGATAGGCAGACCAAGTTGGCGGAAGGATCAAATTTTATGTTCGTCAAACCTCTGATTTCAGGAGGCTATGTCACGATTTTAAGCTAGTTTAACGCAAAAATTCAACTTTGAGTATTCCCTTAAAAAGTCAGTGCTGAAATATGGTGTATATACTCTTAATAACTTATCTTAAATCCTGACAATTGCACAGCACATATTTACATTATAAGAACGGGGCTGAGGTTTCATTGTGAGAAAGCTGGTCAACCCATTCGTTTCATCCGGGACAGATTCTTTAGCTCCTCTTTTTATTTTTCTGTACTTCCCATTCTCCATAATTGGTCCAAAAATCTCAGAATCTTCCTCTCCCAGCAGTTTAGCCTCAATCTTCCATTTTTCCACAGCAGCCATGGTCCACGTCTCTGATACATAAAACAACAATGTCCTGCTGATGTTTTATATATGGCGGCCTTTACTTTTCTGCATGCTGTGGAGTTTTTTCCTGCTGCAATCATACATTTGATGTCCTGTCCCACTTCGTTCTTTTCAAGTTACAACCCCAGATACTTGAACTCACTCACATCTTTGAAATGGCTATCCCTAACCTGCAAGTCCCCTAACCTTCTCAGTCTCACCATGGTCACCATATAATATGTTTAGTGTTCGTCAACCTGAAGCCCGAACTCTACCCTCCCCCACTTTCAATTCTATATAGACTGACTTAAGCGCACCCGCACCCGATGAGGGGTCATCATCTGCACAAGTACTATAGTTATGTTTGAAAACTCCGGGATTTATTGTTATTTTTCTCAAGGCCAGTACGAAAACCAAATTAAATAGAACTGGTGACACCAGTACTCCCTGTATCAAACCTATACCTACGAGGAATCCCTGCGATACTTCTTCTTGAACTACCACTCTTGCTAAGGTATCACTCAGTGTCATTCTCATTCTCTTACCTAATTACTTTACTAGTATTTGTAGTTTAATTAACCCTTTACTCAAGCCCTTTCGGGTACTACCATCTTAAAATCCACATATAGCTGATGCAAACCTGCATTACGACATTCCCTAGAAAATCAGGTCACATTCTAACAATCCAGTATAGAAGGTATACTTTAATGATTCTCCCTAGAACTGGAGAATTTCCAGCACAGTTTGATTATATTAGAATATAGGAAGAGCTTGTAAAAATTGGCAAAACCTGCTGAAAAAATAAAAAGGCCAAAGTTAGAACTTTATTTATGAATATAGACCAAAAATGAAATCGCATTTATAAATTATATAATTATTATAAAAATTAGAATAAAGTTCCTACAAGAAGTTTCCAAACGTTAAACTTTATTTAGGGCTAAATCAATAAAAAAAAGCTGACACCTGATCCTGTATAATTAATTTTATTAACATGCATGCATAATTAAATCCCTAAGAGTTTAAACGACTCATAATTTGATAATGATATGAAATTAAAAAAAAAAAAAAAAAAAAAAACGATAAGCCGTAGTGGTTTTCCTCCTTTTTTTCTAAGAATAGCCGGATGATTCTGGAAGGCGGAAATCGCCGGTGCATCCCAGGCCAGCAAGTGTCTTCGTGAAGGTTAAGACCCGTTAGTTGATTGGCTGGAAGATGTAGGTCATCGGGTTAGCTGGAGGGCGGCTCTCTTCGAATCCGCCAGTCGACGCTTAACTCTGTCGAAGAACGCATGTGCCTTTCATCAGCTCAACATGAAATGGGATTTATTTTTTCTACTCCTCATGAGTGAGTCATTTTATTATATTAAACAGTGTGTTGGGTTCAATAGCATAACATGAAAACGGGCCTTGTTCGGTTTATTTGTGTATATAAATTTTTCATTTTTTTCTTATCTTTCTAATTTAATTTTTAGTTAAAAATATAAGTAATAACTCTATGGGCTTAATTTTTTTTGGCTCGAAGAAACGTTTTATTTTTCATACAGTTTCAACCATAAAAATTCGTTTTTTGAAACGTCCGACTTCTAGAATGAATCAATTCGTATGCGACAAGTGCAAAAGCTTTTCATACAGTTCCGACGACTCGGTTGAGGCCGATAGACGACCCAGCGACCAGCTGGACAACTCTCTCCCGGATCCGGCCAGTTTAACAATTTTGCATTTTTCCGTTTTTCACTATTTGGCTCGTTGGCAAACCTTTCGAAACTGAATGCTGGAACTGATTTCGGCATAATTCCCACCGGCCGTCATACCGGTTTACGATTATGCCCATTTGACGTTTCTTCGGTAAAAACTAGAATCCATTACTTCTTCAATAGAAAAAAAAATACAAACAAAAAGACGTTTATCTATTAAAACCAAAACGTTCTATTAAAATAATAACAATAATATTATAATACATACCAAATACGAACTAGGATCAAATTATTATTTTCTTGCCAGAAGAAAAAAAAAAGACCATTGCCAGGACGATTGGCAGGACTAATTTGCTAAATTTACTACGACGACTAACTTGAGCCGAAATTTGAGAAAAAGTCGGAAAATAAAAAAAATGTACAACTCATGTGTGCATAATTAATAATGCATACGTAGAAACAAAGCTGATTATAATATAACTGTATTAGACTGTAGATCACATAAAAAATTATGTTAACTTTGAACATTATTATTTGATCCATACACACTTAGAACAATATAAAATTTAAATTTAAAATTTAATTTAATTTAAAAATTGTCAACTTTAACATTACTTCGACATTTATAACATTTCGCTTTGTCGATCTGATTTGACATCACGTTTTAATGAACTGGATTGAAAAGATATTTTTTTGTGGCGACTTTTGTGTTTTGTTACTTACATTTTTTTAAAAAAATCGATAGGTCCATGTTTATTACATGATATTTGACGTCATTTTAGAAATAATTACAATTTTAACTTATTCTTTCTCTTTCTTTTTCTGCAAAACGTAGGTATAAATATATATACAATTTTTAATATTACTACTAATAAATATAGATAGCCACAATTTTCTTTGTTTTTATTGTAAGAAGAAAATTCTTGGAGATGAGTTTCTATCTTTTTGTTTGATTCTAACTACACTTGCCTTAAAAATTCACGATAAAAAACTATATTTGTATTTAATATTTATTAATTGGATAAAAATTGTAGGATACATAAAGGCTCGTACACAAATAAACACAGACAGACGAAAAACAGATACGATAAAAAATCAGGCAAAATGCAAATTTAAAACAAAGAAAAACACTCAGTTCTTTCTAACCTTCGGATGAATATCCCCCTTTTTCAGAACTTTGAAACTATTTCTATGTACGGTATATACGGTTAACAAGTATATATTTTTTTTAACGGAAAATCATGGCTTCAACCATAAGAAATTTGTGAGTTTAATTTACAAAGAAAGGCTACGGAAATGGGATTATCGATTTTATTAATGAAACTTTCTTTGGTTATTCTTTGTCGAAAATATTATGCACGTTCCAGGGTTCTAGCCTATGGGTACGGGAAGGGAAGTAAAAAATATTTTAATTATTTTTTAAAAACAGTTTTTTAAAATATGTTCTGCCTTTGCTTTACATACATTTCAGTGTTACTATATATCATTGGATTTATTTATTAATTTTTTAATCATGGGTAGGAAAATATTCTGAAAGATAATTATTCAGATATCGTGAGATGCGGTCTTATACCTACACCAGACCGCATCTCACGAGATCTGAATAATTATCCGTTAACGGTCACTAATCTCTACACATTCTGAAAGATATGAAATTCGGGGTTTGATTATCCTGGAATGCAATTATTTGGGACCCAGGTCTCCGTATACTGTTATTATGTATACACCGGTGTATATTCCGGGCAGAAACAAGTCACTATGATTCGGACTATGGCCTATAGCTGTATCAACGTTACTGTGCAGTCTGTTTGGAAAAATGTTTTCAATTTTTCGAAAAAGAAATTCTTAACCAAAACTTTCTCCGTTAGGTACATATTAATACAAGTAGTATACGTGTCTTATTAAATAACCTTTTAATTAACTCATTAAAAAAATAAATTCCATTACCCAAGGTTTTTGATTTTTCCATTGACCGACCCCCTTCACCCAAATATTGTGGGTTTGACTAGATCAAAAAATTTCGTTTTCGACAAAAAAAAAAAAAAAAAAAAAAGCACCCCTGAAAGCCAAAAAATACAAACTTTTATGGAAAACAAAAAATATAACTTTAACTAATTTCGTGGTCCGCTTGACCAATTAATTGTAAAAGATATAACTTTTTTGCTAGATAAACAGTTCGATTTGTCACGTTAATTTTTCCGGTGTTCTGTTGTTTCACGTATTTAATTTGGATAAGTCCTCTGGATTTTATTTTTTAAAATTAACTGGACTTGTTATATAAGGTTTTATAAGTTGTAGACTAAGACCTTAGAACTTGGATAAAGAGTCAATTAAAACAATTAATTAATTATTAATAAGTCAATTATGACTACTAAATACGCATATGGGTTCAACTTATGTCAAAAATAATAAAGAACTTAATATTAAAGGCTGGTACAATCGTATCAAGATAATTTTAAAACCACATGCTAAGGAGTAATCAATGTAAAGGTAACATAATACAGGTAGTAAGAGTTGACACTCAGATAAATAGCATTACGTGTTAAATAACTAGAAATTGCAACTAAAGAAAAAGTGACTAAAAGATTTAAACTAAAGTTTAATTGTAAACAAAACAGACAGTAAAGATAAAAAAGAAATTTGCACAGGGTTCAATTTTTCGTTTTGTACAATTAATAATTTATATTTATTATGATTAAAGTACACTTGAAAGTTAATGATAAGAACGTAGACATGAAAATTACAGAAAATCAAAGATTAAACAAATATTTTAAAATTAATTATTCAAAAATCGTGAGATGCTGGTGTGATGTAGGTTTCAAGAAAACATTTTCTTTATCGTGCCAACGTTTCGATCTTTATTGAGATCATCTTCAGGGGTTAATGAAGATCGAAATATTGGCACGATAAGGAAAATGTTTTTCTGAAACCTACATCACACCAGACCGCATCCCACGATTTCTGAATAATCATCGACTAACGTTCACTAATTTTAAAAAATACACGAATAAAATTAAGAATTGGCGTTAATTTTCACAGATCGTTCATTGTTAGAATATTCACAGGTCAGTTTTCCTTTCCAAGATTAATGTTTATTAATTTATAATATAAACTTGCAAGCATCTGGTATAACAGGAGAAATAGTCGTAATAAAGTATCAAAACCACGATTTAACTTTTATTCAAATTTAAGAGCAATAAAATTATCAGGAATAGTAAACTGTTGTATTTTGCAAAGGGACCGCCTAATTAATAATTTACAATTATCATAGTGCACTTGAATGTAAACGATAAGAATTTTGACAGGAAAATACATTGATTTGATCGTTTTGTATATGAAGGTTTTAAACATAAATAAAATTGAGATTTAAGATCAAATGCAAAATATACTCAGGTTTTGTTCTTAAAGCTTAATAGCCCCCCCCCAAAAAAAAAATGAATAGTTCAATTATGACCACTAAGCAAATATGGATTAATTAAATAATCAATAAACATTCATTGTTGTGGGTAAAATATTTGAATATTTTAAAATTTTTTTCATCATTTAGCTCAGTTTTAAATTGTTCAGTATTGCTAAGACTAACTTAACCAGTTGCTAAACAGTGTGGTATGTGTGTCAAAACATTTTATTAAATGCACATTTACTCACATTTCATTTGTTAATAAAACGTGTTTTTCTTAAGCAGCCAACTCGTTTCTTTTTATGTTTTGGCTCAAAAAAACATTCTACAGGATTTTTTTCCCCGTATCGTTGGTGACATTTAAAACGTTCATTAATGATGAAAATGGCCGGCGACATATCACACGTACTTGATACCGATCTAATGATAGTAGAATTCGAAAGTGAAACGGTTCCAAAAGCCTTTCTTTATCCCAGATTTGACTCACGAATAGTTTGCACGGACTTTCGCTGTGATCTCCGTGTAAAAACAGACGCTCTGCCTGGACCTGGTGTATTTTTTCCCCTCCCAGCCTTTTCCCCCGGGTTCGGAAGAGCAAGGTTGACCTACACGAAAACCAACGTGTTCGTCCTGTAACAGGTTGAACCGATGTCAATTGGGAGAAAACAGCCGACTTTCTTTTGTGATGTCAACAAATAGCGAATGCGAAATTAAAATTTTACTTGTAATAATGCCTCTTGCCATTTCAGAATCAACCATTGCTATCCTGTTGATATTAAAGAACTGTTACATAGGAAATTCCTTAAGTTTATGATTTTTCGGTTTATCTCCACCTGAACCTTTTCGCTCTTTCTTTAGTTGATGACATAATTCCCGATTCACGTTTTAAACGTAAATACTAACACTAGCTATCATATCGGAAAGTAAATCTACCGTTTAAAGATAGTTTACTATTGGCCAACAAAGAACCGCTAATGGATCGTTCATTTAGAAAGCGTGTCTTGCAACAAACGAGCACGGTTAAATTTGTTTATTGAGTTAATTACGAACATATGATTGTTATAATCACTTGCAATTATGAACAATTGCAAAACCTATTTTCAGTTCTCACGAACTTAAAACGAAACCGAGTTGGTTCAAAAATGTTTGGACGATGTCAATACAAAAAATAAAACTTACAGTGTATGTTTTCCCTGAAGATTTTTTTTTGTCGAGGGATTGCGCTGATACGGAATTAACGCTTATTAATTTCGCATTCTTTAAAGCTTTAAAATATTTTAATGAAAGCCATATCGTTTTGATTACTGTCAAATTCTTGTGTTGCAAAAGGTAATTCTTCGTTACACAAGAGGAAACTTTGTCCCAATAATTGAAACGCCTTGTTTTCTTGTTAGTTTTTGTTTGTGTAGGATAAATTGGTCAATTATGATTGACCTACCGAAGAAATAATAGACTAGTCAAGTGAATAATTACGCTTTATTGTTCATGTTGTGTGCGTAGGTTAGATTTTCAGTTGAGATTTATATACTGAGGAAATATCTCATTAGTCAGATGAACAGTAATATTTTCATTTTCATTGGTTGCTGTATTCGCTAGATCTATGAGTTAAGGTTGATATACGGAAGAACTATTAGACTAGCTATTCTGAAGTTCCTTGACGTCTGTTTTGGTTAGATTTGTCGTTTAAGATGAAGTGCAATGTATACTTATAAATTTTTGTCTGTATAGGTTATATCTGTGAGTTAAGATTGAAATACTGCAGAATATTTTTATGTAAGGTGGTGATTGAAATGAAAATTCACTGTCACGATCGGGATTCGAACCCACGACCTTCGGCTCAATAAGTCGCTGCTCTAACTACTCGAGCTATCGTGACTTCGAGCCCCTTCGGACACCAACTCCGCATCTCAACCTACAAACTTTCTAATTTTCCCTCCTCTTTGCCATTTTTCAAATGTGTGATCAGGATTCTTGTTTGTTTAAGGTAGGGGTAGAAATGAAAAAGCTAGTATCACGAGCGGGTTTCGAACCCACGACCTTCGGCTCAATAAGCCGGCACGTCGAAGGGGTGGAGTTGGTGTCCGAGTGGTGAAATATAATGGATATTGCAGAATATCAGGCTTGTTTAGCTGAAAAATCATATTTCTTGTTTCTTGTCGTCTGTTTAGGTTATATTTGTCATTTTAGATTGATCTCAGATGAAGGGCAATTTATTCTATACATTTTTGTCTTTGTGGCTAAGATCTGTGAGTTAAGATTCATGTACTGAAGAATATCAAACTAGTTTACCTGAAAAATGATAGTTCTTGTTTCTAGACGTCTGTTTAGGTCAGATTAGTTATTTTAGATTGATGTCAGATAAAGTGTAATTTATTCTATACATTTCTGTCTGTGTAGGTTAGATCTGTGAGTTAAGAATGAAATACCGAAGAAATCTTTAACATTTTTTATCAAGTTATTCTTAATCATTAATTAATTGCGTACCGAAGAAATATAATTTTGTTAGATGAACGGCAATGCTTTCTGGTTCATTGTGTAAGTTAGATTTATTATATTGGATGACTAAATGAATTGCAAATCAGGTGAACAGTCCTTTTTCCTTTGCTGTTTTTGCAATAAGTGTGGTCTACTGATTAAATTTCGTATCATAACGTAATCCTAATATTTCTATCTCTAGCTAGATATTTTGTACCGTTTTATAATAAATGGTAATTTTAACGAGTTAATATTAAATGGTCAATATTGTATGGTTCCTTGTAACAAGAAGTGCGCAGTTCTTTTTTTTTTTTAGATATACAAATACTCTATTATATTTATATGCATTTAGAGATTATCAATGGCAATTTATATTTTGCAACTTGAGCAATTGTAAAGGACCGTTTGGTAAAAATTAATCGAAGGTCCTTTGGAGAAAGAGAAATTAAAAGGAGAAAGAAGGCCGACCTTCTTTGAGACATATCGGTAGTTGAACCTTCCTTTGTTCCGTTCCCCGTGCGATGAGTTGAACTTGACTCCCGCCGTCTTGAGTTGTCTGCCTTGAATTGCAATAAGATCAAACAACATGCAACAAAACAAACGTTGACGCTGTGCAGTACTTAATTCGATTGGATTAATATTTGCAAATTTGGGCACAGTTTGTTTAAAAAAGAAAGAAAAATGAATCCGAAGACAACTGTATCCTAAGTTTTTTTTCATTGAAACAAATCATTTTGATATTCAAAAACAAGTTTCCGCTAATATGACGAAGCCACGAACATGCAATTTTTGCCGCGTCACCATCGAAATATGGGGTCTGACCGTGACTAATTCTACAATAACAGGGCTTCCATTTATTTTTAGTTCAGATTCCATTTCTACAGATGCCCAAGGTCGGTCTAGTTTTCTTCCAGCCCGCAGAATTTGGTGAAATTGGCCGTTTTGTTCCCGGGTAGAACGACGAAAAACAAATTTATATTGTCATTTCTTTTTTTTGAATAGTACGATTTTACTTATATAGAAAGACGACGAAAAATTAAAATATAAATACAGATTTGATCCAAAAGTAATAATGTCGGTACTCTCGCTTTTTTATTTCAGCAAATCGGGTTTCTGCGAATGTAGTGGAGTGCCGAGCGGCAATTTTTTCAGCGTAACCTTTTAAATATGGTTCGATTGACCAATTAATATTTTTCAATTAATTACATTTATGAAATGTTGGTTCGAGTCGAAGTCACGATAGCTCAAGTGGTAGAACAGCGGCGTATTTAGCCGAAGATCGTGGGTTCCGATCCCGCCCGTGACACTGACTTTTTTTATCTCGGCCAATACCTTTTACAAATATTGATAAATCTGATCACGAACTGCAATGGATTTAAAGTGGGTAATATTTTTGACTCCGGTTTCAAATTTTTACTTTTTTGTACCTCAAGCCCAGTTGAACTTCAAAATTTCAAATAGTGCTCTACACATCCTGAAACATCATTTTAAACGATGTTTAGCTGAAGACATGGTACAATCGGATTTGCAACAACGGTCAACAAATGGCAAACTTATGACAAAAATTTTGAAAAAATAACACAGACATTTGGTTTGCTATTTGTTAATCACATTACATGATCAAACTGTCTGCATAAAGATGCTAAGATTTGCTCTTTTTTACCGGTGGTCAGAGCGATAGAGCCAGAGGAGATGAATGACAAGCATTTTCTATCCTTTGCCGGCATTTCCTCAACTGAGGTTGCTGGGTTATGATAGACGTGGACACTGTTTTTTAAATGGCCCCACAGAAAATAATCAAGTGTAGCGAAATTGAGGAGTGATCGAGGTGGTCAAAACATTGGGCCGTGAGGTTCGTTCCACCTATCTTGACGACTTTGAAGTGACGATTCAAATAAGATTTCATCTGCAAAGAATTCGGTGGGGCATCCATCAAGTTGGAGAATCAATCACTATGTGTCGTTGTTGCAGAGGAGCTACCGTGTTGGTAAAACCTCAGAGATGAACTTGAGATTCATCAGTCCATAGGATGTAAGGAGGAACGTTTTCTTCAGCCTTACAAATCAACATTTGTGCAAGAAACATGAAATCCATGTCATAATCTGAGCCCGGAGATCCCTGGACAAGATAAGGGCGATACAGCGTAAAATTGTACGTCTGGAGTACAACTCTAATTTTATTTTCAATTGAGATAAAAAAAGTCAGTGTCACGAGCGGGATTCGAACCCACTAGTTTCGGCGGGATTCGCCGCTACTCGACTATTTGAGCTATCGTGACTTCAAGAAAAATGTGTTCTTCGGTTCATGTTAAATGGAATACTGAATATAACTAATAGGTACTATTGTAAAATTTATTTACTTCCAAGAATTCATGATTCGAGTAAACAATAAAAACAAATAATGTTTATTTTAGTTATAAAGCAATTTATTGGAGTTAACAATGAAACAAACGATGTGCGTTTTTCAAACTTTTTACCATAACTGTCTCATTTTTGACCCATTTAAAATCCGATCGTAAAACCGCCTTTAAAATGATGTATCAGGAGGTAGTGGGTCATATTTGAAATTTTCAAGTTGAACTGAGCCTGGGTACCCTGCATAGTTTTTCTGCTAAAAAAGTAAACATATGAAGTTTGAATAAAAAAATTAAACACGTATTTTTTGCCATTTGATAGCGTCATTGGTTCAAGGGAAATTCAGCTGGGCAATCGAAAAAGGACACCCTGTGTATATGTACTAATATTATACGATTAGCAGAACATAAAACATGAGAAAATGAAAGAAGTTCTGGTGACTTTTATGAAGGATTCACTAAAATATTTCGTAACACTGAAGAACCATGTGCCTTACTTATTCAGAAATCGTGAGATGCGGTCTGGTCTCAACACGACACGCAAGAATGGCACAATTACACAGAAAGCAAACACTTTGAGCCCTGAAGATCGAAACGTTGGCATGATGAAGAAAATGTTTTTCTGAAACCTACGTCACACCAGACCTATTTATTATAATATCCTGTATTCGTGAAATACAGAAATAATGTTGAACCGACGCTAGGCCACTTGTTGGGTCCGTCTACACTCGCGAGTTTCGATGTCAATCAAATGCATTTTGGCATTCCGCCATCCTCCGGAGGAACACCAAGTACCGGTTCGACTTGACGACATCACTGATCAACATTCACCAACAACTTTACTTAAATTAAATTAATTCGAAAAGTATGACCATCGGTTGAAAGTTTATTACCAATCATGTTTTAAATAAAAAATAACACAATATTAATCGACTTCTATGGTATATATAAACATGTAACGTAAAAGTCCTGTGTTTAAAATAATTACGTCTTAAAATTAATTACAAACCATAAAAGCCTTACGCCCATATTGTTTTAAATTAATGATTAATAATCTTTGTTTGATAGTTGATTGATTGGTCGGATGTAGCATGCAATTGAATATTTTTATTGCCTTATAGGACTCATAGCCTGCATCTTATGTTCTGTTTAACACCATTACTGTTTTGTGTAATGCTTGGATTTTCCCCTAAACCATTTTATATTTACTGCAAATCTGAAGATAAATTGCTTATTATATTTAATGCAGACTAGGTGAAAAAAGTGGAATAATGTCTTGGAGCCAGCCGTGTAAATAAATACTGCAAATAAAAATTTATTTGCAGTAAAATTCATAAAATCATACATTTAATAATATGTGTAATTAAAGGATTAAATTCAGGAAGTTTACTTTAAATGATTTTATTTATACAATCTAATTTTTTGTATTGTTTATTGGAAGGGTTAATTCGTTAAATTTGAAGTTAAAAGAGCTAATTTTATTAAAAAACTGTAAAGTTAAAAAAAAAGTTAAATTGAAACCAAAAAGAATTATTTTGAAGGAAAAAGCTATAAGTAAAGTATAGGCCTAAATGTCGTGTTAGGTCAAGCTACACCTTGTAGTACGATATAATTTAATTGAAGGTAATTGGCCAACCTGGGCTTTATTGTTTGAGCTAAAAATTGGACAATTTTGGCATTTTTGACGTCGGAATGAAAATATCGGCTTAATCCACCTTTATAGACCACCATAAAGTGCCATAATTTTCAATTAAGGAGATTTTTGTCGATAAAGACAAATAATTCTTGTTGTTGGTTGTTTTTCAGTAGTTCATAAATTGTCTCTTATCTGTACAAAAATCCTCAATACGCCGCATCCATTTTCAGACATTTCGTAGTCAACAGTTTACATAAATCTTGAAACCTAAAAGATGCAAGTAAACAACTTATTTATGGAATCTGAAAAGGAATTTAACAGACAATTCTACATGAAATAACAATAAACTTTAAGAATTTCTATACACCAAAAACACTGTAATCAACTCTCAAATCTGCTAAGTTCTGGCTCGATTTTTGCCGAATTTAATCGTAGTAAATAATAATTTACAATAAAAGATATCAAATAGCGTTTATAAAATTTATAGGAAATTAGAATTATGAGAACTCCTAGGAGGCCTCAGGCCTCTTCCTGAAAGATCAGGGGGAGTCACCCACCTTGGTGCCTGAGCGACTCCGAGGTTGGGCTCTAATCGGGTGCCATCGACTTCTTAGGTCATTTCAGCGCCCTTACGTTCCCTAAAACTAGTCATTCTCACACTCATACAATAAATACATACATACTCCTATATACAAATCCCATCATACATGCAAATGCTCTATGTAGAATCGGGGTCGGAGGGTACGTGGTATTCCGCCCCGATCTGGCTTAGCAGAACAGCGGTGGAGTCTTGAATAAATAATGCACCGCCGCCCAGCATACTCCTATTCTAATATTAGCTAAATCTAAACTTTAACCTATGAAATAAATACCCCACTGTAAAAAACCCACAATCCCAATATCTCTTAGAAACATAAAAAGTTTTTCCTTAAACTCGCTGACATGTTCGACCTCCTATAATCCGGCGGTATTCCATTTTGGCCCCGTATAGGGGCCAAGCTGCGACGCCCCTCTAACACGTACGACACCTATAAAATCTACATATTTAATAATTTGTTTATTCTATTATAAGTTCATTCTGTTATAATAACAAAAGCATTATTGTATTTTTATAACGTTGGACATTTCAAGATGCGTTTTTTGCACAGGAAACCTCTGAATGCAAACCATTGAGCTTTCTATTTGTAAGACTGGTTTTGATTCTATTATGTGTTAATTTATCCCAATTTCGACATTGGCTGGCTTCCAGTGTATTAATGTTAGTGTAATGATGTTAAGCCTAAAATGTTGATGAATGCAACATCGACCGATCCATTAGGGTCGATTTCCAAACGGGTTCTTGTCGCAACGGTCATGTACAACTTTACCAATTCAAAAATGACACCGACGGCGTTTCAGAAAGCGAATTTTCTCACACGGCTCTGGCTCTTCTTTTCCTTTTTCTTTTTCTTCTATTTCCTACTTTTTCAGTGTTGGACGTCGGTTGGGTGAGAGGCACCTGTGTCTTTAACTCTGACTTTGGCTTCACGCTCAACTGTAACTTCAAGAAAAGCAGCATTCTCAGGGTGAGAAACTTGGGCGGAGTCAAAGGATACGTTGGCCTTGGTAAATATGTAAATACTTCTCTAAACTCATGCATGACATTATTGTGTTGATTTTATACAAGTCAAACCCTCGCATGTATTTCTTTGTTGTTATATCTTTGTTATAAATGTTTTTTTTAACATTAACAATAACTCTTGTCTACTATTTTTTTGCAAAAGGGCTTTAAAAATATGACTAAAATTAAAGAATCTTATCCAATCTCTTCTGTTTCAGACATTTAACCTAAAATGATAATCTGCATTATTTTTCAGGAAGAAAAATTTATTTTAATTTATTTTCCATTGGATTTAGAAAAACAATAAAAACTGAAATGTCTCAAAATGTTGGCACGTTTTTCTCTTTCAATATTGTCAACAAACAGAACAAAAAATAGCAAAAAAGCTTAAAAAATACGCCACTATTGCGAATCCATCAAAGTTTACGTTTATTTATTTAATTGCTTTAACTTTGTGACAATTATCTTTTAAATTTGCACCTATTTATTTACTGTTAGTTCAAGAAAATAATTAGAGATTAGTGACCGTTAATAGATAATTATTGAGATATCGTGAGATGCGGTCTGGTATGATGTAGGTTTCACAAATACATTTTATTTTCCGTGCCAACGTTTCGATCTTTATTGAGATCATCTTCAGGGCCTGGGATTTACAAACATTTGTTAAATGTAAACAATGTTTGTAAATCCCAGGCCCTGTAGATGATCTCAATAAAGATCGAAACGAAAATGTTTTTTCTGAAACCTACAACACACCAGACCGCACCTCACGATATCTGAATAATTAAAATAATTAGATTTAAAAAACATTCGTTTATTTGTGTCATTGAGCAACTGCCTGTTTTCATCATGGATAATAGTGTCCTTTTGTTCCAGTTTTCTCATGTTTCAATGCCCTCAAGATACATTTTGCCTACCAAAAGAGCCTAAATTATATTTTTATCACGTCATAAATATACAGCCATGTATCAATTCATTAAAGAAGTGAAACTTTGTAAACTCGAAAGTCGATGGTGGTATCGACATGACCTCTGACCCTTATTCATATGTAAACCTGTAATGATTCCGACACGACGATGGCATTTTGATTAGATGCAAAATGATTTTTAGTCTTTCTTTGAATACACGAAATTTTAGATAGGTCCATGTACAATGAGCTTTGTTTAAATTTTGTGCAATAGAAAGCCAATTTTTATTCTCTCAAAGTGAAGAAATAGAGTTACTTTCTTACATGTTTCTCTCGTAGAAAGATGTTTGAATGTCCTTCGAGGCTCTAAACACTTTTTTTTTATTGCTTTTAAAAAAAAGATGGTGTAGGACTGTTCATCTGGTCTAGTTGTCGGTTGAAATTACTCTCTGCCTTAATCTTGTACAGCAGCACCATTTTTTTACTATAAAATGATCTGGTTGCTTCCCAAATTTCTCTTTTCTTATATTTTAATTATTTCAATTTGTTTCTATGGAGTTTCTATGGTCAATTCTCTTTGATTTATGTGTTCCTTATGTGATCGACATTTTTATCAAATAAGCATTAATGCAAAAACCCTTTTCAATTAATCCAATAAAGTCTGAAGAAATCTGGGGTGATGAGTGTCGGTTAGTCGATGATTATTCGGAAATCGTGAGATGCGGTCTGGTGTGATGTAGGTTTCAGAAAAACATTTTTTTTATCGTACCAACGTTTCGATCTTTATCGAGTTCATCTTCAGGCCCTGGGATCTCAACACGACACGCAAGAATGGCACACGTTCGCAGAAAACAAACAGTTTGAGTGAGTAGAAATGCTTTGATTGGATAGAAAAAATATATTTTTTGCATTAATTCACTTTTTCCACATCCTACGTGTATTTGTTAAATTTAAACAATGTTTGGAAATCCCAGGCCCTGAAAATGTTCTCAATAAAGATCGAAACGTTGGCACGATAAAGAAAATGTTTTTCTGAAACTTCCATCACACCAGACCGCATCTCACGATTTCTGAATAATTAAAGTCGGAAGATTTATGTGTCAATGTAAGGACTTTTGATTATCATACAATCAGGATTTAGGATGACAAATAATTTCAGTTTAATATTCCATGAATTGAATAACTGGTAACAATGCAGCGGAAAATAATTAAGACGTAATCAAATACTCAACGGATTTTATTTGTTCAAACCGCCTGTATTTGTCACAGAGTACCTTGATAAGTTTATTTAAATATATAATTATTCAGAAATCGTGAGATGCGGTCTTATAAGTGCCAGAAAAACATATTCTTTATCGTGCCAATGTTTCGAGCTTTATTGAGATCATCGTCAGGACCTGGGATTTACAAACATAGTTTACATTTAACAAATACATGTAGGATGTGCAATAAAGTGAATTTATACAATGAAAACATATTGTTTATAATCAAAGTATTTCTATTAAATATATATTTCTATGTAAAGGAATATGATCGTTCTTTTTTTTTAACTCTGTTCCATTTTTCTGAATGTGGTTTTGTCAATCAGTTCAAATTATCTGATAGTACATCAGAATCGATTAAGCCCTGACATTTCTGATTGGAACGAAAGATCATAATTATCAAAATCAAGGTGTTTCTTTACAGGGTGTCTAGTGAACCGAAGTCAATACTTCAGGAAATTATCCTATTTGTCATCATCAAAACTAAAAAGCACCTTACTATCCAAAGAGGATCGTATTCGAGATATTTTACCTTTCTCGCTTTAAATTAAGTTACTGCAACCTTTCACAATTTTATGCCATAAAATCCCCAAAGTCTCATAAAATGTTAATCTTATGTCAAATCACTTAGAAGATAAATTATAACTGGTTTCTTTTACTGGTATGTATGACGCTCTCAGAAAAGTTGCTCCTACAACTGGGCACTCTTTTCTACAAGATTTAGAAAATAATGTATTATTCGGAAGTGTGGACATTTTGAACATTTAAGTTAATTTTTAAATTCAGAAGCTTGTCGATTTTTCTTACGTTCAATTTTGTACCAAATTGGTATTTTTGTTATTATTTTCATTATTTTGTAATAGAAATTTCAATTTTATTTAAAACAGTTTTTCACCAAAAAAAGCAATTAAATATTAATTTTACATTATTTACAATTGACCTCGTTTTATCTTCCAAGCGATTTTGTAAGTTTGCTTAAGTTTAAAATAGAAAACAAAATGAATCTCATAAAGTTTTTATTTTCTTTTTCACTGGCGCAATGAAATTTACGATAAGGTTAAACTTTTATGAGGACTTAACGGAATAAAGTTGTGACATGTTCAAGTATCCAGAAAAGAAACCAGAAATTTCTTGAATACATCTGAATACCAGACTTTGGACGAAAGAGGCATTTTAGCCCTATTGACATTCAGAATAACGTCATGAAGTATTGTCGTTCACAGGTCACCCTGTGCATTTTTTTGAAAAAAACAAAAAACAAAAATGAAGTTTTAATCTTATTTTGAATTTAAAATTAGAAGTTTCGTTTTTTCCCCCTCATTTATATTACTTTATACCACTCATTCATACTATTGGTATGTATATATACGATGTGTTGTCCTGGAATCCCGAAAAATATGTAATTTTCAAAAACGTTTAATGTACAATTAAAAAGAACAATACTAGACCTAGGTAAATTTCAGGAAAATTAGGGCTCAGGCCACGTAGAAATTTCAACTGTAAACAATGTGAATTTTACACGATTGAAAAGCTGAAAACGTTTTTCGATTTGTAAAAAGTGATTTAACGTGATTTAACAACATATAAATATTTTCTTCAGTAGTAGTAATTAAACTAAATTGGGGATTTTCGTCGAACATTTTGGATTGTTCTTGTAAGTTTTATATAAATAAGAAATAAGCCTTGTAAACGTATTTATTTTGCCAAAAATCTTTGAATATTGTTTTTGAATAGGCAAAACGCCTACTCATAATAGCAAGGCTGGAGTGACTTAGTAGTCTTTTTTTAAATGTACATATTGGCGTCATTCAGTACACTTTGCATTTTGTAGAAGTGTATTGACTTATCGAACAACGCTAGTTTTTGGTTTTATCACTTTGTGTGTTTACTAAATCCTAATTTTTCTTCAAAAAAGCAGCTGTTTCTTTAGTCTTCTCTCATATATTATAAATTCATGATAAATTAGAATTTGGTATATACTTAGAAAGTGTCTTAGGACGCATTCATGTTGACACTATATAAAAGAAAGATCATACATGAAGAAATTGAAAATTTTAAATTCCACGATGCGAATAAAGTTTATTAGGTATTTAATATTGAATTAAACCGGTGCAAAAGTAACATACAATTTTGAAAACATTTAAAAGATATACAAATTATGCTTTTTTTCTGTGATATAATTTTTTTTCTTGACATATTCAAAACTACATTTATTTTAGCCAATATGATTGATTCCGTTTTTTGAAAAACAAAAAATCAGGTAAGAAATCCGAGCAGTTTGGAAAAAGAGTATTTCACCTCATTTATATTCCGTCGGGTGTTAAGGGTGTTGAAAATTCTCGTCTTACGAATTACAGAACGATTTACGATTTATGTTAATTGGACTTGTTGCAGAGATTCTCTTCCTTCATTTTATTATTGATTAAATTTCGTCAGTTTATTGAGAAAATTTTTTTTCCACAGGCTTCAGCGTGGGGGACGAGCTCGCTTTCGCGGAAGCTCTTTCCAACACGGACCCTGACAAAAGACGGTCCACGAACGATGGGGACAAAGCTTTCGCCGCTAAACAGGTAGGATTTGTAACTAGACGAAAATTGGCCATGTCCGTTGAAGTTTCTTTTCTATAAAGCAATTTTATATTACGGAGTTTTTGAACATACGAAAATTTCACCTGACAACTCAATAAAAAAAGACCATTTTAAATCGTGACAACTCGTAATCACAAAACTCTCTATGTTGTTATTCGATTTACCTACTCTGTCGGTATTATTAAAGTGTTTGTACATCCAACAAGTTAATTAGCTAATGAAATTCCCTAGATTCGCTGATTTCAAGTGACTTTTCAGTTGCTAGCTATCCTTGAATCCTATTTAACTGCGGCGATAGTCTTCTAACCCGTATCCTGTCCAAGCAACCTCCAACATACAAGAACACTTTCGTCAATGACTTGTGAAAAAGTGGAGAGAAAAATTGTATGACAACAACGCACCTATGAAGAAAGGCCTTCCGTTCCACTGTACAAGGAATAAACTTACTTCTCCCTCAAGTTATACTTAGGGCTATACCTAGATATCAGATCAACTAGACCGCCGTTCCACAAGGGGACGTATTCACTAGCCTCACTATCCTGAAAGATCACATTCCTTTTGATTGATTCGAAATGTTCCACTCTGACTTTACATTCATTCTAAACTTACTGCCTTAAACGTCGATGGCCCAGGGCTGATCGTCGTGAGGAATTAATATTACCTAGAAATGATGAAAGATGGAGTGAGTGTGGTGTTCAATCCTTTTTTAAAACATATAGTTCCTACTCACAATAAGTTATTTTCCAACGTCCGGATTTCGAGCCCTTAGCTCATCATCAGGTTGCAGAAATCCTTCAACTTCATATTACCTTCCTTTGGACTGTTGCAAATTCGAGATTCAGAAGAAAAACTCCGGTCTATTAGTTTTGGTACAAAGATTGACGGTTTAGCTATGTTCATTAGTGTCTAAAAGTCCAAACTTATAAATTCACCAGTTTTCATGGTCCGCCTGACAAATTAATATCTTTCAATTAATCAAGGTTTTTAGTAGAGATAAAAAAGTCGGTGTCACGAGCGGGATTCGAACCCATGACCTTCGGCTACATACGTCGCTACTCTACCTCTTGAGCTATCGTGACTTCGACCCAATCGGACACCGATTCCCCATCTTAACCTACAATCTTTCTAATTTTCTCTCCTAATTTAAACTTATAGTTTATTCAGTATGAGAAACCGATACTCGATTATTGTTAGAATCTCTTGGTTTATACGTTTTGATTTATTCAAGCCTTTGTTTTCATTTTTTAAATTATAATTTCCGTTTCTTAAAAACTCACGTACACTCTGTTACTTTTTGAATTATATATCTTTTCCCCATTAAACAGAACATAAGAATTATAAATATCCAAAAGAGTTTTGAATATAGGAATATTTGTAATAGAAAAATTTTTTTCAGTCTTTCAAACCCAATTTGGCTACAAATATTCAATTGAAAATAAAACACCAAAGGAAATTCAGAACTGAACCGTTCTTTATTCTTGTAAAAACGCTGGGTAGACTTCAGGTGGTATCATTCTTCGAAATTTTGAAGAATGTTTATTAGACCAAAACGCAATTTTCTCCGTGCAGTCATGGACTGAACTAATTGTATACGTTTCAACAACTGCTAGATGGATTACACCATGATTGGCCTAGGAAGAAAAGGGCAACGTCTTACTTCATTTCACCTACCGGCAATTCTTGTAAATCCATTACAGATACGAATGACAGGACAGTATGGATAAAAAAATTATAACGTTTGTTAGCAAATTTTTAACTTAAGTTTTCGTTAGATTTTACTATGAATTTATAGGTAAACTTATTTGAGGAATTGTTTTTGTATTTTCCTCTTTAAGCAGTCTTTTTGTGTAGACATATCATACTCTAGGGTAGTTATAGTACTAAAAACTCTCTCCTCTTTTTTTTCGGTTTGACCGTCAAAAATCGCGCGTTTCAGCACGACGAGAAAGGTGAAGTAGACAACTCTTACATGAAAGAAAAGGGCAACGCCTTTCCTCAAATTAACTATGTAGTACTAATTCTTACAACTCCGGCACAGAAGGGGTTTTAAATGAAGAGTTTGACTAAAGAATGGTGGTGCCAGTGTTCAAATAATGGTTGACCAAAAATACCATTTCTGCAGTTACAACTAGAAATTTTTTTTGTGTGTTTATCTCGCCTCGAAGAGTTCGACCAAGGAATGCCAGCCTTTCGTCTATATTTATGCTACAAGATTTCACTTTTCAATACCAGCGATGATTGCACAAGGTTTGACGGAGAAGAAGAGTCTTGCGTCTTTCCTTGTTAACTTACATATGCTAAATGTTAGACTAAAGTTTAGCGTCGATGATTTTTTAATCTAACTTTGTAGTTATTCGATGACGAATTTGCTTTTTCTCAAGGAAAACTTTAAAATAACAAGTTTATTTTTGACGTCAATAGCTGTGTCAAATAAACTAAAAACGAGACAAAGGGAGGTACCGTTGATGTTTTTTAAAACGTTTTGGAAAGTGGGTTTTGTGTATTTTTCCCGCGACCCCTGAAAGATCTAACCAAAGAATTTATCTTGGGCATATATTATGCTTTATTCAGCAGGATTAAATAAACTAAAAACGAGAATGAGATTCCATTGACATTTTAAAATCGAAATTGATAAGTTATTCGATGATGAATCGGCCTTTTTTCGCAGGAAAAAAACAACAAAATAAAGATCTTCATTTGAACCAAAAGTTTTGAAAATAGGCCTTATGAAGTACCCACGACCACTGAAAGATCCAAAAACCACCGAAGAATTTGACTCAAAGTCGGCCTATATTTATCCAACAGGATTTAAAATATGCTGAAAACTAGTGTGAAGTCGAGACCGTTCATGTTGTTTAATTAAACTTTATAGATTATTCGATGAAGAATTATGAGCTTTATTATCAAGAAAAACATTAAAATAATGATCTTCCATTTGGTCGAAACGTTTCGACATCAATAAATTACTGATCTCAAAAGCCGACCTTGAGGGGCTTCCGAATCGCACTTTAATTAATATGACTTTCACTGGGTGACCTTTCTACTTCTTAAGCAAAATCTGACTTTCTTGGGCAGTTGCCAAAAGTTTTGAAGATCGGATTTCCGTCTGTGAAAGTGGGATTTGCCGTCGCTGAGATCATCAAATTGCTCAGAGTGAGCCCGGTATTATAGACACGGGACAATGCCATTACAAGTGTCTTCAGACGTCTGTCCCTTCTACGGTCGCCGTTGCGACACATGCTTGTTTATGAAAGCGGTCGTACTTGAACGTTTCAAACACGTCCGAATGATTTATACTACAGTTTCGACTAACGGATTCTATTTGTAGAAAATCGATTGAAACGCGTCAAAACCGAGACCGGATCGTACAATGCCTGCTCCGATGAACCGGATTCGACTTTCGGCCGCAAGGTGGTTCGTTATAATAAATTTAGGGTAGTCGGCCGCGGCAACCTGTATTGCTTAACCGCTAGCGGTTTCGGATGAAAATTTGACACAGATCGACTTCAGCTTTGAAAGTTCATTAGGACATAGTTTTCGAGATTAGCCGTTGAATTGGAATGTTGTGCCATTAAAGGAGGTGCATTGCCCTCAAACAATGTATTTTTTTTAATTAACCTAAGAAATCCATACCAAACGGCGAGTACGGAGATTAGTATCATCAAAAAATTTGATTACTTCAACTCCCAACGTATGCAATTTTTAACTATTTAATATCATTTCTTTTACACAAATTTAAAAATTAATCTAATTGAGAGTGGATTGGGTAGATCATAAATCACATTCACGCTTATAAGTACATTCAACGAACTGTTTATTTAAACAATAATAATTTACAACAAAAAAAAATCTATATGAACAAAAATAGGCCTGTTTCTGTTCAACCCCCCTCCCGATAGGGGACCCAAATATTCGCAGATCTACTAGAATTCAAATTCTCATATATGGTGGTATTCCTACACGCTTTTTATATGGAGCCAAGGATTCGGGATAGGGTCCTTTACGATTTACTCTTCGGTGGAGGAGGGACTTCATTATCCGTGAACGACCGAGCCCACTGAGCCAGCAACTTTAAAACAATTATTTAATTGAATCCTCTGAAAAAAATATCGCATAAAATATAAGAAAATTGAAACTATCATAAGTTAAGAATTACCAGTAAGTGATAATATTCAACAAAAACAATAAAACACTTTCACTTAATACCACAAAAAAGATATAGATATCTGCTGATTTATGTACTATTGTTGTTTTTTTTATCAGTCGAAAGTGTTAATGAGGACAATATAGATTTTGTCAATAAAAGGTCAAACCCCTAGAAATTAATCACAATGAACCTTAAATTTTTTGTGTCAATTAACCCAATTAAATTTCTCGTATTAGACTCTTTGCTTTCTGTTTTCTTCTCACTGTGTTTCTCCAGGGGTTATAAATAAATTAATATTTTTCAGGATTAGATCTTACACCAGATCTCGTTCCTAATTAAAGGCGGACATTACTCATGAAAAAATTAATTATAGTAATACGGCTGCTTATATTAGGCTTTTATTTAATTCATCACCGTCATTTTTATAATCGTTTCGTTCAACCTCATTTGGACAAGTTATAACGTAATATCTAAAGATATGGCAACATATGATTTTTTTTAATCTATTTTCTTATCAGTAATAAATACTACAATTACGGTCACCAAACATCACACAAATAAATATTAGGTTGAACTCAGGTCATTTTGTTTATTTCTGGTTTACAAAAGAAGAATAGTTTTTCAGTAGAGGGCTATTTAAACAATTTCAGAATTCGTAAAAATACATTTGTATTAGAATAATTGGATTAGAGAGATCGAACAAACAATGAGAATGAGGTTAGGGACTGAGAAGAAGAAGAAGCCCAATTTTTCGTCTTAATAGGTTGTAGTGCGTCCAACTCTTCTCCAAAAGCAGAAAATTTTGTTGCGTTGATAAAACATTTCAAAATTTCAAGACTCGATAAAAATCAAAAAAGGTTTCCTGTCGAATTTCACACTTGACCAAATAAGACTGAAATAATATGTTGTCCGTAATCCTGACAACAGCTGTCTTCTTGAAGGTACTGATTCACCATCCCTGAAGGTATACATCCATACATGCCAAACAGGTTACTCTCTGCTGGTTCCCAGGACATATATGAGTAGAGGGAAACGAGATAACTGACGCCCTTGCAAGAAAGGATGATGTTATACCACTGATAAGTCCTGATCCCTCCTTTGCACTATCAACGACTATCTCTGATGATGATGAAACGAAGAAGAGGAAACAGTGGAATTCGCTCAATGGACATAAACAATCCAAGAATCTCCTAGCAAGTTATAGCAGGAAAGAAGCAGGAAAAACTTAATCCCAACAGGATTTTTAACACTGCAGACTAAATTGGCAAAAATATCAGTTAATCCAACATGGCACGGGCAGATTCTGCAAAGAAACAGAGGAAACACAAACACACCTACTAACAAACTGGTGGTACATTTGCCCCTAGTCTTTTGGAATGTACAACATAACAATAAAAGTAATTCAACCACTGAAACCAGGCCAATAATCAAATTTCTTTCTGAACTAGGACTCAGTGTGCTGTAGGTACACAAGGAGGATACAACAGCTCACAAAGTGCGCAGTACATCACAAATCCCGAATATTATATCTTACGTATATACAAAACGCACAGTCTTTTGTTATAACATGCTATTTACATGGTTTGTGTCGTCCGTCTTGTAAATTCTGTTTTGTTATTGTAATTTTTATATGATCCGATTGACATTTTGAGTCCAGAAAATCTTCAATAAGCAGAACACTTGTGCCATTTTTTTTTACTGTAGACCAAAATCTTTAGAAATTGATTAATATAGTTTTCCTTTTATATATTGAACAAGTTTTAATTTTAGATAAGAGAAAGATATAAGGAAAACCTGAACGCACCAGTAAAAATTGCGAGATTCACCAGTCAAAGTACTGTTATAGATTAAAAAAATATTTACGTCACTATCTATAAAAAATATTTTCACTGCATGGTTTTCCAACAGTTCATAACCCTAGTAAACTGAAAATAAACATGTACGGGACTAGGGCGACTGCTATCACTCTGACGTTAAAATCTCCGCCGAAATAGAAATCTCACTTATTTTTCCAGAACGAATAAGTCGTCGATGGTGGATGTTGAACACGTCACTAGCGAAATGTTTTGCCTAATTGATAAGAAGGAGAGTCAAATGATAACCAAGAAATAACAGTAGGACTGGCGAGATGAAATTGCATAATATTTGTGTAAATGTTATGGTTGATTTAGTTGGATTACAATTGTGTTGAAATGTTTTTACAATTGATAAATTCTAAGTTTCATAACTATTTGCTTTTGATAATTGAGAACGTGGGATGGTTGTTTTTTTCTGTTTTAGATTCCCGTGTAATAGTCCCAAATTTTTCGATGGGCGATGTCGCCTTTCAAAGATATACCTTGCATAATTACAAAGTGGTTATGGATATATTTTGTGTCATTTACTTTGTTTTGCCCAGGATTGGTAAAAGTAGCCATAACTGATATGAATGTACTTGTTGAAATTAGTTGGCCCCAGACAGAATTGTAGGCGATATTCACCTAAGTACGTTAAAACGTGTTTTCCCGATGACATTTCGTAACTGAAATATATAATTGTTTATAATTTCATGCTGAACCGGTATAGGGTCGTTTATTGGGTCTGTCTTCTGAATTATTCAAACGCGTTTCGGCATTTGACGAGTTCCTCACTGAAGATGGCGCAATGGCGAAACGCGTTTGAATAATTCAGCAAACCCTTGGATGAAAACAGACCCAATAAGTGACCCTATGCCGGTCCAGCATGAAAATAACCATATCTTCTAAGGTGATAACCTCACAGTGAGGGGTCAGTCACCTCAGTAAAGATGCGTCCGTAAAGATATTTGACAACTGTTAACTTTTAAAAATATTAATTATTTTCACGTATGTTGAATTGTCTGAATTTAAATCTCACACAATTTTAGATTCTGAGAGGGTTCGGGGATTTTTGGCAATTAGTTCGGATGAGATTTTAAAAAACTGATTGATGTGGCATGTCGTTTTGACCTTTGGGATTTATTTCACCAGTGACGCATAGAGCAAAGCGAGATGCTAATCCCAGTTTCTCTACACCTCAGTGAAAAGTTTCACTTTTTCCCTTGAAAGCGAACGCTCGTCCTCGGTCAGTAGACGGTGTTTGTTTCTCCCCATAATCTAATTGTGGAAAGTGGATCGTGCGTTTCGTGCGAGTGGCTCCCGTCGTCCTTTTCCTAATGTTGCTTGGAAATCCGCGGAGGGGAAAGTGCCTGCGGCTTTTAAACATACCGACCACAGGATTTTCCTCTTGGCAAAAAATAAAATAAAACCGACAGTTTGATACAGCGGAAAAACGAAACCGGCTTCAACGTCCGATTACATCCTATGGTCCTTTGAGCGGTGTCGGGTCTTTGGGTCAAATCACTAGGCCATTCGGTAAATAATTAGTATCCGGCGGCCGTTTTTATAGCTCAATTACTTTAATTCGTCTAGTTATTACGGTCTGCCTCGAGTGTATTATTTTATCGGCAAACCCCTTATTTTGGAATGGTTTCACACATTTCCTTACATTAATCGTCCTGGCTGTTTAAAAAAACAGTTATGATTTCATTAGACCTGATGTGTTTCTCTAATACAAATAATTTACTTCATGATTTAGAGTAAAAACAAGGGTCAAATATTCATTAATCAAGAATATAGAATAGAAGTTAATAATTTATATAAAAACAAATCTCTGTGGTATCCACAGACGTAGGAAACATTGGCCAATATTCTCATGTCACAATCTTTAAGAGGCGGATTTCTTTTCTACTTGATAACCAACTATTTATTAAGCCGTTTCATTGATTTAACTTATCAATATAACAAAAATTGCTATTTTAGAGATTCAGTTTCCTTGACTGACCCGTCCTAATTACTCAAATAGACTTACTGAAACAAAAATCAAATTTTTATTTCAGAAAAAGTATGAGCTGCGTTTTTTTTTCAATCTGGGAGAGAAGCATTTATGTTTATATATAATACGTACCTTTCCTTGTTATCGAAATTCTTTAAGATGAGAGATATGCTCTAATTGTTTAACTTTGGAAAGGTGATTACGTACCGTGCTTACATTGTAGTGCCCCGGTATTCTTTTCAACCTTTGAAACTTTTTCGACGCGATATCATCAACGTTTTTTTTTTCTTCTCCGTTCACAATTCCTAACCGTCAAGGTGCACATTCGGCGTTTGAAAATATCTCAGGGACAGACATTTGAGAAAGTAGGCCGGATAAAATTTGATTTGTGTAGATTGACGTTTATAACCGCTTTAAGTACACGTTTAGTCGTCAAGTTCAAGACAGAAATTGCATAGAAGATTACAAATAATAGTAGTTACAATTGATTATTCTTTTTATCTAAGGTTAGTGACACGAGCGGGATGCGCGCTAACTCTTTCATCTCAACCAAGAACGTAGATAAAAAAGAATAATTAATTGAAGTAATTAATATGGTCTATTATGACGACTTGTTATAATATAATAGTAGTGTTGATGAAGAATTACAGATGGAAAAATTGGAGCAAATCGATAACCTCCTTATTCAAGTATTGAAGTGCCACTGAAACCTAAACATTTGTGAATGCCATAAATGGCTCGTAAATCACATCGAAATAAAAAAGTCTTTAGTTTCAAAAAGTAAACATCTAAAATAAAAAGGTTTGACTTCTTAATATGTCGATTCCCCTAGGATACTTATAGACTAACTAATTTTAACTTGGAATTATTAAAGATATATATTTTCTCTGTTATGATGCATTTTAACTATATAATATATGCTTTTCTACAAGAAATAAACCTGGAAAAAATCTTAAAATCCTAACGAAATTTTCTAAATTGCAATGGCTACCCTTCTAACCCAAATCTTGCCGAAAGCGAACACCCTCGCAAGGAAAGGGGCAACTACACCGCTGACAGGACCCGAACCCTTCTGTGGCATAGGAATCCACACTATCAACGAATATCTCAGACAGAAGGTCAAAAAGAAAATAAGGGAACACTGGAATTCGCTTATTGGGCGTACACAATCCAAGAATCCTCTAACCAATTTCGGAAAGAATCACAGAATGTGTCAAAGGAGGAAGGAATAGACTGCGAATCCTAACAGGACACTGTAGATTAAATGGGCATCTAAAGAAAATCGAAATAATCCAAGACGACACGTGCAGATTCTGCAAAGAAGCAGAAGAAACACCAATGCATCTAATAACAAACTGCGGAGCAACATTAGCCAGCAGGAGGAAGTGTTTTGGGATGTACAATGTGGCCATAGAAGAGCTTCAACCAATAAAACCGGGCCTATTAATTACGTTTTTTGATGAATTAGGACTCACCGATGTGTTTTAGGCAGAGAACGGGGGATACAATAGCTCTTAAACGGCGCAGTATACAACACCCTAACATATCACATCATCATCATCATCAACCCAAATCTTTACTCCTTCTGACACCAAATACGAAATTAAAAATCTACTACTCCAAAAAGTTTCATTTGATCTCACCTGTCTCATTCAATCGCTATACTCCCAACAAAGGCCCTAACTTTTCTAACTATTCTCGGTACAATACAATTTACGACGCCACGGAACTCAACCGACCAATGCGACTTACAAGTTCTTACCAAATAATAGTTTACTGCCAATTCTTGATAGGTTCTTTGAGTAATTCCCATGCCCAACAGTGTGGGCATGTTCACATTGTCCCTTGAGAAGAATGCTTTCGATTGAGTCTGGCACTCAGAGGCAACCCCTAACTTTTATCCTCAAGTCCTTTCTTTTTCCGACAAGCGGAGAATCTCTTCTTTGCATTCAATATGGGTATATTCAGTGATGACCACATTTCTAGGTTATGTAACCACGAGGAAGAAAATATCACCCACATTTTTTGAATGCAAAGCAACCGCTAAATGGAGTCATAGTTAGTAAAAGAAAAAGATGACAGTCTTAAGAGAAGGTTCGAGTAAACTGAACTGTCCTGAGGAACTAGAAAAAGTTCACAAAGTAGAAGGTTATAGTGTTTTGGGAGTACAAAACCTTCTCTTCCTAGCATTCCAATCAGCATCATCATCATTTCTTTCGGACAAGACATACGCTACCCTCCCTCGGGTCCTCGATCCGCTTCCATATTCAATATATGCTGCTGATATCTCTTCCCATCACGACTCCATTAGCCTAATATAAGATGATTCTATCCATTCTTCCCTCTGGATATATCTATACTTTGTTGAACAATGGTTTAAAAAACACGTGAATTAAACCAGACATCACAGGCGTTCACCCTCCGTCGGATCCAATCTATTATAACTTCCCCTTCCTACCGAAAAGGTTATCTTGTACATTAGTTTCTACCTAGTCAAGCGAATATTCTGGACCCCTAGTAAACGACTCAAAAGGACTAGACAGCAGATCTGAACATTTCCTCGACAACAAAATAGACATTTACAACTCCATACTGAAACTATTATAGACATACGGGATAGAAATTGAAGGTTTAGCCAAAACTTTCAATCCCCGCAGGAATCCAGTACCTAAAATCAAGAATCCTTATAATCCACCGTCCACAACTGTCCTACAGTTTCAACCGTACGTCCACACTAAATATTGCCTACCATAAAAAATATAAGACTACTAACCTCAAATCCCACTCTAATCCTGAGGTACAAACTTTGCTCCCAGTTTTCAATAATCCTCCTTGACGTTCAAAGAGACAAAGACTACGTTTTAGGAGTTATATCAATTGATCCTCTTAGAGATCTATCATAGCGTCATCATCTATGGCGCATCACGCAGATTGTTGCTTTATATATTTAATAACATTCTCGCCTTTTTTGAACAAATTTGGTTATTTATAGAGTAAAAAGTAAAATTATTAAAAACGATCGATATTTACAATTTTCGTAATTCGATTAGAAGCCATCGTATTTAGACTGAAGCGAAAATATCGGAAATGGCTTGTGCGTGGAGGATTAGAAAATTTTAAAATTACAAATTTTGATAAAGAAATGACAAATGTATGATTATTAGAATGAATGGTATTTTATTTTTCCGATAAAAACCACCGTAAATGCAGAATTATCTGAACATAATTTTTCGAAGTGTACCTGTCAACAATTTCAATTTGACTTATCTAAAAGTGCTGAAATTTTTGTACAGAACATATTGACCAACGAAGACCGAAATGGTCAACCCTTCAGTTACATAATCTCTCCTAACGTAGAATCAATTACTTATTACAGCAGTAGTTAAAGTTACACCTAAAGATCATTACTGGGATTTCAGGTTTGACCATCAGTGTAATCATAAAGAAAATAATGAATCAATTATACACCAAGTTTTATCCTTGAATGTTGCATTCCAGAAGGGTCATTCACCAAAATAATTTCAGAGATAGTTTCTATATTCTGAAATACACCGAACCTTTTTGAACTTAGTCTTGTCTGGAATTTTAAATAGAATAGATGTTTTGAAAGTGGCATCTCGAGTTCGCCCAACGGTCTTTCACGTTTCCGTTTCTCTCAAGATATCGTGTCGATCACGTTCTGTTGAAAGTTTAGAACAAAGTTTAAAAAAGAGTCAGTGGCCGAGATGGTTTCGCCACAGGGTCGAGCAAAGGCCGCGACCCGCCGGTGAAAGACGCTTGCAGCTGTTTGGATCTACCTGGGCAAAAGAGTCGTTCGCAAGTTCAACGACATTCTCCTGATAGACTGAAAGACAGGAGATGCTGAGGCAAGCCTTGTGCAATCCCTCATTCCAGGCTTGATGAAAAGGAAACCGCAAAAGATCCATTGAATCAGGTTCAAATTACACGGCATGTGTCCATATTTGGAAAATTACTCTAATTCTTCAAGTTTTCTGCTTTATAGCATCTCAACTAATTACAACGTGGGCACCTTTAGTTATAAACCGATCTCGAATGACATCCTAAACTAAATTGCTAGATTTTCAACCTGGAGAATTTAAATTGCTAGGCTGAAATGAGCTTCTGAGGTTATCCTTTCCATTTGCACAATAGTGAGTTACGTGGTAAAAGAGAGATGATGGAACAAATGATTCAATCGTTCTAATCAATAAGCTATTCTGATTTTTTGATTAACTTCTTGCAATACTAAAGAGAAGTTGAGGTTGGTACGTATGAGGAAAATCTGTAAGTTTCTACACGAGTGCCAGACGTTTTACTTATGATCTTCAATCATTAGATTATTATTTACTCAACTATTTTTGATGATTTTTAACACTATAAAATGTTTCGTTCTACAGGGAAATCAAGGTGAAGGCAGAAGCAACTCCGGTAGGAACCCACTTCTCGCGTGGACCTCGGCAGGCGGGATGGCCGGCGGTGTACCCGGCGCACTTCCCGGGGTGATGCCCGGCATGGTTCCCGGGGTGATCGCCCTCAGCCCACCGATCCCGACCGTTCCTCCATTCAAACCACTTGGGACAGCTAAAAACAATTCAGCCCCCGTGCCGCCTTTCTCTGCCCTTCCGCCCTCGATCGCCCGGATCCCGACAATCACGAGACCCCAGGCTTCCACCCAGATGCCACTGTACCAACTTGCCAACAGCAATAATATGGTACCGCAAGTTGCCAATCGGAGATACCAGGTACGTGTCTAAATTAAATTAACACAGGTTAAGAACAGTGACTTAAAAATTATTTTAAATTCGGTGGTTTCAAATGTACAATATGGTTGTGACAATCTAGGAGCGTCGGGATACTTGATCGATTTCCAATTTAAATATTGATAAGGATCATTTCAGCATACACATAATTATTTTAAAAAGAAATTATTGATAAAATGTATTGAATAAAATGATATTATTTTCAGTTAATTGCGTTTTTAGTTGAGATAAAAAAAGTCAATGGCACGAGCGGGATTCGAACGCACGATCTTTGGCTTAGATACGCCGGTGCTCTACCACTTGAGCTAGCCTGACCTCGATCCATTCGGACACCATCTCGACCCTATCTTTTGAATTTTCCCTCCTTTTTGCCATTTCTCAACTCAAAACCTTAATTAATTGCAATATATGGTCAAGCGGACCACGGGATTAGTGTAATTATTTTCAGTTTTTAAATACATAAATATGTGACAATCAAAACAATTTATTTGATAAAAAGACAGTCAACCAAAATATTTTGTTCCTTTTGTTTTTAAAGAAGGCATAGAATAAATCAGATTATAATAGACAGATAACTTGAAAGTAAATAAATAACTAAAAAGAGTAGGGTGTGACCTGTGAAGAAAAACCGGTATTGGCAGGTTGCAACACTGCATTTTTTTTTGTTCTTCTACTATAAAACTATAATAGTTCATTCCATTGAAAAACTAATGTCATTTAAATTTCATGTCTCACAGAACTAGAATCGACGATATATTTTATTCATATTGGGATTTCAGTATAATTTAGACTTATCCGACAACCTAAGATCGATAATTTAAAACCACTTATTTGTTTACATGTTATTGACCTTTACTGTAATTTAAAAATTACAATTTACTTTCTAGACGACTAATCAGTCATAAAAGGCACAAATTACTGTAATTTCAACCTACTTTAGTATTTTTATTCGTAAAATGCAGGCGTGGCTCAGTTGCCCAATTTGAATAAAATGCTCCTGTATATAAAAATTAAACAATTTAGTCAGTAATTTTGGAGTAAACATGTCTTTTTAGAGCAAAGGGTTCAATGTAGAGAGTAATTACTGTGCACACAGATACACACTGGTTTAAAATCGTAGTTTAATTTCTTTCTTAAAATTTAGAGAACCAATTCGATTTGCCCTTTAACTTCCTCTTTATTTAGCACTTTCAAATTTGTCTTTTGTGCCGATCTTTGTTAGTGAATTTTCATAGAAGATTTTGGTTTCTTTTAAGAAGTGACGAGTTCTCCTCAGGGGTGTGATATCAAGATCTACATTCCTCAAGTCCTTTTCCTAATTTTTCTTGGGAAGTTTTATACGATATTTATTCAGATATCGTGAGATGCGGTCTGATGTGATTTTCTTTATCGTCCCATCGTTTCGATCTTTTATTTGTATTTGTCTTCTGTGTACTTGTGTCATTCTTGCGTGTCGTGTTGAGAGTGCCACAAGATGATCTCAATAAAAGATCGAAACGTTGGAACGATAAAGAAAATGTTTTCTGAAACCTACATCACACCAGACCGCATCTCACGATTTCTGAATAATTATCTATTAACGGCCACTAATCTCTACACATTTATACGATATATAAGGATATGTTTGTTCTTCTGTCTCTGCCTCTTCAAAATATGTGCACATTCATCCGCTGATAATTGTAATTTTTTAAGAAGGTACTTTACTGGAGTAAGTCCTGTAATTGTGCCATTTAGGGTTTTAATTCCTTTCTGTTGAACAGGATTTCCTCTCTGTCCCATTGGGTTGCTTTTTCTTTCTTGTAAGCATCTTTTCTGTTTTACGGCACCGGTATTTTTTGTGTTTGTGCCACAAAATTGATTCGGGGTTTTGGTTTTACCGACGGTCCCTTTTTACCGGGTGATTACCCTTTAACCCATGATGTCATTACCGACGTTTCGTAATACGAGATCCACATATATGCGTGTGATTTGCAATAAGGAGAAAAAAACCCGCATTTTTCATTAATTAAGACTTCCGTTCCTCAAGAAAGATACAGATAATGCGTTTTCTTACGAAACATTCAAGGAATAACCTTTGAATGTATGAACATTTTCCTTTGAGGAAAATATGCACGTGCCATGCATATGCATATCTCGATCTCACATTTTGAAAAATTTGCCTTTTTAGAGCAAAGAGGTCAATGTAGAGTCATTTATGAAAATTAAAACAACTGCCAACAGTTTAACGTACGCCCAGTTATATTCACATACAATCGAGTACGAACCATCACTTTTAGAGATAAAATCTAATAACGTTTGTGCCAGCATCTAGAAGATGCAACGAACAAATATTTATATTGTACTGTTTAACAAAATTAACAGTCACAACTATACATCATATACATATATATGTATACATGCACATCTATAGTATTAAAATTCAAATGGTCGTGATGGCTGGAAAAGGTAATTGATCAATGACGACCTAACGTAGTAGTTATTGAGCAGTTTCCTTCGTCATTGTCTTAAAAACATGCCTAGAAATTTTGCCATGTCTTCAGTCGGGATAGGATATCTCTTCCGCCGGAGATAGCCTCTCTTTTCATCACCCGAGTAATAAAATTTCCGGGTTTTTTCTATAACACCACAAAATTCCTACATAATTCCTTAAAAATGCTATTTCATGTCCTTATCTTATTCGTCGTTAGAGCCAACTACAACCCAATCCAATCAATCCAATGGAACAACAATTATAAAACCAAATCTCAAACTTGAAAAACCTCAGCATACAGCCTAAGCCATATAGGCCTGATGGGTTGCTATTATATCATGGCAAAATTTTTGAAAAAAAACACTCTTCATTAAATCCCAATATCGCATCTTTGAAAGCTTTCTAGTGACATTCCATCCAAACAATCCGGATTCAGGAGACACCATGCTTTTCATGCTGCTCGGGTGCTTTCCTAGTCGCGAGGCTTGCCTCCAGTATGGCACCCGGGCTTGCCATTCAAGTAACTCAAGTAAAAACAATTCGCTTATTACCTCATACGCAAATCTTACCTAGTGCTTTCAACTACGAATCGGAACATGGTGTTCCGCAAGGCAATATCCCAGGTCTCATTCTGTGCACAGTACGTTGCAAATATGAGACCAAACGCCTCACATATGCAGACGACACCGCCGTCCTCTCGGCAAACCCAGACTTAATAGTAGTGTTCAGAAACCTCCACAGCAATTCTCCTTTTTGAATGAATAATTCAAGAAACGAAGGTTTCATATCAATAAAACCAAGTCCCAGGAAAACCTTCATCGTTCGCCGAATCACCTCTCTCAATTTGGTACAACTCTGTTCCTTTACCAGCAACTAATTTGGGATTTTAGATCGACAAAAGATTTACTTAGAACCCCACACACTCAATTCAAAACCGAACAGTCGACTTGACTTGACAAAATATTGCTCTCATTAGAAAACCAACGACTCATCTACATAGTTGTCAGAAACATCCAGGGCAGATAAACAGACTCGACGAAACCAAATCTTGGAAAGTAACTTTCTCTGGTACTTGACATGAACTAAAAGCTTATTTGGAACCCCTTAATAGATTCAAAAGAATTCTACTACGATCAGGATATACGGAATTGAACTTGGGTTCAACTAACCCCTGCGGTCCAAATCCTTCGATCCACACACAGAAATTCAACTCCTCTTTTGTCGATACAGAACCATAAACCCCCTGGATGTTATCCCAACTTCAAACTACAACAACTTACACCCAAAATCCGTTCGGGCTTCCTCCAAGATGCCTAAACCGCCAATGACCTCGTGATTTCCTTCTTAGTAAGGAAAGTGAATAGTCTGTGAAAGGAGATGCATATCCACTCTTGTAAAATACATTCTCATTTAAGAAGAAGGGTTGCTTGTAGCGTTCCAGTTGTGTTGTGACCACATCAAAAAACAAAAAATATTTCTTAAATAATAACTAGAATAAAAAAAAGAAGTTTTGTAAAAATACAATATCATAAAAGCATGTAGCATATTCTTTAAAATTTTCGACCTGACTGACTACTTTAATATGTTATCGAAACTTTATGCTCAGCCAAAAAGTATGTTTGTGTGTTTAATGCATAATTTCTAGAAATAATTAAATTATGCGTCCTTTTTATTTGGGAATCAACTGGGAAGAATGTAAATTCTCGTAAGAGACCAAGGAGCGTTTTAAAGAATTTGAAATCAGACACGGACCATTGATGTAAATACACTGATTTAATTCCCTTGCTTTGAATAAAAAATGCTAATTCTTCGAGTTACGTATTCCACCTACAGCGTTCAAGTCTTTTGTCAGAAGTCAAGCTCGTGGTTTTATCTTTTATTTAATCTAACCAAAGTTTGCGATAATTGATTGAAATTTTATAAACGCTATTAAAACGGTATAAAGCCTAATTGAGTCGGTTAGAGATAATAAGAATTGAGCAATGTCAATGAACGCGAAGACCAGCCCTACTTACAAGTTGCAGTACTGTTATAAATAGTTAGCTAATCCTTTTCCTTGACCTGAAACCCGACATAGCGTGTGTGAGAGATTTTTTTCTCTCGAAAATTATCGTGATCCTTCCTTGATAAGGGAGATATCTACAATTGTACAAATCCCTTCTGACACCGTATCGTTTCTGGCGTTGATGCTAATTTTATGAATTAAGTAGACCAGAAGAAAGTTCCGGAGATCGCGACGAACCTGTTTAACTGGGACAGGAATTAGAGGTAATTATTTTTTTACTGTTATATCTGACATTCAATTGCAACATGAAATTCAGCTTTTCAATCATTCCAATTTTTTTAAACAACATTTCAATTGGTGCAAGGTAATTGACCCATTGCATTTAAAAAAAATTAAGAGTTAAAAAAATTAACAGTGGTGTGTAGAGATTAGTGACCGTTAATTGATAGTATTTCAGATGTCGTGAGATGCGGTCTGGTGGGATGTAGGTTTCAAAAAAACATTTTCTTTATCGTGCCAACGTTTCGATCTTTTATTGAGATCATCTTCAGGGCTCAAAGTGGCTCCTCTTCTGTGTAATTGTCCCATTCTTGCGTGTTGAGAGTGGCATTCTCAATGAGCCCTGAAGATAATGTCAATAAATATTGAAACGTTGGCACGATAAAGAAAATGTTTTACTGAAACCTTCATCATACCAGACTTCATCTCATGGTTTCTGAATAATTTGACAGTGGGTTATCATTTGGGTTGATATTCATTTTTAAGTTTAAACAATAGAGATAGGTGTGTGTGTGTGTGTGTGTGTGTGTGTCACATGTATCAGTTAGTCGATGATTTTTCAGAAATTGTGAGATGAGTCCTGGTGTGATGTAGGTTTCAGAAAAACATTTTCTTTATCATGTCAACATTTCGATCTTTACTGAGTTCATCTTCAGAGCCTGGGATTTACAAACATTGTTTAAATTCAACAAATACATGTAGGATGTGGAAAAAAGTGAATTTGTTCAATGCTAAAAATATATTTTTTATAATCAAAGATTTCTACTCACTCAAAGTGTTTGTTTTCTGTGTAAGTGTGCCATTCTTGCGAAAACAATAGGGATAGGGATAAAAGAGGCGGCCACAAAGCCTACTGCATCTCGGCCTGAATAAATCTCTCCCCTGTTATTTTTAACTCACTGGCCAACTTCAGCTTATTAACAAGTCTGCAAGCTTTGCCAGCGAGTCCTTGGTGTAGGATCTTCATTGTGGTTTTTCTTGTCCTAATTGCAAGAACCTGATTAGACCTTCACAGAAACATAAAATGTGTTCTGCAGTTTCATCCTCTTCTTGGCAGTATCTGCCTTCTGTTTGTGCTCCTATCAGGTGCATGTGCTTTTTTAAGTAGTAGTGCCCGGTCAGGAGACCATCCAGAAAGTTTAACCAATACTAAGTTTTCATTTTTTACTATCATGACATACCATTTTACAAGAATATTAAAGCTTATTAAAAGCATGTTGTTTAGTAAGTTTTTTTTTATTGCATTTAGGTACACAATACTTCTAATGTTTTTAGTAGAAATGTTCGCATTTTGTCTTCTTTCGACTCTACCTCTAGATCTAGAGATTCAATGAGCTAGCAGCAAAGTAATTTTAAATGTGTGGTAATTACTTGCTTGTGATAACTCCCTGTGAGCCCTGAAGTTGATCTCAATAAAGATAGAAACGTTGGCACGATAAAGAAAATACTTTTCTGAAACCTACATCACACCAGACCGCATCTCTCGATTTCTAAGTAATTTTAATGTTCTATTACCGTAACAGTCTCCAGGAATTACAGATTTTTGAACTATTTATTGAACGGGGAGTAAATTCATATTTTTTTAAATACAGAACTCAAGGATTAGTCAATGGCATAGTGATTTAAGCAATTTTTGATAAGATCTTCTGAATATTTATTTGTGATAATATGACACGTCTAGTTAACACCGGGTCATCTCAGGCGAGCGGCATTGCTTACATGAAATGGATTGCGCATTAAACCTATTCACCAGTGGTTTTCATCATGTCCGATATTTCCTGTTGTTCGTCTCAACGATTCCTGAATCAGAGCGTACATTGCCCAGTGTTACGTTTGTTTAGGTTGCAGGTATTTTACATCCTTAATTGCAATATTGTAATAATCAGATGAGAGGCCTGTTTATATTAGAACGTAGATCTTTAATGATGAGAGGGTTTTAAGCAACAGGTCTGGTCGTGGACCGACCCACAAATGAAAATTCTGGATCAAGGTTCCATCAATTTCGACCAACGATAGCAGTGGAGGCTTTAACGAATCTAATTTTATATTGTAACGGTCAACATTTTACAAATCTTGTTTCGTTTAAAGGGCACGCATACGTAATCATTAATGATAGTTTTATTAAACTTTAACACGTCTTTGATCAGTGTTGTTTATTTGTCCTCTTTAAAACAAGTTTTATTTGCCAAACAGATCATTAATTTTGTTAAATTCATTATATTTAGTGGTCTGTTGGACAAGATTACTTCTTTCAATTAATTATTCTTTTTATGTAAAGTCTTGGTTTAAGTGAAAAAGTTACGTCTCGACCCGGATTCGAACCCACGACCTTCGGCTCAATACGCCGCTGCTCCAACTACTTCAGCTATCGTTACATTAATTTTATTACATTTATTAAGTTTCGTGGTCCGTTTGACCGAATTAATTCTTTTCAATTAATTTTTAAGGTTTTGGTTGAGATAAAAAATCCGAGTGGATCGAAGTCACGATAGCTCAGAGCAGCGGCGTTTTTAGCCGAAGGTCGTGGGTTCGAATTCCGCTTGTGACACTGACGTTTCATCTCAACCAAAACCTTAATTAATTGAAATTAATTTTATTTTTAATTTTTTTTCAATTTACAATAATTGTAAAGAAAAATAAAAAATTGATTTTAAACATCCGTACTCAAACTAAACAAACTACCTGCAGGGTGTCCTGTTAACAGAAATCAATACAGGTTATCTTTCATGTCAAATTTGACTGAAAAATCCTTATCGTCCGAAGTTATTCTCAATTGTGTTCGGACTTTAACGTGTATATTCTTCGGAATTTCAAAATTCTTCTTATTTACCCAGAAAACATAGTGGTTCTCTCTTAAGCGAATTAAATACAAAATCACTTAGTTTTTCGATTATAAATTTTTATGAGTTTTGGCACTAATAGGCCTCTATTGTCCGTAGTCTGACTCTCAAGTGTATTGTGATATTTCCGCCTTTATAACATTTTTCCACAAAGTTCTCGAATCTGATAAAATATTAATTCTACTGCAAATTGAATTACACCGAAAATTAAACATTAAGAATCCTGAGGTTCATTTTTTGCTGTTCTAGCCTTAATAAAACAAATTACATAATCACTTAGAATTTTTCCAAGTTTTTGTTTAAATTTCAAGAAAGATTTTCTTGGTTCTCAAAGGTCTGTCACATCACCAATGTAAAATTAACGTCTAATTCCTTAAAATTTGATTTTTTGAGGTTCAAAATATTCGCCATTTTTGAGTATGCAAGCTGAAGAAGGTGGACATTTTTTTTTCTTAGGTTCAAGTTTGTACCAAATAGTCTTGTTTTTCTTTGTAATGCTATCATTATTTTTTATACAAATTTATAGTAATCAAACGTTTTTTCATCAACAAAGCTTTTGGTTGGTGGTAATTGACATTTAAACTTATGAAGATATGTTTACAGCCCGTTACGATGTAACCGTCGTTCACCATATCACACTTTTTACATTAAAACAATTTTGTTTAAATTTTAAGCAAGTACTTTAAAAATTTCTAAAAGTTTAAATTCTAACTGATTTTCTACTTTTTTTACCAAGATTTCAATTAAAAAAATGAATCTTGCAGATTTCGTTAATTGCTTTTTTCCACTGATAGAATTAAAATTACAATAGAATAAATATTTTATGTGACACGGGGGCTTTATGGAAAAAAATTGTGAAAGATTGAAATATCTCTAATTCTAAGAAAAATATACAAACAATAGAGACCCGCTAATCCGAAGTGAGACCGAGTCGTGATAGGATTAGCAAAAGTTGGGATTAGCGTTAGCCGAATAATACAGAAGCTGGATTAAAAAAAGGTGATATGCACACGTGTAAAATAGGCTGGAAGTCTTAAAATATTAGGACAGGAGCGATAGTGGAGCTAAGTCGTTTCGGATCTTTTGGTCTGCCTATCCTCGCAGTTTGGGCTTATCGGTGCCGCTTTTCGCCATGTTCAGTTTTTAAAAAATAATTTTTGTTAAAACTCAACAATGAAAATGACAGCTTGATTCAGGAATCTATAGTTTGGTCCTTTCCGAACGTGTCTGACAGACGACGATGATGGGCGGACCAAAACTTTCGGAAAGGTCTTAACTACAGGTTCATCGTCACGCACTTAACATTTCACAGTAGAAGTTGGCCGTTGAGCCAAAATAACTGACCTACTCAGAACTACACTATATTTTCGTACAAAAAGATTTCCTCTTCTACTGAAACATGATCGGATTGGACAGATATTCGGATTAGCTTGCGGATTAGCGGGACTCAACTGTATCCTATTATACAATTAAAAAGTAGCAGTCCTTGAAGAAAATTTGATATGGCTAAAAATTTTCATATTGCTCATAAATACACCCAATATTTTTACTTTATTATTTTTTCTTTTTTCGAACTTTACTTAAAGATAACAATCATCTTCGCCGGCCTTCCGGCATTTGTAGATTGTTCTTTCCGACATGTATCTCAAGTTCCGACGTGTGGCAACTAGCGAGCCTTGTTAGCCCATCTGCGAAAATAACTGTCAGCTATTAACTGCGTTATATTCTTTAATTCCAGTCGGCGCATTCTTTTGTCTCATTTTTAACATGTATCCGTGAAGGAATACAATTTGACAAAGTCAGTGGTGAAAGTTTATAAATAACAGATGAGGACGAATAAACACATGCCTGATTCAACGACCATTCAAATCCTTGAATTTTAAAAAGTAATCTTAAAGTTCTATCACGTTGGGAACAATAATTTTTCACTCGACCTTTAGAGAATATTGAGAGAATTATGTCGTTTCACATTTGAATTTCCTACCGCCCGTTTGTAATTGTTTATCCTTTTCTTTTATATCTTCTTCCTTTTGACTAATTTCTCCCGTTCAGTTGTGTCGATAGGCTCCAAAATCGGTCACAATGTCCTGTTGCACTTTTTGCATTCTCTCATAGCTAATGGGCAATGGGCAAGATGACCTCCTTACGTGATCAGGCAGCTTCTGATTGCTATCTCTTATTGCTTCAACGATTTGCTGCATCATTCACGCCTCACGGATTTAATGTAATTAGATTCTAATCTAATTTTGATTTAAGAACGAAGCGAAAACAACAAACCCAATCGTTACCATTTAAAGAAACAAGTTTGTGACTATATGGAGTATGCGTTGGCAAATCGCAGGTTAACGAATCAACCCAACCATAATTAGTAGTATTTAGTACCAAATGCCACGCTGTTCAAAGCGCGATAAATACCACCAAAAATCACTCTATTTTTATTTAAATTATAAACTCATTACATCTTGGTATCGTTTCATCAACGTTAAGGCGACGGTTAAAGTCAGCCTGTTTACGACCTTACCAATATAGTAAGGCTTTCTATCAGTTCTATCAGATTTTATCACATTGGTTGCTTTTCCCATTATGAGAATCCCGTTTGAACCCTTCCGACCCTAGCTTTTCCTCTTTCAGGAGTGGTGATCTCTCGTATCAATATAGGATAGGTTTCGCTGTTCCTTTTTCTGACAACCGCACCTCGTTGCTGCTACTACGACTCTATACATGTGCCTCCTGTTAGCAGTATTACTATTCTAGTCCTGACACCTCCTACGTTTATTAGTTCTGTAGTTAATTTCTACGATGGACCTTTAATGAACCTAATGCTCAGGACTACATATAACAGACTTACCCTTAATCAATTGCCTGATAGGTGTACGTTTTTGGAAATTCGGTATGCCGATAGGTGTCTAGATGGCCTCATCGAACTTTATTTGGCCTTATCGGCCACATCGTTGCCCTGTGCATCCTGGTTCCCAAACATTTTGTTGGGTCGAATGTCTCAGAGGTCCTTGATGGAATCTCAGACGACTTTACTACCGACGGGGAGCATTTAGCTTGTCTGCCCGAGTAGATGGTTATTCTTTTTCTGGTACTTCCTAGCTCTTTGATTTCCTGCACAGCGTTTAATATCCAGAGTCTCCTTCTGAAAGAGCCTAAGCCCAAAACTTCTATAATCGTAGTTCTTGGTTTATTTTCGTAGGTGCCACCTCATGACCCATACTAGTACCAGATATGGCTGACATTAACTAGTATCCGTTTCTTCCAGTATGCTCTATCGTGTATGGCAATTTGAAGTTTGTAATCAAATTTGAATTTTGGAATCAAAGGAGTAGCCCATTGGAGCATGTTACTGCATTATCCTGCGATGAATATATGAATGGTAGATTTAGGAGGACAACCAGGCCGTTCCCGTTCTCATCATCCCAGTCATTCCTCCGCAAGCAAGTCTTTCAACAGTATCGAGGATCCTGTCCACCCTCAGCTTTAATATCTTTGTCCATCAAACCAGCGATCAGTAGGATATCACGAGTCTAACAGCCATATTGATGATTTATTGTCAACTTTTCCCACAAGTGTGTTTAGTACAAGTGCTTTGTCCTCCTAGCGTCCTTTCTTTTTATCAACAATTTTCGCCATAAAAAATAATTTCCTTGTCTAAAATTTCTATTGCGTTAACAATTTTCCTTGACTTTTTGACATTTGCTATAATTTTAAACTTTTGTATTCGCACAGTTTTAAAAGTGATCATGAAATGTAAAGATGAATCTTACAGTTTTCCAATACTTCTTTCGTTTCTTCCGTTTCTCCTATTTGACCTTTTGTTGGAACGGAATATTGGAATAGAATCTACTGTCTGCCCTAAGTTTCTTTTTCTCAGATGACATAATTTTCACGGCAGTAATGAAATAAACCAGTCCACACGAGGAACGGAAAGCCGTCTGTTCAGTCTCTAATTCATCCATCATTGGGGTTGTGAGATACTATAATTGATTCTAACTCTTTACCTGTTTATTTTTATGAAGCAGAAAGTGTAACACGAACCAGTATGCAAGCATGAAAGAGAAGGGTGAAAGTTGCAGAATAAAACTCCTTTGCTATTAACCTATTTTATTAAGAAAACAATAAAATAAAAAATAAATTATTTATTGGCTTTTATATTTGATTCGATTTTTATAAGGATCTTTACCATCAAAGCCAACTATTTTTGGTATATCTGCATAAATAATCTTACCCTGTATCTTTCAGTTTTCATAACCATAATCTGGGTTTTCCAAATTAACGAATACATAATCTTCTATAAAATTTCTTTTGTTCTGTCATTTGATTAACTGGTGATGACAGTTTTGTAGAAACTAATCATCTCCAGTGAAGTCTGTCACTGTTGGTGTGATTTAAACAGTCATTGAATTCAAATCGCTTACAAAACGTGAGGCACAAATTCAAGACCTGAACAGCAATTCCCCACGTCGTGTGAAAAGTCAAAAGTTGTATAAATTGTCTAGAAACAACACACCTCTGCTTACCCCACGTTTACCTTTATTTTCAAGCAGACTGTAAATAAAGGCTAAATCCATTGGGTAAAAATAATGATACTTATTAATAATAATAACAACAATAGGCAGACGACAATGTTTTGTTTTCCATTTTATTTTCTACTCCAACACTGTCGTTCTGTCAAATACATCCGCTATTAAGTATTGGTATCTTCATACAATAGAATAGATTCGTGCATGGATGATCAAGGCCAACGAAAAGAAATCTTACGACATAATAAAATGAAAAACTCTACAAGTACAATTTTAATATATTCTGGCGAACACAGCCACTTAAGATTGAACTCAAACACAGGAGGAGTAGCAAGGAGACGTTTATGACATAAAGAATTCAGTCTTTTGTCACTCCCTGGCTATATGGTTTAACCTCGTGCGATAAATTTATGAATTTTATAATAAGTAGGTACTAGGTTTACGAGTAACAATGAAACCTAATTCCTTTTTTATTTGTTGTAGATTGCTTCACCGAGTGCGACGGAGGTGCCGTTAAAGAACAGCATCGTCGTGGGGAAAGGGATTGAACCGATACAGCAGCAGTCGAAGATGACGGCGCATACACTCGCTCTGAGGACGTTGAACTCCAAGCCCAAATCGACATCGCCTCCAAAAATCTACGACATCGACATCACCAGCCCGACACCGTTATTGATGGGCCATTCGATCCAGAGCCTGTCAAAAGCGTCCAACATCAGCATCGAGACGTTAGCCGCTGCCCTGAAGTTACGCGAACAGCAGCTACTCGCATCCCTTACATCCACGACGACTACCACTTCGACGACGACGACGACAACGACTACCCCTAGACCTACTAGACCGGCCACCGTACGGCCGAGATACCCCCTCGTCGGACCAAACAGGGTCATGAACGCTCCGAAGGAATATTACCCGGTCAGCTACGACAAAAACTACGATGATAACTTCACATCTAAGGTCGAGCTGCCAGACACGTCCTTCAGTTGCGGTGACCAAAAGCATTTCCCAGGGCTCTACGCAGACGAGGATTTAGGTTGCATGGTAAGTCTTTGTTTTCTGTTATTTGAGTACGTCGAACCGGTAGAAAAGAACACAAAAACCCGTTCCTACATCAAAGTGGTGATAAATATTTAAACTAGCTGACGGCACTTAGACAAATCGGTGTGATGACACAAATTTCGAAATGGTTTGGGTGTGCAACCGTCGGTGGATTTTTAACCAGTATTCCTTTTCCAATTGGGAGGGAATCTGGGCCGGGAAAAAATGTAAGTTGTAAGAAAGTGGGTTCGTGTACGTGGTCCAGCGTAGGCCAAAACCACTGACAAAATGACCGTGACATGTCAATCACTTTGGTCACGGAAAAGTGTATCCTGTTTACATTGATTTCCTTTTCCTTCGGTAAGAAAAACACACTGAAACATGATAACAATTAATATTAAAGTTATCATAGCACAATAAGAGCAAAATTATTAGAAGAATACTTAAGTCTATTATAAACTGTTTTCATTTCTTAAGCTTTATTACATTATTTTTAAAATAACATGAAAAGTGGGTATTGATTGATTTGTGATTTCTGCGTAATGATGAGCCTGTGGGCTGCTCGTTTGCGATGGTACTTATGCTCGCTGGTTTGGTCTTAAAGGCGTCTTAAAGTAAGGCGTTAAAAAAAGTCTTAAACTTAACTTTAAATACTTCATAGTTGTCATATACATCACTATACGAAAAAGAAATTAAAATGTATTAATCCACAATAGCCATGGTTCAAAGAAAAACGGTACAATGAAAAACGTACTAAAGACCACAGTAACAGACAGAGACTTGACTCTTCAAAGACATTGAAGATGGTGAAAGACCAAAGAGACGTTTTAGTAATAGTTTATGCGCTATCGTTTAAACCAGATGCTTTGGGCGTTATGTACTGTAACATCGTAAATTTACTTCAGTCCGTCATGGGTTATAGGATTATACCCTAATACAAAAGGTTTCTCTTCAGAGCGGAGAAGCAAAGGGTTACCCCAATGATGATGATCTCGGTTCACATCCGCTTTTATCAGTTACAAATTCGGCACGACTCACGTAGTCAGGAGAAGCTGATCGACGTTCAAGGAGACACTCCTATGTTGAAACTCCCCAAACACACAATGTGCTGCTGAATGATGAAAGGATACTAGGAAGCGGGTTTTTGGTTTTCCTCAAGCACTGAGGTCTTTCGTTTATTGTACTTTTCCTACTAGTTCCTTAATTCAGTTCAATTGATTTTATCCTTCTATTGGAATCAGTAGGCAGATAGTACTGTCATTGCTGTGATTCTTTTATCCGGGTCTTGGTACTACTTTTGGTCGGTTATGTTTAAACGGTTTTTTAGCTTTCGAAGTTAATATGGACAGTTGCTTCCTCCGCATAACTTATAAACGGGTTCATCGTTGAAACATATTGTGTAAGTGTTTTCTAGAAACCGGAGAACATTATATGGTCTATTTAATCATGGATTTACGGTTTCCTGGCATCTCTTGAGTTCCTCCCATTCTAACATGGAAGTGTTTATGTGAATATTATTATATCGAGAATTGATGCTGGGACTGTAGGTCCTTTAGATCCACTTCTGGCCAGTTGGACTGCTAATTCATTACCCAGAGTTGAGGGGGGCCTGGCCTCAAAGGTATACCTAGGTAGTTATGTTTTCAGGCTTTGGATATGTTGGATACGTTCACTGACTATTTTGGGTGTTGCTGTTTTAAGTGCTAATACTTTTAGGGCTACTTGGCTGTCTGCTCTAATGAGTTTTTGACATTGGACCCTCTTTTAGATGAAGAAATTCAGGGTGATTTGCCGTACTGCGCCCATTAAGATTATATAATATTATAACATCTACATCCATAACCCATTTTTATATGGAACAAGCTTGCAGGATCGCGGTGTACTTACTTTCCTAATGAGTTTATTGTTGGTTGAACATCACGGTAAAGAGTACAAAAGGATGAACTTATAAGAACTGGTAAAAATTCAAGAAAATAAACAGCATTAGAGTACGCTTCCTCGCTATCACAATCTGTTCCTTACATCCTTGTGTTTTGTCCTATCAGTGGAGTCTCAAAACCTACAACACCTGAAGTTAAAAGCTGAAAATTTACCATTATAAGTTTATAATTCTTGTGGTTATATACTAAATTATTTTCGATTGCAATCATTGTTTTGAAATTTTCCTAAGCAATGCGTTTTACTGAAAATTAAAAAATTGTATTGTTTCCTTACGGAATTATTATTTAAAAAAACACTTAATTATTAAAAAAATCCATCAGAATAGTTGTGAAAAAACACATTATAGTTAACTAAATTGTGAAATTACATTGCGCCGTCTGAAAGTAGATGGCATGTTTTGATAAACCAACCTGACCACAGACGTTGAGCCGCAAACGTCGAAAAACCCATGGCTAGGTTGATTAAATAAAACAATTTCGATCGAACCGCCGTCAAATAAATATATTACGAAAATCCGACCGACTTGAGCTGTTAGAAGTTGAATAGGTTCACATTCCTGTGGTTTAAATTACCCTTATAGATCTGAGAACAATTTTTAACTTAGCAAATTAAAGCAAAATAAATTACATACGATTTGCTGTACTGTTTTCATGCTACACACGGGCGAATTGATTGGTAACCGTTAAGAAAATCTTATAGGTTTTATAAGTTAAGAGTTGAAGGTGTGAATACTATTTTCTCAATACGTTTCTTTATTTTGTTTGCCCTGTGAAAGAAAGTTTCATCAAACATTGAAAGATCGCCAGTTGTCCTTTGCGTTATCACCGAAATAAAAGTAGAGCGTGAGTTTCTTTTTACCCTTCAAATATTTCTCCCATTATTACCATTATAAATTAATCATTACAGCGAAAATCGTTCTTGTTGTTGTTATATTATGCTAATTGATTTTATACATTCTCAGAGTTTCTAATCTTCTACAATGGAATTTAGCAATTAAGAATATCATCACAATCAACAGGTAGTTCGGCACGCTGAAGACGAGTCTTGAGGACACTGTCGCGGGTCATCCCTGCCCGGTTCACCATGTCCAAATCTTGCCAAACGTGTATGTGGGTCGTCTTGGATAAACAAACGCCGACGTACAAATGCCACGATTTTGGAATTTCGACATTTGCTATCTGTCATCGTAATCAACAAATCTTGATTCGATGCCAAACAAGCCGTTTTAGGCTTTAGAAAGTTTTTTTTTGGCATTATTTTCGTTTCAGTAGTTGATGCCCATCTTCAACATTTCATCACTATAATGACCTATTCAAAACGACATTTAGTAACTTAAAAGCCAATGTTAGCAAAATTGAACCAGGAAAAATTGGATTTTTTAATTGTGTATTTTTTATTCAAACAATATTTTGGAAATTTTTGATTTTGGTGATCTGGCAAGTATTTAAAAAATACGTTTATGTATCCGCCTATTTTCACTGTCTTATCAGATGAATTTTCATACTAAACAATCTGACTAAAAACTCAAAAAAATCTAAATTTTGTTTTGTATTTTGGCCATGTTCTGGTTATTTTGGTTGGCATATTCTCGATTATCGGTTTGCCTCTGTCAGACGCGTTTCGGATTTTTTCTATTTTTATTGGTAGGTTCGTGATAGATGAAAGGTTTCACGGTGTCTTTGAAGAAATAAGAAAGAAATTTGTTATTGTGACCGTAGGTACGTTTTCTTTGTGTGCTCTATACTGTTTTCTGCTGGTGGTTCTGGCTACATGGTTGATAACACCTAATGCTGGGTCAGAAGAAGGCAAAACCCGAAACGAGATGGCGGATCGGAAAGATCGGAAACGGACAAAATCCAGGTTTAACACATTTGTGAAAGTAGTCCTCAAAAATGTATCGTTTAAACGTATGCAATGGTTCTGAATGAATAATACCGTATAATTTGATTTTCCTGCCAACAGGCAGACATTTTGTTCCTAATTTTTTAAATTAATTTTCAACGTGCACTCTCAATCTCCAGCTAAATTTGATATTTTATGGTAGTTTTCTTCTCTTCTTCTCTTATAACGTACGTAATAAAATATTTATCGTATACTGCCCGTGTACCTACTTCAATTTAAAACCGATTATTTATTGAGTAGTTACACGAAATCTGTTTTTATTGTTTACGTTCAGGTTATTTAGTATTTTTCAGTAGTAGTATTTTTGATCTATTAATTATGAACGACAATTCATAATTTATGATAATATTTCATTCAAAATCTTAAGAAGAAGAAAAATAGGTATTGCAAGTTTTTTCATTTAATTAAGGTTTTGGTTGAGATAAAAAAGTGTCACAAGCGGGATTCGAACCCAAGACCTTCGGCTAAATACGCCGCTGTTCTACCACTTGAGCTATCGTGACTTCGAACGTTCGAATCATGCTTATGTCATTCACTTTTTTTTATAATGAAGATAGGTCATCTAATCTGTCAGGTCATCGAAAATATTGTAAGTTCTGTCGGTGAGCAAGGTCGAATTAATCCTAATCCTAATTAATGTTATTGTGATTTTATAATATATTAAAAACCCGATTGTTTCGAAAATATTCCTCTTAGATCATTTCATGTGTCTCTCACAGTTGGTTTCGGTTGAATTGAAAGCGTTAGTGTCGCGAGCAAGATTCGAACACATGACCTTCGGCTCAATATGCCACTGCTCTACCACTTGAGCTTTCGTGATTTCGATCCACTCGGACACCAACTCCCCACCTCAACCTACAATCTTTCGAATTTTCCCTCTTTTTTGCCATTTTTTAAACAAAACCATACATAAAAAGATAAATTAATTGAAAGAAGTAATTTGGTCTATAAAGTGATAATGGATTAAAAATTATTTTCAATTAATTAATGTTTTGGTGGGAATAAAAAAGTAAGTGTCACAAGAGGGATTCGAACCCACGACCTTCGGCTAAATACGCTGCTGCTCGACCACTTGAACTATCGTGACTTCGAACGTGGGTTCGAATCCTCCTTGTGACATTTACTTTATCTCAACCAAAACCTTAATTAATTGAAAATAATTTAATTGGTCAAGCGGACCACGAAATGCAATAAATATTAAAAATTATGTTGAAGTGGCTGATTTTTTTTTTGTAATTCAGCTTTTTTTTTATAATGGAAAAAGGTCATCTAATCTGTCAGGTCATCGAAAATATTGTAAGTTCTGTCGGTGAGCAAGGTCGAATTAATCCGGGGAGCACGTAGCATCTCCGGGTCCGTTATGTCATTTCATTCACGAGACGGATGTCTAGGTCAAAATGAAGACAAGGTCGTCCCGGATGTCGCGGGCTTTTATCAGAAAAAGGCCGAAGTTCTGAGGACGCCGATTTCACGCGGTATTCACAAATTGTCATCGATCGAACGGGCCGGCACGCCTTCCCGGGCGGATATCAGGCTATCAGAAGATTCAAAGCCGATTGTTAGAGAAGAAAAAAGGAAACCAGAAAAATCAATCAAAGAATCGATAATTGACTTCTTCAGAGGCGTGTAAACCTTTCGGCCACGTTTAACCCGACGATTCCACATGCTTTCTCCACATTCCGTCCTTGACCCGAAAAGGATCGGAGGCTGTCTCTGAAAAAAAAAAAAATAAGCCGTCAAAAGGAAATTATACAATGAACGCCGCACGAATTCGTGTTAATTAACGTTCAGTTTTGGATTTTTATCCGAAGGCCGAGAAAGTGCTTTTTGACATTAATGTGTTAACATTGCACATCGGTAGTAATAATGATAAATAATGTTGGACATAGGTCTTCATTTTATATATTTAAACTTCATCAAATAAGAAAACGTCTTTAAATAATGGCCATACCAATCCAAAAGAGAAGCTAATATAAGGTAAGTTAAAACCAAACAAGTACATAAAATAGATGAAGCAACGCAAGCTTTAACTTATCCCCAGTTAAGAAAACGGCCTGAACTATTAAACCTTTCTATTCTTTTCCTGTAAATGTGCTGGTTTCTTCTACGTGACACCTGGTTCGTAATATTTCAAATATACGCTACCACAACTGCCCTTATTTTCTACAGATTGCCTTGTTAACTTGATATTTAAAACTGGGTAGGGGATTATTTTCCCTGTTACTGTTACAAACAGTGAAAGCATTGCGTGAATTAGTTCATAACGGGTGTTATTATATTGAAAAAAAAAATTAAAATATACAATATCGGTGTATACAAGGTGTATCACGATTACATAAACATCAATGTTTAACCAAACAAGTCTTTTTTTTTGTCCACAAAATTTCCCATATCGTATTAAATTTTACAAAAGTGATTACGTTAGAAATCCGATCATCCGGATGCTTGAAGGAACCGGGACTTGTCGGGATGATCGAAATTCCGGGTAATCCGAAAATTTGTGATTTTATTAGTACCGTGTTATAAAAACCGAAAAAACACACACGAAGAAAGTGAACACTTTTATTTATATATCAAGTAAAATTCAAAATAATAAATAGTTTTTATTAGTTTTATTTTTGTTTAAGACCGTACACGCGTTTCTCGAAAAATGTCGACGTAAAAAATACCTAATAAAAATATACTTAATAAAAAAACCTTTTCAATAGAAATGCATGGTGATTAGTGACCGTTGGTCGATGATTATTCAGAAATCGTGAGATGCGGTCTGGTGTGAAGGAGGTTTCAGAAAAATATTTTCTTTATCGTGCCACCGTTTCAATCTTTATTGAGATCATTTTCTGGGCCTGCGATTTACCAACTATGTTTAAATTTTACAAAAACATGTAGTATGTGAGAAAAAAAAATGAATTTATACAATGCTAGAAATTTTAAACTTAATTAAAGTATTTGTACAAACTCGAAGTGTTTGTCTTCTGTGTAGATGTGTGCCGTGAGATATTGATGTTTTTTTGTTGACAGCGTTGGATTTTCAAGGTAAGGATGTCTGGAGAGAAAGATATTTTAATATGAGGAGTCGGCTTCTTTGAGGTGACAGGAGTCGAAAATGGGAAAAAAGGCCCGGAAGATGATCTCAATAAAGATCGAAACGTTGGCACGACAAAGAAAATGTTTTTCTGAAACCTACACCACCCCAGACCGCATCTCACGATGTCTGAATAATCCTTTCAATAAAATGCAACATAAGAACAACACGACAGAACAATTTTTCGTCTTTTAAAATAGTATTACCTTTTTATTTTTATTCTTAATTTAATTTAATTTTTTTCAAGAAAAACGTGTAGGTTGGCGTCTCCGACCTTATCGATCGTCTGACTGTGGAAGAGCGAATTGGTGGTCTTTACTAGTTTCAAACGACGAACAGTCCCATAGTTGAATGATGAATTTTAAAAGATAAACATAACTACATTAAGAATTATGAAAAATTTATAAAAAATATTTGGTATTTTGTGATTGTTAATTGTTTAGCTATTTTGGGACTATACTACTATAAACCTACTATACCAGATCTCATCTCACGATCTCCAAACAATTTATAAAAAATATTGTAACAAACGGATCCCTACCAACGTGGTTCGGATAAACGGGTTTCCACTTTACTTTGCATTAGAAAAGAAAAAAGCTTTACTGCTAGCTATTTAAATAAAGTATTTTCTTTTTTGAGTGGACGTAAAGCACAAAAGATTAGGTAATTTTGTGCCTTTAGTTGAAATCCCAGTAAGTTCCGTTTTAAGCTTGTTGGGGTTTGGGTGACCGGTTCCAATTTTTTTGTAAGTAATTTGGGCGGTAGACCTCTCCCCGGCGGTTGCCGGATCTGTAGATTCAGAATGTCCTGTGTTAATGAAATTATAGAATAAAATTGTTTTCGTTGATGCGCAAATAAAATATATTTTGATAAAAACAAAGCGGCTTGTATACAAAATAATAAGTGAACAATTTACTTCTTAGTTAAAACTATAATAGAATAAAAAAAAAGTCTCTTTCTGATTAGAACAAAAAAATAAAATGAAACAAGGCAAAATAAATTGTAAAGTCTTTCCTGGTTAATAACGATGATGCGTGCGTGCTTGCGAGCGGGCGTGCGTAAAATCACAAAAAGGACGCTGGATCGTCAGGCAGTAACGCTGGATCACAACTGACCCAATCCCGTTCCCATTTGTTTGCGCGTTCACAGTTCGGGCCCGTGTTTACAACCCGAGCATTAACAGTTCACAAACACAGCGTTCTTATCGCGTCTGGCCACTTTTCCATCATTTAACATTTTTAAATTAAAACGAACTTATTGAATAATTAGAATGGCTTCGTGAAATTAATCAAACCCGAACAAAGCTGTAATTTTTTAAATAAAAAAAACACCATATTTCACCAACAATGATTATTTTATTCAAGCAATAAATAATCTATATAATACATATAATTATTAATAATATATTATTAATATTCTTAATTAAAATTAGATAATAGATATTAAATAATTATTATATTATATAATAATCATACGATGTCTTTTGTGGGGGGGGATTAAAAATCTCTCGTGCTCCTCCTCTTTTCAGTGTCTCTCTCACGCGTTTCTTCATTTTATGTCTTGTTTGTCCATTAATAAAATGATTACGTATTCGTACTTTCACTTATTTTTGACTAAATCTTTATTATGGTAAAACCTTAAAAATGTTTGAACAATCAGATAAACTTTTGACTGACTGTAAATGATGATGTGTTCCGAACGACGTAAAATGCTTGCGTTCAGGTCGGTCGTTTCGATTGAAAGCAGCTTTATTGGATTTGATCTCAATGACCATGTCCAATGTATTCGGTCATATTCAAATCATATCCTAAAGAAAGATTTGCCGGACTTTCGGAAAATTTGTGACGTTTTCCCTTGAAATGAACAGTTTAAATTGAAGAATGTACGAAACTTGAAGCATTTTCAAAAATCTTCGATAATTCATTGGAACCCGTACATCTTTAATATTTAATAAATTTTTAAAAGCTATAATTTTTGTGAGATGGCACGAAATAGGTGACGACTCTCTGTGATTTTTCCTATTGTCATCTTGACCCTGGTACACTTTTCTTTCCAGAACAAATTTTGTGTGAAGAGAAGAAAAATAAATACCGAAATGATTATTCAGAAATCGTGAGATGCGGTCTGGTGTGATGTAGCTTTCAGAAAAACCTTTTCTTTATCGCTCCAACGTTTCGATCTTTATTGAGAACATCTTCAGAGCCAGGGAATTACGAACTTTGTTTAAATTTAACAAAAACATGTACGATATGAAAAAAGTGAATTTATATAATGCAATGTATATAACATACAATTATATACAATCAAAGTATTTCTATTCACTCAAAGTATCTGTTTTCTGTTTTGGTTTGGTTGAAATTTAAACAATGTTTGTAAATTTCAGGTTATGAAGATGATCTCAATGAAGATCGAAACATTAGTGCGATAAAAAAAATGTTTTTCTGAAACCTACATTACACCAGCCATTATATAGCATCTCACGATATCTGAATAATCATCGTCAAACGGTCACTAATGACCACATAAATACAGAACGTTGCACATGCATAGCAGTAATATGTGAAATTCAAATCTGCTGTCTCTGACCAACTGCACAAAACAGCTCAACCATTACCGATGAAATTTTGTATCTAGGCCAAAAATAAACGCACGCGATTTTTAAAACTCGTTGCCCAGTAGTTGTAAAATGAGAGAGAAAAAAGAGAAATATTCAAGCTAAAAGGATACTATTATGACGAAATATCTTTAACTGTGCCAAGTGTGGGTTTTTTTGAGTGAGTCAGCCACGACGGGACGTGGCAATTTTGAGATCACTTTCATTTGAACCTTTACGTTAATATTACAAACCTGCTTCCTTTTCGAATCCTGACATTGGTTTTTAAAAGCGTTTCTGGAATGTTTTGGATTTTTGCTCTGGAAACAGAAAAAAAACAAGATTTCGAAATCAAATGCCTTGTTTGCTTCAAACAAACTGGAACTATCTGCACAATCTTATTAAAAAATGACTAATCAAAAAGTAGTGAATATGAAGTCAGGCTGTTTTAAGTAAGTCATTTAGATATGGTGATATGTAAAAAAATGTGTGGTGATTAGTGTCCGTTAGTCGATAATTATTCAGATATCGTGAGATGCGATCTGGTGCGATACATCAAAAATACTATGATCGAATATAAAAAATATATTTTTTTGATTGCATAAATTCACTTTTTTCCACATCCTACATGTATTTGTTAAATTTAAACAATGTTTGTAAATCATAATAAAGAAAATGGTTTTCTGAAACCTCCATCACACCCGACCGCATCTCACGATATCGGAATAAGTAAAAAAAAAAAAAAAAAAAAAAAAAGAAAAAAGAAAAGAAAAAAAAACCGTGGTAAATTGGCAAAAATCATGAAGTTTTCAGATAATTTTACAATTACAATAACAGCTCGAGAATAGATTTTTTATACTTCGATGAAGTCCCATTATTAAAAAATGAACTGCGAAACTGTAACAGCGATAAGAGAAGATGCTAATATAAAATATAAATTGTATCAAACTGATTTGTTAAAGACATAAACATTGCCTCATCATTAAAAAAAGATTATCCTGTAACTATAAACGTAGGATTAGATGTCACGTTTCAGGCAATTTTGGTAAAAAAATCCCATTTCATACATATGTGACTTGGAGTGCGGACGACCTTTAAAATGTTCATGCTGAACCGACAAGCAGACCGTCACCCGCATCAACTTTAGAATGTAGAAGCTTTAAAAGAAGAAAGTAATTTGAAAACGTAGAAATTATTTGTTATATCCATTATGTTTCGTGGTCTAATTGACCAAATAACTTCTTTTAATTATCTTTATGTAGGTATTGGTTAAAATGAAAAAGTTAGTGTCACGAGCGGGATTCGAACCCACGGCCCAACTGCTCTACCACTTGAGCTATCGTGACTTCGATCCACTCGAACACCAACTTCCAAGCTCAACCCTATATTTTGGATTTTCCCTGCTTTTTGCCATTTTTCAAATGTCGTGTAATCTATTTGTTTCTCGGCGACAAATGAAATGGACACGGAGAGGCTTAGTGAAGGATACTTCATTTTGCTTATTACATTTATTAGGCTTCGTGGTCCACTTGACCAAATTAATTCTTTTCAATTAAGTTAGGTATTGGCTGGGATAACAAAGTCAGTGTCACAAACAAAATGGCAAAAAGGACGGTCAATTCAAAATATGTGGTTGAGGTTGGAAGTTAGCGTCCGAGTGGATCGAAGTCACGACAGCTCAAGTGGTAGAGCGGCGTCGTATTGAGCCGAAGGTCGTGGGTTCAAATCCAGCTCATGACACTAGTTTTTTCATTTCAATCAATACCTTACGTAAAGATTTATTAATTGAAAGAAATGATTTATTATCAATAATCATGTCAATGTGCCCACATAATGCTGTCTATATTCATGAAGTTACCGAAATAATCAGAACTATTATTATTAACTATTATCTTCGATGTAAATTTTTCCTCGATCCGATAATCGCGATCAAAACTGCGAAAATTTCCACGAATGACTCCTAATGATGGTAATTAACACGGATGAAATTTCCAATTTAATCTAGGCTTCTTTATCCGAAACTTGACACTGCCGTAAAAATTGCACCTAATGAGCTTAAATGCCGAACAATCAGTGTCGAGATATGTCATTTTTTAAAACAAACCCAGCCACCGCCGAGAAACTAGAACTTAAGAAATGAGGCACCTTAAAAAACGACGAAAACCGGACCGTTGCAAAACAACATTTGACACCTTCTCTATAGTTCATTTAATAAGCAATCTAGATAATTATAATTGTGACGTTCTAATGACAAAGACCGAAAAAACCTCATAATATGTCACTTTAGATAATCTTGATAATTGTGTTAGGGAATTCAAAGGTAACAGGGGATGGTCGGCCTTTAACACCTAATAATAATAATCTTTTTACCCAAACTACCTTTGGTCAGATTATTTTCTTTTATGTGCCAGCTTCGATAACAATGTTTTATATTTTTTTGGTGTTATTACAACATTTCGAGGGAGGTCATTTTACAGGTCTTAGTCCCAGTGGAAAGCTATCAACTTTGATTATTTGCTATCTTCTATTCCTACGATGAACCATGATGATCCTATGATTACATATACAATTAATATAACTTAATTTCAAGATGTTTTATTATAAACATGAACATCGAAACTGTTGATTTTTAAAAATGCCAAAGTTTCGAGAAATATCGTTCTGTGAGAAGCCAAAAGATACCTACTTAAGACATTTAACGGTGGAGGTAAAGGCGGCTGCGTGATGCGTTCTTTTGTAAACAAAAACCTGAACGACGCCCAAAAAAAGTAACTAAACCGGTGGCAATTTTATCCTGCACTTAAGATTCCGAGATAGGTCATTTCAGTGTTAAACTGAACTGGTTTTGGCCAAAAGCGCGACATTTTCAAGCAACAGAAGCTTACAGGCCCTGACCTTTATGTTGTATGGTTGTCAGATTCCAGAAAAGTCTATTCCATAAAAATAAATTAGGATTTTTTGTTTTACCATCATTGTTGTGAATCATCCTTTTCTCTCACCTCACTCTTTCTTTACTATATCTCTACACACGCAAAAACACTCACTTTCTTTATCCTTCCTTTCTCTGTTTCTCTCTTTCTTTCTCTTCCTCTTTCTTTATCTCTCTCACTCACAAACACACTCGCCCTTTATTTTGAGTCGCTCCCTCATACATTAACACACTATCAATTTATTTTTTCTTCCCCTCTCTCTTTCTTTTTTTATTGTCTTTTTCTTTCGCTCTCTCTCACACTCACACTCAAACTTTCTCTCTTTCTTTCTTTATTCTCCGTTTCTCTCTTCCTATTTATTTCAGAAGCGAGTTCACAAAACGGTATTTACACCTACAATTTGATCAAAAAAAGAGAACCTTTATATATTTCGATTTTAAATTTATATTAATTCATATATGTTTAGTGGTTTAATTGACCAAATTAATTAATCTTTTTATGTAAGGTCCTAGTTGAGATGGAAAAATTAGCCTGACGGGCGGGACTCGAACCCACGACCTTCGGCCACGGCGTAAGGTCGTGGGTTCGAATCCCGCTGGTGACACTTTTTTATCTCAACCAAAACCTTAATTAATTTAAAAGAATTATTTGGTCAAGCGGACCCCGAAACCTAATAAAAAATTAACGATAATTAGTTACAATCAAAGGAAAACAGAATAATTCTTTTATAATTATAATGGAGCTTGATTAACAAAGACTAATGGTTTTCCTTTTTAAGAGTTTATTTTTAAGCACCATTATTCTCCTGATGTAGACACCAAGATTTTTTCTGTTTTCTATTTCGAGACTTCACGCAACTAAAAAACGAACGTTTCAAAAAGTTAGTAAAAATAATTTATAATTCTATAAGTGTGAAGTTTCAAGGGTTACAAATATTTTCACTATTTGTTGAAGTTATTGCACATTAAGGTTCATAGAATTAGTTTTCTCCTAAAAAAAGAGTAATAAAATGTAGGTTAGAAATGTCTATTTGGAGGTCGTGAGAAGCGGTCTGGTGTGACGTAGTGTTTAGAAAACATTTTCTTTACCGTGCCAACGTTTCGATCTTTATTGAGATCATCTTCAGAGTCTGGGAGTTCTAACCATTTTTTAAATTTAACAAATACATGTAGGATGTGAAAAAATGAATTTGTACAACCCCAAAAAATTGTAGATTAAAAAATGAATTTATACAATGCTATAATTTTTTTTAAAATTTGCTAATCTTTTGAGGTGTAGCTGTACTTTGTTCGTTTACAATCATTTTAGTCTATCATTTTTTTAATCTGTTAGACACGCTTCAGCTTCTCGACATCTTCAAGGCTGAGGACCGCGAGAATGGCCGGACTAAAATTATCGGAAACAACCGAAGTATAGTTGGACATTTGCCGGCGGTCTTGTTGTCTCTGCGGATTGTTGTTCGTTAAAAAATGGATTTATACGACCTAAAAAAATTTTAGATTAAAAACATGAATTTATACAATGCTATAAATTTTTTAAATTTGCAAATCTACATCTTTAGTACAAAGAAATGTAATGAAAAATTCTTTATTATCATTGCAGAACCAATAAAAAGTGCAACCAACTCCTTGATTACTCGTTGAAAAGGGAATTTGCGCTGTGGCTGCGATCATTTTGACCCAGGAAATTGCCAAATCGGAAAATACTCTCATCCATGGGCACCAAAAAGCGGGAAAACTCTCGTTTTCGATAAGTAGAAGGCCGACCGAAAAATTTATTCGAGGGCATTGAGCCTGACGAAACCACCCTTTCGACACAGCAAGCTCCTTTTCGACCTTGGTCCTTTTGGCCTGAAGAACGAGCTTCGCCCCGGTGATAGTATTGGGCTTTCAACTTTCACTGGCCATGATATTTTTTTCTTAAAACATATTATCAAATTTGTACGATTAAATTCTCAACCTCGTGTAATTTTAAAAATAAAACAGGGCCGTTCGACGAAACTGAATATTGACTTGGAAGGAGAGAACGATTTTTCAGTAGTTTCTTAATAAAAGACAAAAAAGCATTTTGACAACGATGTCGAAACAAGTTCTTATTTAAAGTGTTATATTGACGGTTTTTAGGATACTTAAACAATACTTAATTTTTATAATAAACCTTGATAAAAAGTGAATATTAACAGCGTGTAGCCATTTTTCATATACGTAATTTCTACGCAATAAACAATTAAGTGGCTGTAGTGCAATTCTTTCGACAATGACCGTGAACCGTGATGGGAAATTTTCGCACCGACTGTCATCTGAAACCGCTTCTGACCGACAAATGAAAAACGCTCTACCTAATAATCCCAAGCCCATCCAATTTTCCCGTACCGAATAAACAAATCAAGAAGGATTTACCCTGTTATTTTATGGGATTGGAAAGGAAAGTTAATGTTTTAGTAAAGTTTTTTCTGATGACATCATGTTTGGGCCTTTGGGGTGAGGTCCTGTCTATTTCGAGATTAATTTTTTAAACGAATTATACCGTTTATTACATAAGATTATTAGCTCAAAATGGTCCTATTTGTCAACTTCAGCGTGTGGTATCCTTTAAAATTGTCTTGAACATATTTTTCACTATTCTTCCGTCTCTCCTATCTTTTCTCTTTTTCCTGGCAGTAAACATTGAAAATAAGTGGGAACGTTGTTCCATCTTGCCAGAAGAATCAAACCAATATTTCAGATATCGCGAGATGCGGGTTGGTGTGGTGTAGAATCTTTATTGAGATCATCTTGTTTGTATTCTGTGTACTTGTGTCATCCATGCGTGTCTTGTTGAGACTGCCCTATATCACACCAGACCGCATCACACGATATCTGAATAAATATCGATTAACAATCACTAATCTCTACACATTTCAGATAGTGTTTTATTCAAATACCCGGACTCTGAGTGATTTAAATTCCCTGTCAATCCTACTCTTTGTACTTACCATGGAATGCACTCCCCTTCAGGAATTTGAGCACTTTACTTCGCTAATATCTCCAGGCTTTATTGCCTTTTTCAAAGTGGCATGTTTTACCTATTGTCTCGTTGCTTTCAGGTTGAAATCTGTTCACTTACGTGAGGCTCAATCGGCCTCCATGGAGTCATCCTGGGTTTCATAAAGACAACTTTTTTTTTAAACAATGTATTTATTATTTATTAAAAAAAACATACGCGCAAGGCCCAATTACAATACAGTAAACATTAATATATAAAAAATAAAAGTATTCTATAAAAAAGCAAAAACAAATACATTCAAACCATCATAATTATATAATTTTTTTTTAACTCAAAAATTTCTGATTTGGTTTACATTAAAATAAGTATGTTGTAATTATATACACATACGTATGTATTCAATAGCTTGATATATAAATATAAATAGTTTGAAATAAATAACAAAATAGGTTGTCAGGTTTTTTCAACTTGAGTGTAATGAAAGAGAGAGAGAGAATTTATTAAATCTATGTAAGGTCGAATAGATTTGTGATCTCTCTCTCTCTCTCTCTCTCTCACTCTCTCTCTCTCTCTTTCTCTCTCTCTCTGTCTCAATATATATAACGGATAAAAAAGTTACAAATAAAAACAAATCCGATTTGGTTAATTATGGGTTTCCTTTGCGCTAACAAATTACGGCTTAAAACGGAAATTATTGCAGTAACTTTTAATTATGACAATTTTTTTCTTTTTTGAGCCAATCTTAATTTAAAAAATAACCCATTGATCGTATTTAAAAAAAGGTTTCGAATGAATAATGGAAGTTTAAAAAATGGATAGTCGTATTTTTAATTTTATTCAAGTATAACACCAAGCTATAGTTTTTTTAAATTCTTCATACACACACGCACTCTCTCTCTCTCTCTCTCTCTCTCTCTCTCTCTCTCTCTCTCTCTCCTCTCCT
>CM077105.1:23116768-23148425 GCA_039619505.1 Cimex hemipterus | reverse complement strand
CTCTCTCTCTTTCTCTCTCTCTCTCTCTCTCTCTCTCTCTCTCTTTCTCTCTTAATATATATATAACAGATAAAAAAGTTACAAACAAAAAAATCAGTTTTGGTTAATTATGGGTTTACTTTGGGTTAAGCAATTTCGGCTTAAACCGAAACTTACTGCATTAACTTGTAGTTATCAAAGAATAAAAAATACAGCCAATCTTAATTTAAAACCTAAATTATTGATTGTATTTAAAAAGGTCTTGAATGAAATAGTATTTGTAATTTTATTCAAGAAGTAGCTACGGATTTTTGTTCGCCATTTGGTTCAAATAGATCAATTTTTCGAAAAAGACGTAACTAACAAATTAAAACTATTAATCGGACTTTTACTACTAATAATATATTTAAATATATATACATAAAAGACAAAATTCTCTGCCTCTTTAAACAATTGGAAAAGAACGCAGAGTTTCGTTTATTATGTTGAAACGTCTTTTGATTGCCTTCAGGATTGTGTTCTGTCTAATTACAGCTGATATGAAAGAGAAATTATAGGATTAACAAAATTAATTTTTCCCAAAGAATTGTTTTGAAGTAAGTGATTAAAACAATAGACATGGCTGTATTGGAAAAAAAAAGAAAATTTTGCTATTTGATTTATGAACTTTAGGTGTTACAAAAACGACGTTTCATACATCGACATGACATATTCTTATTATATGCAATAGTATTAGAAGATTCTTCGGTCTTCATTAGCATATGTTGTTTAACAACGCATGGGCAATTCACTCGATTAGCGAGCCAATACGAAAAATGAAATCATCACCAATTTTAATATGTTGTGGTGAATATCAGCTTTCACTTTTTAGACCGCTTCGTTTAGCAATGGGTAAACCGTTTGCCATCCGTTTGACTCACGAGGTGTTTGTTTGTTTAATAATCCGCTGATCGTAGAGAGAAAGCAACTCCGAATACCAGTGGAAAACGGCTCTTGACTTTCCCAGAGGGTTTTTGAGAAATTGCTCGCACATAGAGCTTTATTTTAAGCTGGAAACGATAAGTGAAAGTCCATCAACGGTAGAACGCCCCTGAGAAATTTTCCGTCCCGTTGATTTCCATAGTCTACAATGTATTGTTTATTAACAGTTAATATACCCTATATAATACCCAACAAGAGATTAGAAAGTAAAACTACTACTTAGCTGCACTATAACTAATATGGGGAATTATAAAAAATTACCGATTTCATTTTCTTAGAAATTGAAATTCCTTTTAGGCTTTATTTGGTTTTCAAACCAATTAGATTTCATACAACTTTGATCCGTTGACTATACTAAATGTGTAATAAAATTATTTATTCTTGCATTTTTGTTTTGTCGTCGTGTTTGGTTAAATAACATGATAGTAAAATTTGAAAGTTTGGTAATATTTCGCCATTATTTGAAATGTAAGTTTTCCGTCGCCAAAACAACCCCTTTGGCGCGGCAATTTGAAGAAGAGGACAGGGTGCAGATGGTTCTAGAAAGTTGAAGCCGTTGAGATCAGCCTCGAGAGGGTTCTAGAAGAAAAACGTCATACGATGGGGAAGCTCTGCTGAGGCAGATGCAACAAAAAATACTCGGGAATTGGCGAGAGAGCTTGGACTTTCTCAATGTACCATAAATCGTGAACTGCTCGACTTAGGGGAAAGTGAATCGCTCGTTAAGAAAGATATCTCATAAGTTGACCATTGAGCAGACACGACGCCGGTGAAATTCGTCAACATCCTTTGAACTACCCAAATAACCTTCGGTTCATCCAAAGAACAGTTACGATGGAAAGTTGGGATTTTGGAAAAATCCCAAGATAAAGAAACAATGGCTGGACTGCAATGTGCCTTCTCTACCAGTCGCTAAACCAGAAGAATTTGACAAAAAGACAATCCTATCTGTACTTTGAAATTACAAATTTATAATTCATTATGAGTTCATTCTAGAAGGTCGAGCCATTGATTATTTTGACCAAAAATTTATTATGAGCAGTTACAAAAAATGTATATTTTGATCCAGTGTTACACAGGACTAGTAACTAGAAATCGCGTTTTGTGATGACCCACCCTGTCTTCTCGTTACCTGAAACAAAAAATTCCAGAAGTGGATGGAATTGAGCTTCTCCCTCACTCTGCTTACAGTCCAGACTTAGCGTCTTCCGACAACCATCTGTTCAGGTTATCTTCAAGGAAGAACTTTTAATTTTGTGGATGAAGTTTTGAAAGATTTATTCCATTCAAAATCAAAAGAGTGGTATTGTGAAGAAATTCCACCTCTGGCCTCGAAATATCAACAAACCATAGATCGCAATGCTATATATCTTGAATATTAAAAAAATTGTGTAAAAAATATTTTTAAATTCGCAAGAAAAATGGTACTTTTTTATGACACACCTTATTATAATAAACAATTTTTTATAAGGCTAGAAAAGGAGTTGTTTTAATGATGAATCAATATTTTAAATAAATCCATAAAAAATTAAATAATGTAAAACACTCAAATACAAAGCTGGTAGAAAATTGCATGACCTGATGACAGTAAATCCAGTTGAATATGAGGATTTTCTCTAGTTTTCAGAATCCCCAGTTCATAAGTGGCCACATAGTTAATGTCGACTATATTTGGTATGGTACCAAGTATGGTTAGTATTCATATTCATATAAACCTTCGGAACTATGCCACTATCTCTCAGCAGACACTGCTGCTTTTGTATACTGCTTAGGGGATTAAAAGTAAGCAGCATTAAGGGCAATTGCCACATGAGTGGTAAAGCCCAGAGAAGTTCGGGATTGCAATGCTATTTGGCCTGTCAGACATTGGGTAAACTACAAAATTACCCTTATCCAGGTACTAGTACACACAGGACAAAGAAGCAATGAAGAGGCTAATAAACTGGCCATGGAAGGTTAATGGTGAAATTCAATTGGTCCTCTTTTATATCATACCAAACTGCCAAAAACAGTGGATCCATCAGATGGATGATAAATAAGTCCTTTGTTCCATGGAAATGTAGCCAAGGACAGAGATAAGAGCATTGCAAAACTTAACAGTAACCTGAATCAAGGTCATGTTGAGACTAGAATAATAGTTGGACTGCTAACGGGACCTGCAGACTCTAGAGATGTATGTATACACTCAGAGTGGTAGAACAAGTGTGCAGATTTTACTGGGAAGAAGTGCATGCCATTTGTTGGTGTCAAGGCTCATATAGGTTAAGCCTTGTACTCCTGGTAGAGGAAAACCACGGGAGGATAATAAATTTTGATATACATGTAAATAATTTTGTTTTTATAGGATTTTGCCTTCTTGCCTCCTCTTTCTTTGATAGTGGGTCTATCACAATCTGACAGACCAAAACAGCGAGGATGATGATTAGTAATGTCCACACTACATATTGAATTTTATTTAAGACGGTCTACCCATGGGTGTCAGGGATGATGGGTCACAACTACTTTACAGTTCTGCCACAATAATCTCAAATAAAATTTTAAGAACCCGGTACTGCTACTGTGACAAATATGAGTTGGACACCCTAACCACTCTTCATTGTTGTCCCCCAATTATTAATATCAATTAACTACTACAGTATTTATAGGATTTTTTTTTTAAATCTTTGACTAACCTTTTTTGTGTTTTGTTTTTCAGGTGTTCCATGTTTGTGCATTTACAGATGATGGTATGGTGATGAAGAGTTTCCTCTGTCCTGAGTCGACGCTCTTTGACCAGAGCATCCTTAAGTGTAATTGGTGGTTCTATGTCGACTGCAAGTCTTCAAACAAGCTCTACGACAGCAACATACCAATATCGAAGAGCTACCAGCTGATGAAGGCGCTTGCCTTCTTCTCGGGATACAAAAACCAGACGAGCACAAATAGTGCTTAATGACAGTACGGCATTGCTCAAACAAATATTCTAATCAAAACTTCAGCGATGGCTATTCAAGGCCATAGGAGAAGGTTGGCTAGTTTTCTATAGACTGAGAGTATAATCCCAAAAACAATTTTCTTTTTCACATTTTTAGCTCAATAATGGGTAAGCTTACATATCAACTAATTTATATCAAAAAGCTCTCTTGGGTTTGTATTTTAAAATAGTTTTTTTTATACTTTAAAATACTAATTATGTGATGTTGAATTTATTGAAAGTATTTAGTTTTTAAGTTTAGCACTTTTTTACAAGGAGCTTCTGTATAAATGAGCGATGTTATGTGCTCGTCTTGTATTTATTGAATCCTGTAAATAATTTTTTTCCATGCTAGTATGTCCAATGGACAATATGTTAGAACTCAGGAATAATACAGTTGTAGATAAATAAACTCTGTTTTATTGTAGCAGTTGATTATTTCATTTTCCCTCTTGTCTGTAAAAGGCCAAACTGTGAAAAATACTAATCCTATAGAATTATAATAAATACAGTGAAATGAAGAGACTTCTCTGCCCGGGGGATACCTTCGTTTACAGGGCAGCCACAGATGCACGATGCAGATGGAAGATTAATTTTTTATGTATTTAAAACCTCTACTTAGGGGACACTCTAAAAGATGTCTACATACTTTAATAAATTCATCTGTAGTAGATTAATTTATTTTTTCTAAATAAAGTATTTATCTACCTATTTCTCTTCTACACAGAATCCTCTTCCATATTGAGATTATTCTAATTATAGTTTTGCTAATGTAAGAAAGATAATTCACACCTTGAAAACCTGGAAATATTGTGCAACATGTATTCATTTAAAGTTCATATAAAATTAATATACGATAACAATAATTTATATCAATTTATTCAACACACATCAAATATTTTAAAACTAATAATATATTTTTTTATTTTCAGATAATGCCATTCTGTCTATTATTCAGTTTAGAAACATCCATATTTGGTACTGCTAGTAAATATTTGGCTTCGTTCATTGGCCAAAAGTTCTGGTTACTTAAAGCGCCTTGTGACGGTAGACTCTGATATGGTATGGGATCGTCCTGTTGGAAATCACTGGAGTTGACAGGATAAAGATCTTGCGTTGGTGCCAGATTAGCTTGAACCAACACCATCTCCGAAGAAAGTGCGTCGGCACGTTGTTTTGCCGTTAACATTAGCTGGTCGTGTGCTGTGAGCTGAAGCTGCGTAGTGTGAGCTCGCAGGGCAGCTTGTGCAGCGGCTTCCTGGGCATTCTGCAACTCCATGCTCAGCAGTCTTACATCGTCCGTAGCTTTTTCTAAAGCTTGTGAAGCTTCTGAAGCCTCTTGCTGTGCTTTGACGACTTCATTCATTTCCATTTTGACCTAGCGGGAAATACACATAATGTATTGTTTTCGTTTAAAATATACTTGAAGTCTGTACAGTATTTTCTGCTTGGTATATCTGTTGCAATAATGATTGTAGAGCTGCTTGCTTGTCTAAAGCAATTGGATTATGTTGTTCATACGACTCTGGATACACTGGCCCATTCAGTACAAAATTATCCCCTTGTGTCTGCCGTTTCCCTGATCTGTATCGATGATGCCATTTTGAATGCCATGGAGTCTATTTTTGCAGTGTGAAAAACTCCTTTATAAATAGTACAAGTCAACATAAAAACATTGAATGTACTTACCAGTAAATTTGCTAGTTGAATATTTTCACTTGACCAAGCACCAGTAATTAAATCTTGGATTATAAAATAGTTTTATCATTTTTTTTTTCAACATTTTTTGCAATTAAAATAACTTAAGTAAAAATTCTATTAAACACTGTTTGATTTATTAAAAAGTTAAAACAGTGCTATAGTGCACGAGCGATTTCATTGTCTTTATGAATTTAAAATTTAAGTTCACTAATTTTGTGGTCTGCTTGACCAATTAATATATTACAATTAATTAAGGTTTTTAGTTGAGATAAAGTCAATGGCATGAGCTGGATTTGAACCCATGATCTTCGGCTAGATACACTGCTGCTCTACCACTTGAGCTATCGTGACTTTGATCCACTCGGACACCAACTTCCCATTTCAACCCCACCTTTTGACTTTTCCCTCCTTTTTGCCAGTTTTCAAATGTCCTGTATTCGGATTGGATTTTCAACGACAAATGAGTTGGTTTGAATCCTGCTCATGCCATTGACTTTTATATCTCAACTAAAAACTTTAATTAATTTAAATTTAAGATTATAAAAGTGGAGAAGTAATTCATTACAATTACACTTCTATCACAATGCTATTCACTTTTTTCACTAGGGACGTTAGACGTTTTATAAGGATTGTAGGAAAGGGATTGGGACGAAAGGGGTTGGAATGAGGCTCCAGGCTTTTAGGAAAATTCGGAATTGAAGATCTGTGTGGACATAAAACAATTAGCTTCACTGATTGGTTGAAGGTTTTTGAACTGGAGTGAGTGAATTTTTTTGGGCATTGTAACAGTTGGTCGAACCCCATAGTTCAATTCTGTACATTCAGATTGGTTTTAGTAATGATGTGTAGATGAGGCATTTGGTTGGTAGTGAAATTTTTGGTCTGTTTCCTTTTGAGTCTCTTCAGTTCTGTTCTTTCGAGTTTCCTGTGGTACTCAAGTAAGTCTTTTGTCAATATAATAATGTACACATGTTAAATTTGTATTTTTGTGAGATTTCCTGTTGAAGTCTGTGGGATGAGGAACTTTGGTCATTTCGGTTATTTTAATTTGTAAGGCCTGTTTTTATTAAACAAGTTTTATTATTAAAAATTTAAAATAGTGCTTGAGTGCACAAGTGATTTTATTGTCATTATGGATTTTATATTATAACATTAAAAAAGTGAACTTTTTCCCTCTTCTTTTTTCAGTAGTGGGTTTATTACAGTCTAACAGGAAAAAACAGCAAGGATGGTATTGGGTAACGCCAACAATCAATTTTTTTAAAATTTTTGTTCTGTGGTGTGTGAGGTGATAAATCTCTAATTTGATCCTTACCGATTATCTTCAGCCAACACTGAGTATGGAGTTCTAAGAAAATTTTTTGTTTATGTAAAATCCTAAATAGCAGGGGATATTAGTTATTAAAGGAGAGACAAAATTGGAGTGAATTTGAGAAAAAATGATATGTTAGAGAGTAACAGAGAGATGATCCTGAAAGTTTCTGATGGCACTACTAAGTCTGTGAATGGATGGTAGTATATATGGGAAGTATTAGGTTATATATGTTAGGTTATGAGAAGTGTCGATTGTTAGGAACTGCAGTGTATACGAGTATAGGGCCAAAGATGTTGCCTTGTGGAGCCTTTTCTTTGTCATAGTGATTCATACTTGAAATTATCTACTGGACAAAGAGTATTTTAAGGCAAGGTTATAAGTGAATGGAAAGATGTATTCAAGAATAAAAACATATAGTAGTAGATTGGATCAACAATACTTGCACACAATTAATAAAGTAAGTAAAATAATTCTTGTTGTGTAGGAAGGCTGAACATCTAACCATTGGGCATGGCGAAGGGTCAAACCATTTCACAATACAATTTTTCATATTGTAGTCAATTAAAAACCATGGGCTCTGTCAGGATTTGAACCAAGAATCGCTAATATGGCAATTAGAGTCAGACAACCACTTAGCCAACTTGATCCTGTCAAGGTGTTGAACACAAATAGGAGTAATTTATCAGGATTGTTAGGAATGCCTGCCATTTATACTGAATAGATAAGGGGACTTAAACTGTTGCCTAGCAGAACTCCTGTAGTAGGTGGGCGAAAAAGACCTTTTAAACACGAAATATTTAATTATTTTAACAGATTTTATCTCATTTTAGTTAGCACATTATTCTTTTTTCATTCATTCTCATACATTTAATAATACAAAAAAGTATCTCGTGTTGAGTGGAAAAATTTATCAATTATTCATGATTTACATATTTTTCAATCTCTCAAATTTTGATGTGATCCTGTTCTTTCTAAATGTGCTCATAATCCATGTAAAACACATCTGTCCCAAAAAAGTACCCATCAGTGCACTTTAAAAAAATTCATATGTTTATTTCGGGAAACAATTGTGAATTCTATAATAAATATTAAACTTTGAGAAGGGCGAGTAATCTATGCTTGTTAAGGGTCAAAAGATGAAAAAGAAATTGTAAAAGGTATACCTGCCATTATGACAAATTCAATGAGCACGACTCTAATAAAATTGTCGGCAATTTGGTTTTTGATAAAACCGCTAGTAGTACATCGCATCCCACCTAGATATCAGACGTAACTTTACATATAACTAAATTGAAATGCTCAATAAACAGATGTACCTACATCTGGCTGAAGTGACTATTTAAAAAATATTTATTGGAGAATATTTTTCTTTAGGGCTTTCGATGAATCTATTCCAGACTGGATGCTGTAATGAAAGGTCAATGTATGCATTTTAAAGTTACGAATAATTATTTTAATTTTAATTTTATCTTTTTGTAAAGCTGAAGTGAATTTGTAATTGGTATGAAAAAATTCTGTTTTCCAAGAGCTTATATGGCAAAAACACTTTTTATACAAAAATATAGTTAATGGATATTCACCATAATTTTAGACACTTTGTAATCCTAAATTCAATATTTGTTTGTGCTGCACTGCAAGTCTAACATAAATCTTATGTACTTCAATATTTAGCATTATAATCCAAGTGTTTAACATCGTTTTATAAAAAACTACACATTTTTATTGAATTATATGCACTCGCATTTATACAAAGGTCTGGCAATAAATTATACACGTAGATCAACTATTTTTAGTAAATTTAACAATATTCATAAAAAGGTATTTTGTGTAATGAAATTGGCTTGTTTTTACCTTTTTTAAATATTCAAATCCTGACAGTTGGCTGCCTTGGAATATTAAAGTATAAAAATATGCTTGGGAAATTAATAAGAAGACTAACGCTAGATGGCGTAAGTATCTCAATTTCAAGAAGGATGAAAACGTAATAGGACGCAAGTAAATTTATAAGCTTGGGGTTTAGGGCAACACAAGAGTAGATGAGCTGGCCAAAGAAGATTTAGAAATAATGATAGCTCTTCGAAAAATTAACGTGTTAAAAAACAAAAAAAAAATATGGACCAAGCTGATAGATGAGAGTACTATATAAATATAACTGTGGCAAAGGGATATGCATTTTAATGGTTTATGACATAAGGGATGCTGTCATCGCTTTTTATCGCACAATTTGTAGGCAGAGGACAGGCCTTGCCTTCTGCAACGCGTATTTACTTTTGGGTTGAAAGATTCACCATTTTGTTAAAGATGATTTTCTCTGAAATTTGAAGTGCAGAAAAGAAACCTAAGTCCAGCTTGCCAGACAATCCTCTGGCCATTTAATTTCAATAGTATTTTGAGCTTTATGATTTATGAAATTTACAAATGTTTATACAAATCAGTTTTCTGAAAATCGTCAGATTTGAGCTTATATATATCACGGATGAGTAGTGAACAAATTTAAATTGTCAACAGGTTTTATTTCGTCTGGGGCAGAAATGATCCGGGTAAATTTTTAGAAAGTGATTTCGATGCCATCAGATTTTAACAGTGCTTAGTAAAATATGTCAAGAGTCATGAATTTTGACGAAAGTTTATTGGCAATTAAGGGAAGATTACTTAAATAAATAATAGCGTAATTCGTGTTTTATATGGGTTCAAAGGTCAGAGATAAAAAATAGTATGTAAAATAGCAAAATAATGCAACACAACAGAATCTGATGTCTTTATGCATCTATTTAAACGCTAAATATATGTGAAATGTTGCTAAAGCTGTCAATATTAAATAAGATTTAGCATATTAAAAAAAAAAGGATGATTTATATTATTTGTAAGTTGAACTTACAATTACACTGAAGCATAGAAGTAATTTATTATTTTTGAAAGAATCCCCTACCGTTTCAGTGTTCAACAAACATAAATCCGTTTTTGAGAGTAAGATGAATTTGTTTTTTTTAGTGTCAAGCCGACTTTGGGCTTTTGAATAGTCTCAGCAGACTTGAGTCTCCATGGAGAATGGCTGGTTGCCCCGACAATTCGACGGTCAATTAATCCTAGGACAGAGCCAAGTGATGTATTATGGATTCCAATTAAGGGATTTATTGTTCGTTTATTTTTACCGCCTGTTACGACACTCAGATTAATGGCATGTTCACAAGCGACGCCGGTGACTCCTCACTCAAGAAACTGCGTCCAATGTTGGTATAAATGTGTGGTGATTAGTGACAGTTAGCCGATGATTATTCAGAAATCGTGAGATGCGTTCTGGTGTGATGTAGGTTTCAGAAAAGCCTTTTCTTTATCGTGCCAACGTTTCGATCTTTATTGAGATCATCTTCAGGGCTCAAAGTGTTTGTTTTCCGTGTAGATGTGTCATTCTTGTCTGTCGTGTTGAGAGTACCAGGGAGATATTATAATTTTTTTAAATATTTATTTTATTATTAGTACCGTATCATAAAAACGGAAAAAACACACAGGAAGAAAGTGAACTCTTTTATTCATACATCAAGTAAAATTTAAAGTAATAGATAGTTTTTATTAATTCTATTTTTGTTTAAGACCGTACACGCGTTTCTCGAAAAATGTAGACGTAAAAACACATAATAAAAATATACGTAATAATAAAAACCTTATCAATAAAAATGTGTTGTGATTAGTGACAGTTAGTCGACAATTATTCAGAAATCGTGAGATGCGTTCTGGTGTGATGTAGGTTTCAGAAAAGCCTTTTCTTTATCGTTCCAACGTTTCAATCTTTATTGAGATCATCTTCAGAGCCAGGGAATTACAAACTTTGTTTAAATTTAACAAAAACATGTAGTATATGGAAGAAAGTGAATTTATAGAATGAAAACAAAAAAAAAGCTTACTTCACTATTACTACACACAAACACTTTTGGTGAGTAGAAATACTTTGATTGGATATTTAAAAAAAATTCATTGAATAAATTCACTTTTTTCCATATCCTACATGCTGTTAAATTTAAACAATGTTTTTTAATCCCGGGCCCTGAAGATGTTCTCAATCGACAACGACTGAAAAGATTTTTCTGAAACCTACATCACGCCAGATCTCATCTCACGATTTCTGAATAATCGGTATAAAGTTGTAAATTGATGCTTCGGTCCTGTTTTTTTCTGACTGGTTTTCGGAACCTGTGCTGAATCGTAATGATGAGTTTCACCGCAACGTAACCTCTGGTATTAAAATTTGTTTCCTTTTGAATAACATAAATAAATAAAAAAGTTAAAGCCTCGTTTTGCCTCAGCTTGAATATTACATATGAATGAACAGATTTTTTTTAAAAACTTTTTATTTGTTTTTTTACAACTGCATTCTTTGATGCAACAAGTAAAACAGATAGTATTTACATGTAAACTTATTAAAGGTGGCGTGAAAGCTCGAACAGTTACCATCCAGTGATGGTAGCCGTTAGTACTTCATACGATGAGTGAGATGCATTTCTTCGTCGATGTCAATCGCTAAGGTTGTCGCGGGGCCACCGACGCTTCAGTCTTCTGTTGGGATTGTTAGGTAATGTGGTGCATGACAGGTTTTTGACGAAAGGGTTCGGATGGTGGAGTAGTTTGGAGTGGAATGTTTTGTAGGATGTTGGGCTAACTCGGTAACAAAAGGGACGTATAAGTCAGTATGGATGGTGTGGTTGGATACATAGAAAGTGGTTTGTACTATTGTTCGGAGGATTTTAGATTGAAGGGATTGGATTCGATTGAGGTTAGAACGCTTAGCAGTACCATAAAGTTCAAGTCCGTATGTCCAAATGGGGGCCGGAAGGGCAATGTAAAGTTTTCTTTTGTTTGTTAATGAAAATTTTGATCGTCTGCCCATTAGTCGTTTAAGCATGAAAAATCGTGTATCGTCTGTGCGTTCAAGTCGTGTGTGGGGGTTCCACGTCAGTCGTTTGTCTAGGTAGAGTCCGAGGTATCGTACACGGTACGCAATTGGGATGGGAATGTTGCTGAGGTATACTGGTGGGAGTGTTTTCTTGTTTAATGTAAATATTATGAACAGATTAAAAAAAAAAAAAAATAGATTCCACAGCATAAGAAAACACTCCCACCAGTATACCAGATATTAGGCGTTCTGAAAATACAGACATTAAAACATACATCTACATGCGACAAATAATTTGCCTATCTTGATTGCGTTAATTTTTTTTGTTTCCCCCTCAGTTTTATTTTTCTATAAAAAACACATTAATATTAGTCGAAATATTGGAAAAAATGTACATTAAATGTACATTAACACGAAACATGGCGAGGTACCTACAACTGCTTATTGGAAGCTCTTTCATATTCGGGCTAGTGATACATGAAATTCATAGTGTAAGAAGAATTTGATAACATAACAGGCCAATAACGAGGCAAATAATAGCCAAAAGGTCATCAGGCATATAGCAAAATGCAAAAGAGGCTTCGAACATACATACTTGGATATGGGGATTACCACAATGAATTTGCTATTTTCCTAAATGAAATCATGAGTTTGATTAAAAATATTCACTTACAATAGTTTGAAAGAAAATTAACCAAAACGCAGCAAAATTATTTAGTTATGGAATAAATTTCACGTTCAATTTGTTATCTGGTTTTGCTCTGACGCATTAAGATCAAACCGGATAAAAATAATTTTAATTAAATTTTAATACAAAATATTAATTAATTTTTCTCTCTCTATAACGCCCGTAATGCCACAATCGTAAATTGAAATCAAATCTGCTGGTTGTGTATACAGTACAGTTGTACATAATAATAAAATGTCTGAGTGCATGTATTTATTAGCGTGAATGGCGAGGGGTGAGAGTGAATATAACGTCATCATCGCCCCTTGATATTGGTACTCCACCGATCAAACATAATAAAAAAAATTAAATTTTATTATTACTAAATTTTATAGGTATTCCATTAAAAGTTAAAATGCACATATGGGAAATGCATTCTTGGTAAAAAAGCCAAATTCAAATACAAATAAGTTTGTTTCTAGGCAACTAATATATGCACTATTTTTAAACGTCTAGCCTGCTGCCTTAGTGCCACTGTCTGCCGGCTTATTTTTTGCCCTGACCATTTTTTTGTATTTGTCGGTGTCTGCCAGTTTTTCTTCCTTCCTACTTATGTATATAATACGGTGTGCACACAGTACGCATTGAGCATTAGCGAAATTCCCAGAAACGAAAGTCGCCTCTCCGTACTTATTACCTTGAGGTTGTACCATTTGATGCCGGTACTTTCCAGTGAATGGAAAAATAACTTACAGCTTGCATTACCGAATAACAAGCGCTGGTACAACAAATAAAATCAGAAATCGGCTTCTATGGAGGACGTCTATGGCGGTTAAGGTTTCGGCGTTGACACGGCGCTCATCACTGTAAAGTAAGGTTCCCGGGTTCGAATCCAGCGGCCCTGCCACCTCGAAGGTTGACATAACCTCTACTGTCGCGAAAAACCACTAGCTTAGGAACAGAGGCTATCTCTCTCTGCTTATAACCCTAAAGTTTTCTGGACGGCACTTGATTTACGGGATAACAAAGAAAAATTTATTTTTACTTTTATTTTTTTATTATCATTATTTTTTGTGTGTGGTGTTTAGTTACCGTTAGTCAATGATTATTCAAAGATCATGAGATGCGATCTGGTATGACGTAGGTTTTAGAAAAACATTTTCTTAATCGTACCAATGTTTCGTCCTTTACTGAGATCATCTTCAGGGCTCAAAACGTTTGTTTTCCGCGTAGATGTGTCATTCTTGTCTGTCATGTTGAACGTACCTGTGAGATATTACAATTATTTTAAATTTATATTTTTGTATTCGAGGGTATTTCAACTGTGATGCTATATCGACCCTAGGGGTGCCGGTGATTTTGCCTAGCAGCCGTATTTGAGAATTTCGCCGGTTCAGCCGTTGCCCTGAACTTTTCTCTGCGTTTATGCCCTTTTTTGTGGTTCTAATGGCTGTTGAAATGCCCAAACGCACCTGGCAACGAGATAGACAGGCCAGATTTTCGAGGACGATCAAGGCACAGTCTGGTCACCATACCATAATATTTTTACGTTAGCTAAAAATATCGTCTTCTTTCGAGGGGGAGGTATAATCACCGCGATAATCATTCCGTTACAATAATCATGACTGTCATGAAATTATCCCGAGGGATGGAAGGATGACGTTTGTTCGGGCTGAACCAATATTTCCCGGCGCAGATTCCATAACGAGTAATACAAACAAACGAACGGCGCTATGGGTTACGGTCAATGAGGAACAAAAGATTATTTCACTGGATGGCTGCGCAAGACCGCGTGGGCGTATTGCTAAGGAGCGTGTCTTTTCAGCACGCGTAAACTTCATTATAGAAGGCTCTTTCATAGCGGAATTACTGCCGACAAGTTTAACTGTCTGCCTAGGGTCGGTGTTATGCCAGTTTGGAAGGAAAATAGGGTTATTATGACCCTATTTGGTCGATGTGGCCGTCTGGATGTTGAAATTTGACCGGACGGGCCATAATCGGAAAAACCCTTCTTGGAAATTTTCCTACGGTTGTGTTTCGTCACTCATAAAGTCAAAATGTAATAAAGCATTTCAATCAAACATGGTTAGTATGCTTGCTAAAAATATAACATTTCCTGTTCGCTATCATATACAGAGGATGCAAAACACGCTTGAAAATGACATAAACATAACGAACAAAACCGCCACAAAAGAAAGTCGCATAAAATTCTGAAAAAGCGCAATAAAATGTCACATTTTAAACAAATGGAGAAAGGTCATCTTAACCTTTCACCGGCGAACGGTCGCCCTTTCCCTGATATTTCTTTAAAACAAGTAACTACATAAAGTTGAGCTAATGGTCAGATAAATCTGTCGACTTAAAACCAGGTGGCATGATAACGAAAGCTGGATAGCGCCAAAGGAGATCAATGGTAAAAATATTTAACCTGTTTTGTAGTTTGATGTTGGAAGATAATTCAATTTTATTTTGTTCAAAATACATAACATAATAGATAGATATAGATAAATCTTTGAGTTTATTCAGGAATATATTTCAATTTCATTAAATACACAAAATCCTTGTTACTACAGATATTGCTGTCCGTATTTATCAAAAATCCTTTATGTTCTGCCGCTGGATATATTTCAAGGCTTCAGCGTATTTCGGCTTGAGTTTTGACCAATCGGCTATATCGTATTGTGTATTATAAAGTCTTTCCTTCTTTTGTGTGTGCGTCCTCCACCTTCCGGTTTCCTGGCCACTTTGGGGCTTGGTGGTCTTCTGGGTGGGCATGGTTCCCTTCATTTGAAAAGATATATTCTAGTGACAGTAAGTTATGTTCAACGATCCGGATTTCGAGTTTGTATCAGGCTGAAGAAGTTCTACAAACTGATGACGATCTATAAGCTCGACTCCGGCTCGTTGAAAACAACTTATTGTATGTAGAAACTATCTTTTTTTCACAAGACTGAAAAAGCATACCGTCTCTACATTTATAATTTCTATGGTTTCCTCCTTCTTATGGTAAACTCTGATGGTGTACTCCCACAATAAATAGTCAATTAAAATAAATATCAATAATTTAAATAATAATAATTCCGAGGTACCGGGTTCGAATCCAGCGGCCCTGCTTTCGAACCCGACATACAAATGGACTTTTTTTTCAAAAACCCTGGCACGACGAGGGTTGATGTGCTGCTCTGCTGTTGCGAACCCTCGTGAAAAAAAATCGGTAATAATTTAAAATAATTGTAAATAATTCACAATAATGTCGATTGTTAGGAACTGCAGTGTATACGAGTATAGGGCCAAAGATGTTGCCTTGTGGAGCCTTTCCTTTGTCATAGTGAAGGATTATACTGATTCACACATGAAATTATCCACTGGACAAAGAGTATTTTAAGGCAAGGTTATAAGTGAATGGAAAGATGTATTCAAGAATAAAAACATATAGTAGTAGATTGGATCAACAATACTTGCACACAATTAATAAAGTAATTAAAATAATTCTTGTTGTGTAGGAAGGCTGAACATCTAACCATTGGGCATGGCGAGGGGTCAAACCATTTCACAATACAATTTTTCATATTGTAGGTAATAATTTAAAATAATTGTAAATAATTCACTAGTTTTTGTGTTCCACTTGACCAATTAATATCTTTCAATTAATTAAGGTTTTTGGTTGAGATAAAAAAGTGAATGTCACGAGTGGGATTCGAACCCACGACCTACGGCTAGATACCACTTGAGGTAGAGTGGCGGCGTATCTAGCCGAAGGTCATGAGTTCGAAACTCACCTCGTGACATTCACTTTTTTATCTCAACCAAAAACATTAATTAATTGGAAGTCTATATAATATTTGGCTAATTTTCATGCTTGCTTGAGGATTAAAGTTTGTCTCAATCTCAACAACCAAATTAATTTTTAATTTAATTGAATCTTCTTTCATTCTTGAAGTCCAAAATGCACACGTCTAATCAATTAATTTTTTAGAACGCCTCTTCTCTGTTCACTCCCCGATCTTGACATACTATATTGGGTCATAAAATAACTCATAAACAATTAAAAAAATACAAGCACCATTTTGTTCTTGTACCTGCTGTAATTTTGTAACGTCCTCCTTCCAGAGATTTTCAGATCTTTCAGCGATGAATTTCTCCGTGTGTTTTCTGCAGTCCAAAATGAAATAAGGTTTTTCCCGTTAATGGTTTTTCAGAGGATGGTATAAAAATCAGAAGGGGCAATGTCAGTCCAAAGTTGGGTGGAGCACACATCCCAGCCAAGGTCCAAAAATTTCCACCCAGTAAAATTGGGTTTTGATGAATTTGGGAAATAATTCGTCGGGGTATTTTTTCAGTTTCAAACTTTAAACAAAGACAAGAACGCAGAATTCCGGAAGGTGCCTCTCCCTGCATTTGTGCATGAAAATTGTTTTCATTTCACGTCATACTCTATATTACACCTTAGCTTATTATTGATTTTTGTTTGAAGCTTTAGGTTGAATTACCTTAAAAAATCACAACAAATAAACAAACTGTTATTAAAATTTCCGACCTCGAGGTGTTGAATAACCAAAATAATTGTTTTAAATCATGAAAATCGGGTTGTTTCTTTGACGGCTGTACTCTCAATATCACCCAAATAAAGTCATAATTGAAAAAAAAAATTAACAACATTTCAGGAGACAATATAACAAGCGTATTTTTTTAAAGTCCTATAACGTAGGTATTTCTTAAATTATATCGCAAGGAAAAGCTCAATTTCTTTCTTGGTCCCGTCATTTTCCAAGTCAAAGTTCCTCACATTAAAACGGCTCAATTGAAACCAGCTCCTTTCCCATGGACGAGATAAAGGATAGACATTAAATGGTCAATGGTGGGTGATATTTGAAAAAAACGAACCTCCTCGCGAGTTCCATCGGTCCTGGATAACTCAACGGAAGACAATCACGTCTGGAAAATGAGCAGGTTGAACGTCTGAGAACATGTTGATTGCTCCTTTAAAATTACGAAAGTTTGTTTCTTCAAAGTAATTGTTCTCTTGCAACTCAATGTAGGTATACTGTCACAATACGAATCCGAGTCAATGCGCAGATCGAGGTCGTCGTAATTATTCAAAATCCAATATTTAAAAAAAATATTCACACGATATAAAGCTGAAATGAATTAAATGAACAAACATAAATGTTTTAATATTTTTTTTTTTTTTGTAATTTCGTCTTTACTGCCTTAAGCTGAAGAAATACAATGTTGTTATGACCAATTTTTAAATAATTTTAAAGAAATCACAGTAAATCCTTTAAGATAAAAGACTTGATTAAGTATGGAGGATTTGAGAAACCGAACGGTCGATGTTTTAATCACGGGTGAGAGAAAGTAACTTGCGCTTTGTTTTTAAAGTAGACTTCCCTTCAATAACTTTTTAGTCGTCGGAGAATCAAACCACAAATCGTTTTATGATTTTGAACTTTTCCTTAACTCACACGGGACGGATTCAAAGTTTCGAAATATCCTTCGATTTGATTTATACGTCAGTTTTCTATTTTTCCTAGTTTTTCCGGAAAGTTCAAAGCTCGCAGGAACTGTTTAGCGCGGGTCACGGCGTCACGAGTCATTGCGCAATGACCGCATACGTGATGGAAGAGGATCAGCGATCGGAGGGATCAGATGTGGGAAAAAGGGGGCCGCAACGGTGGTTCAAGTCCTAGGCAACAAAGAGATCGGGTTCGCACATTAATTTCCCGGACATTATGTGCAACAAGTTCCTTTCCACTTATACAATTCGGTTTTGGAATTTTACAAACGGCTCCGTAACTGGAAGTCATGGGGCGGTCAGTGTTATTGACACCGGCTAATATCGATGGCCAAATGATCGACTATTATCACCGTAAGACTATTCCAGGCTCTTGACACCAATATAAAAAAAATGAACACTCCCGCAAAACAAGTCACTGAAATATTAAAAGTTAGATAGATCAGAAATTATTTTGGAGCTCATAGCTATTGTAAAAGACAGCCAAATTAGAAAAATATATATCTCTGCATAATCTTTCAATAGAACAGATTAAAGAGATAATTATACTATTAAATACTGGTTGACTATTTTGCGAAAAAATTTAAGTCTAAAGCTAGCCAAATTTTCGTAGAGGAAAAACCCAGGATTTTAAGGTGTAAACCCCCCAAAACTAGACTAAATAAACTGGATATCGACCAAAATAAGGCCCTCCGGTTATGGTTAGGAGAGTTGCCAAGTATACCAGTGGAAGCGATGAGGGTGTATCAAATGAACCCCCCTCTGAATGTACGACGCAAACTTTTGCCGCGAAGGCTTCTGACCAACCTGATGGCGAGAAAATAGACCTGGTTGGGAAAATATCCTCCTTAACTCTTCTCATTTTAATTCAAAAATACTGGGGGAAAAGTCAATGCGTTTGTTAGCTGAGGTATTTACGGACCACAACACACAATACCCAAAACTGTGTTGGTCGAATTAAAGGACAGTTTTCTAAACGGACACTACATATCCACGTATGGTCGGTAAGAACTGAGGGAGTTGGTTGTGCCTTTTACGACCCCAAACCAAATCTGAAGCCAATGTTTCGACTGACAGAGAATCTGCCAATGAACTCTGGAGAATTGGTCGCAATAGTAAAGGCACTAGAATATGCGAAACAAAAACAAATTAAGCACACGGTGGTCTGCTCAGGTAGTAAAAGCGTAGTGGAAAAACTAAAAAGGAATGAGATGGGTTTTATCACGGAGCAGTGTATCCAAGAGGTACAGTTGGATGAGCTGGAAGTTTCATTAGTGTGGATACAAGCGCAAGTCGGGATAAAACGTACTAAAAAGATCCCTACATTTGACTCTTCTCATGGACTGGCAATTGGCGTATTCATCCGCAAGAGCAGGCCAATTTTCCCCTTAGTAGGACGAGAGCCTTGGTACCGTGGACATTACTACGACAGGGCGCCGACCACCATAGACTGCTGACGAATCATGGTCTATCTGAATAAGACAGGGAAAAAAGATTCACCTCAATGCCGAGTGTGTGGTCGCGTGGAAGAACTTCAGCACATCACAATGAGATGCAAAAGATACAAAAAAGAAAGAAGTAGCATCATAGGAGAAGATACAAACTACGAAATTCTACTTTCCTCAACCACAAAAACAACATGCAATAAACTGTATGGATTCTTGTGCAGTGCAAAAATAAAAATATAACAAGAGAAAATAAGTTATATAAAGTTAGCCATGTTCAAAAATGGTTGTATGCATTAATTATACAAAAAAAGTGCAAACCCAGCTAAAGCTCAATGTAAGCTCATGACTCTGCTGCATTAAATTACACGTGTGGAGAATAAATAATTAAATAAATGATACAAGCACCTAACCAATCATCCAGCATAACCAACCGCCGTAAGTAACGTGAATAAACTTGAATGAATTACTCCCCTTTACATTCTTTGTGAGGGTTCGCAATGACAGAGGGTATATCAACTCTCGGGGTACAAAAAGCTCATTTGTAAGTATGTCGGATTGGAGTGCGGGGCCGCTGGATTCGAACCCGGGACCTTCACCTAAATCGTTGCGCCCACCAACGCCCCTATACAGTATTGTAAGCTCAATTCCGTATTTCACGAATAAAACAAATTATCCTAAAAAATATATAATTTTTAGGTTCTTCTAATTTCGGTGTGCGTATTTCTGAAAAACGAGTTTTGATTTTTTTTCAGCGGTGGATTTGTGTGATATTTTTACGTGTTATTTAGCATAGTCTCGTTTATTGTTGTTGACAGCCAAAACTAACCACTGAAGATGACGAAAAATAATTGGTACCGGTTCAGTGCCTCGCACACCTCAATGGTCAGGAAGAAACCTTACAATTTGATGATGATGATTATAAAATGATGTCGTTGAATTTAAACTTCGAATAAAGAAAAATCTGGCCATACAGTCCCTTGCATATAGAAAACGATTAACCAATTTATCCTCAAATTCATTATGCTGACAAACACATTTAAGAAAATTGTATATGATGTTTAGAAAATATTTCCTATTTGTAAGATTAACAATAATTTGGGATTATAACGAACCTAAACACATGGTTTTCACCTCATAAATTTCATGAAGATACCAAAAAATATTACTATTTTTCTTTGGCAAATTCAGGTTTTGGTTTATGGCGTTACATATCCTACAAATATACCGATACTGAACTTTCCCCCACGATTCTGTCAATTTTATTATTTCAAAAATGATGATTTTTCAGCATCTGGAATGCTTTATATATTTTTCTGGCTCCAAAGTGTTGTTAATAGTGGCCTAAACTGGTTGCCTTTTCTAATAAACCAGCTATTTTATTTAGGAAAACGATTCGAAGGCTTTCTTACTTATTGGAACCAAGCTGGATCTGATTTTGCTCAATGGAAACAACATCAAAATGTGGTGATATGCCCGGTGAATGAAATCACCCAAGATTAGCTCTTTGTATATATGTGTATATCTTATTATATATATATAATTTTAAACTCTATTGCGGGAAACGAGCGAGTCACCTCGCAGATTTCAAGAAATAAGAAGCACTCTTATAACACATAATTTATACAAAGTAGTTTTTTCCAGGTTAATTCTCTTTTCATCGGAGGCCTAGACATTTACGTCAGTAATATTTTCATACATGGCGAATTTTAACAGGTATTTCCATGTACTTGTCGGTACAAAGGCCGATTCGATGTGGGAGGTGTTTTTCTTAAGGAAACCCCCGGGGTTCCATCTGGGCCAGCCGTGAAAGTCCGGCCTGAACTGTATTGTAATCGCGAGCCAAAAACCGTCATGTTATAATTTAGACCTGTCTTGTCCCAAGGTGACAAGATAGCAAATTGCCTGTAAGGGGATCCCCGACAACAAAATAACACTTTCGAATAGTTCAAAAAAACTATGTGTACCCTCAGATAGGAAGTTCTGAGAGAGTGTCTTTTGAAATTAATTTTTCTTCAAAACGTGCGTTATTGATCAAATAAAATTAATTGTGTCCTTCTATATTTTAAGTGGTTAGTCTGTTTCTCCGTGCGTCTGTCCGTTTAACAGGTGTAAAAATTAGTGAATGGACAGTACGATTCCTGTAGGTTAAGAAGTTCATCTGATGCAATCTCAGTCAATAGGGAAAATGGGGACTAAGCTATCTCTTGGCAGACTTCTTAAATTTGGACGCTTATGTAAAAAAAGATTTAAAAAAATAAATAAAACGACTATATCGTTTTGTTCATCAGAGTGTTATCATACAAAACAAAATATTAAACCGTACAATGGTAATAGTATTATTTTTACAAGGGTTCGCAACAGCAGAGGTTATATCAACTTTCGTGATTCCGGTGTTTTTTAGAAAAAAACAAAACATTTGGAAATGTGTCGGGTTCGAATGCAGGGGCCGCTGGATTCGAACTCGGGACCTTCACCTTACAGTGATGAGCGCCGTGTCAACGACTATGCCATTGCGGCCACCGACGACCCTGTTAATAATATTACAATTGATAATAATCCTACTTTTCAATGTTTTTAATGTTTTAATTTTGCAAGCACAATTTTTTATATAATAAACAGTGCAAATTTTTCTTTGTTGTAAAATTGTAGCAAAGAAAGTTAAAAACACAGGACAAACGGTTTTAGAAGTCTCAAAAGTTTTAGAAAAAGCATGAAAACGATGTCAGGCACAGGCAGCGATGAAAGTTCACGGTACTAAGAAAAATATGTGCAGTTGTATTGTAATAACGGGTAATTTATTGTACGTGTTGTTTGATTTGAACAATTGAAAAGTACCGATAAATGTTTTTTTAAAACCTATAAATGAAAAAAAAAAAAATCGGCCTCTTTTGGCTTGGTTCTCAGTGGAACAAATTGTAATAATTTACAGCCCAATTCCAACAAGAAATCGATTATAAAGAAAATTTGAAAATGAAAGAGAGCGTGTTACAAAATAGCTTTATTTATTTTGTGATGTCCAATGTGACAAGGTATTTTAAGTGAATACGTTCTACTCATTTTATTTTTTATTTATTATTTATCCTCATTTTTTAACGTATCCATTGTTTCCGGAATATTATGGAAAATGTGTGGTGATTAGTGACTGTGAATCGATAATTAGAAATCGTGAGATGAAGTCTGGCATGATGTAGGTTTCAGAAAAACATTTTCTTTGTCGTGCCAACATTTCGATCTTTATTAAGATCATCTTCAGAGCTCATCGAGACTGCCACTCATCTGTGTGTTTTTACCATGTCAAATGTCATTTGCGGGCCATGTGCTTCATAACCTTAACCCCAAGACGTTTTGGCAATTGTTTCACCTGTTAATTGTTTTCTGCACTCTTGGGAACGCCCTGATGATGGCACCAAAGTTGCCGAAAGCCAACAATTAGTCTTTTCCTTTCTTCACCTATCTAATGACCTGTATGAAGATTGAAACTCGACATATTTCATAAAATTATCGAAATTTAAGAAGTCTGCTAGGAGATAACTTAGATTATCCCTAATGCCTTAGATGCAACAGAGGTCTATTTGACTCATATTAGCTTTTATTACCTACTTTTAGTACTTAACTTTTAGCGCATATCAAAGGGACGACAAACATTCCAACACTTCAAATATAGAAGGAAAGTCAAAGTGTCATTGTATAAAGAAATTTAAATTAATTTAATAAGGGGCTGAGGTAGCCGAGTAGTTAGCGTGAGAGAACTCGGCTCGTAGACCGCACGGTCGTTGGTTCAATTCCCAGCCGTCACCTCTGGCCTTTTTTCGCGATACCCTTTCCCCCAAAACGAATACGCATAACATTTTGTCTGACATTGGCTAATATGCAGGTACATAATGCCCTGTAGCAAACAGGCTACTTACATTGTTTGTCTTGTACGTTTGAACTCAACATATAATTTGAGGTCAAATCATAATTTGTCGGTATCATATATATTACATTATTTTTTAAAAATGGAAATATTAAAATAAACAATAAAAAGAAAGAAGCCCTTTCTCGCCAATGGCCACCGACGCTCGTCTTTACAATTTAGGCTACGATAAATTGTACAAACTACGATTTGAAACATATTAGCATATTGGAAAATTGCAATGTATGTCAATAGTAATCCTGACAACTTACGAACATTTATGCGACTTAAAACCGTTTATGAGTCAACAGGTTGTACTTTCCGTCGCGCAGGATTTTTTTTCACACTAATTCCATCATACTTTGTTTCTTAGATTGGACGTTGAAGTTTTGTTTGAACTTAATATTTTCAACATGCCATTCCTTGATGCTATGAGCATTTTATATTTTCTTCGTAAGTCGTTTTTGACCAAAACCGTATGTTTTACTGCCGTATGTTATTCATAGCATAATTGACACATATATGTTTTCTCCTAAGAAGATTCCGGAGAATCAGTTAAATTATTCAAAATATATTTTTGTTGATGATATTAACGAATAATTTTAAAACAAGAACATAATTTGAGAACATTATTTAGTAAAAGTTGATAAATTCTAGTTAATCACAAAATTAATTTTTAATATTTCTGAAATGAAGTTTCTCTTTTATGTTCTAAGTTTGTCCCTGCCATTACTTCATTTACGACGATACAGCAGATTAGGAATTCTGATCGTTTCTGATATTATTGGAATTTTTCCATTCAATTATAATTAATTGCAATAAAATGGATGGACGTAATTTTTAATTAGACGCAATGTACTCAGTGAGCAACCTATAATGTCCATGAGTGATGTGTTACAGTTAGAGTCTTTTTGGTACGTTTAGTAGTTTGAAGGTTCATTTAAATAAGCGTTTGTTACTTTTAGAAGCAAACAATATTTTCTTTGTATTCGGTACATTCTGCGGCTGACAAAACGAATTAGATAGCGTTTTTAACATAATGCCTGTCAATTCCATTCCGACACGGTTTGCTCTAAATACCCCAAGTCAATAATATTAGGACAGCACTGAAAAATGGACCTATCCACTATTTCCCATTTTCGAAGGACAAGTGGAGTTTTGGAAACGTCCAGCCTCTTTCGCCAGTTTTCCTTCTCATTACGCGCGGGAGAAAAGGATTGCATAAAAAAAAGCGACAGAGACACCGCATCAAAAGTGGTGCGATCCGTATTCTTTTCCAGCAATTGAACGAGGCCGGTCAAAGCGAATTTACCAACCGGAGCTGAATTGTGTAGCATTGTCGGACCCCCTCGTCCCGGAGCTGGAACCCGAGGAACCCCATCGGGCTGGGGGGATTTTCAATTTTCTTGGAGGGGAGCGCCCCTCTACGAAGAGTGTCATCTCCGGAGTTCAGAACTTCTCCGACGCTCCCTTCGAAATGGAGCCCCTGGTGCTTCTTTTGTTGGTGTATACTTCCGCCGCCTCCTCGGATACTTCACATTCAATGGTAATGTACAGTTTTTATACAACAATTTAACACCGATAAAATTATGCTCACAAGTTCACATGGCCCACCCCCCAAAAACCGCCTAAAAGTGGTTGGTTTAACTATCAGTATTTCAAAGCTTTTAGATTAAAACATGAATGATAAAATGATCGAAAATAATATTATTTTTTAACTATCAAATCGTATTATTAAATAAACTCCCTTGGTTCTCAAGACCTATTAAGGATACCATATCGTGCAAAATTTCTGCAGCCAATATTTAATAGAATACATTACTCATATTGAGCTGGCTTGATGGCTATTAATTTTTAATGGTACTGTACTATTAAACTTATATGTTTCCGTATTATAACTAGATTTTTCATTTTTAAACCTTAGAACTTCCATTAAAATAATTATACTTTAAGACTCCTGATGAAGGGGGTATTTTTGTACAGTGAAAAATTTATAGTTCTGAGTATTTTCTTTCTAAATTGTTCTAATCCTGATCTAGATTAATGTAAAAGAAAATATTTTAACAAAACCATATTAAATATAAATTCTAAATTATCCGTGGGTTCATCATGCCATCCTAAAATTAAAAAAAAAAAAAAAATGAAAAACTTCAGCTATTAGTAACCTGACATCATCACCTTCACATTATTAATTTCTGTTGAATTTTATCTTAACCCAACAAATTAACGAAAATTACACACTAAATCAACCGACGTGGGTTGAAGTTGGCACGAATTCAGTCAAAAACGTGCGGAAAAACACGCCTTCAAATAAAGATGCAAATTCCAAATTAATAAAATACACGGCGGGTTTGCTAATAAATGGCGTATCCGGGTCGGACAGCCCTCGCATTTGTGGAAACGATTGTCTGGACTTTTTTTCCAAGGCACACGCCTATTACTGCTAATTAAGATGTCAACGTCCCAACGAAACCACGGCTGATAGGGGAATTAGCAAAATCCCCTTCCGATATTTATTCAACGCAGATCTGACTAGTTTAATAACTTATTTTTAAAAATACCCGTAGCTTGTGGCAATCTCCTTTATTGCCGGCTGGATAACAACCGTGAAGAGAAGCGAGCTTTCATAGCTGTAGCTTCTCCTGAAATTATTTTCGGACCTTAATGTAATTATAGTTATCCTTGCCTCTCTTTGACACACTTCTGTTGATTTTTCCCTCTCCAAAATTCGATCCGTATTGAAAATTTGTGCAATTGATTTTATTCTGAGAGATAGAAGGTAAATAGATAATTTTTTAAAAACTATAAAGACACCGAGTTGTCCTTACTTTAAAAGACTATTATATTTTTTTGACATTAATTGAAACCGTTTTACACCATTTTGGTCTCGGCGCATTAAACAAATGAATGATTTAATGTGTATAGAAAAGGAACTAATTAATAAAACTTTCGAGCCATAACGAGATTTCAACACTTTCTTTTTGCCTAGCCATGTTCTTTGTGCAATTAAATATCATCAGCTATTACGCATATTTTGAAACACAACTTGAAAAACTAAGAGTTATAAGATTTAAAAAAAAAATCAAATATGAAGTAAACAAGACAGTAAAATATTTGAAATTTTATAAATAATTAGAGGAATAATTAGAAATATTTGCTGTACCTCGTTATTTGTCTTTAAATGTTACTATTGAGAAACTGCTCCTCAATCATCCTAGATACTCAGACCACAATCCAAAACCATATATTTGGATACTTGCTCGACTCTCCACTGTACAACAGTGGATTGAGCTGAAAGCAGTATGCGCCCGAATATTTTGAATTATGGCACATAGACAGCTATTTAAGTTCCTTAGCAATATTGTCTCATACAGCTTGGAAAGATCATGCATTCTCTTCCACCTTCCCACTAAACGATGGTGTCCCCGAAGGTTATATCCTAGGTCCTGTCCTGAAGTCAATTTACACCCATGATATCCCTACATTGACTGCTACCCTTTTCCCTTAATACCAATCCTGGTTCACTCCTTCAGAAATTCACATGTCCTTACTAGAAGATGAAAATAACGAGACTTAAAGTAAATATTTAAGTTTTATACTTTGACGAATCACCCATCTTCCCTTTAGGAACTCCTTTCTTTCGACGATATTGTACTGACATGTATACACTGACTAGCCCTCACACTAGTCTAGACTAGAAATCAAATGACGATACTTACTTTTCGCAATATGCTAAGCTTTACATCTAAGTAGTGTAGCGGACCAGTGTAGTGTAAAACCACTTTACAACATTTCTTCCAAATTAAAAAATTTCAACGGCTATGCCGAGATTGGAACCCAGAACCGATGGTGTGGCAAATGACTCCACTTCCATTCGATGGATTTCAATTTTGATACTCGTTATTCTTTTTCAGAGCATTCGGCACTTTTTACATAAGCATCCAAATCTAGAATTTTACTCTGTTTTATTTTATTATCACTTTTTCAAGGTCATTCAATTTTTCAAAAAGGGGTCAAAAAATTATCTTAAATCCGTACCTATTTATCAAATTCATTTGGTATATTACAAGAAATATTTTTTCGTTACGTGTTTTTAGTATAGCTTTGCGAATTTGCAGCTAAATGCTTTCAAAAATAGCCAATAGTTGTTTAAGAACACACTTGAAGATGTGACAAAATTTTGAAAGTTTTTTATACAAAAATATTTATTTCGCCGCTCTTGAATGTTTTAAAAAAAAATTTATCGCTACGATCATTTGCTGCTGAAAATTGAAAAATATAACTAGTCAGGAGAAGAGATTTTCTCTAATTTTTCCCATTTTTGTGAAATTTTCGACATAGAAACGTAGAAAAGTTTGATATACCAGATTAAGTCCTTTTGATATAATGTTTAGCACTTTTGATCACTGATCTGCACAGATCTCTGATCTGTCACCTGCAGATTGGTCAAATGACTTACCTTTTAGATAATGTCGTGTTGGTTATTTAAGCCTTAAATTTTTAACCTACTGTATTAACATACTCTTCGTAAATTAAATTATTATGATTAATTCAAAACTTTCGAAAAATGAATCAATGCACTTCTAAACCTCTGAATCACATGGCGGTAGTGTTATGTTTTGAAATTTTGCTAATTTCGATTTCAACTTACATATTTATTTTTCAATTAATTATGTTTTTATATAAGGTTTTTGGTTGAAATGAAAAATTGGAATAATTAATGTAGTCACTTATGACCTCCAAGAAAATATGGATTAATTTACTTAGGCGCATTCCTTTTTAAGAGTTGGTCTGGATGTACAGATATTTTGTGAATAAAATTTGCTTCTCACCGTTGCAATTTTTCACAATGTTTTATTATTTAAAAAAAGCTATTCCGATACTTTAAAGATTCTATTTACACTTTTGATGCATTCCTTCTTTCAATACGTCCTGTCATTTCAGATATTTTAATTAAATAGTAAAATTATTTGAGGAATAATTGAATTTTCACAAAATCTTATTTTCGCACCATAATTTATACTTAGTGGTACATTTTCATTTTTTTAAATTTTTGTTATCCTCAACATTACTGAATTTTACAACTTTGCCTCCACCCCCAACATGGGACGCAAGAATGGCACAATTACACAGAAGACAAACACTTTGAGCCCTGAAGATGATCTCAATAAAGGTCGAAACGTCGAAAAGATAAAGAAAATGTTTTTCTGTAATCTACATCCCACCAGACCGCATCTCACGATTTCTAAATAATTAATTTAATCTTTGATTTAATGTTTAATTTAAATTATGCTGTAGTTGTTGGTTTTTAACCATTAAAATTTTTCCCCAAGTGTTTTGTCCGTTTCTAAATTTGTTTAATTGATTTCTACCTTAAGTACTATTATGTATTTATAGTGATGTTTTAAATTTTGAGTACCAAATTTTGAAATATTATCAACTGATTAGTTATGTTTAAGGTTAAATACAGTTTCAATTAATTATTCGTTTTATGCAAGGTTTTGTTCGAGATGAAAAAGTTAGTGTCACGAGCGAGATTCGAACCCACGAAAATCATTCGAACTTTTTATCTCAAACAACACCTTATATAAAAAGAATAATAATCGCACTAATTAATATGATAAATTAGACCACTACACATAAATGTGTTAAATACAGTATTTAATTGTTAAAAAAAATTACTCTCGGAAAATTTTATATATTTTTAGAATAATCGTGTCTGTATGCACAAAAAAGAAATAGGTTGAGAACAAACCAGAAACAAAAAACAGAAAATAAAAGCACGTTTTAGGGGATCGAGGTGTCGTATTTGCCAATCTAGAGATTTTGGATTCCGATCTCGGTATATCCCATGGAATTTTAATAAGAATAATAAAAAAAAGCGTTGTGAAGTGCTTTGATCTCTCATCCGCGACAATCAAGTTGGACGTTCGTTCATGAATGACAGGAATTACTTCACCTTACTTTGTGACATTTCCTCTTGTTAAGACACTGGTTGAACCAATGTGACAAGCGTGCTTTATCAACTTTGCCTATCATAACGATCAGGAATGCCCATGACAAATCAATTATCAAAACCTAGGAGGTCTTTCGAGAGGCTCTACAATTTTTGTATAGTGGAGGCGGAAAAATATGCCTGCATGATGATATATTTATTAAAATAATAGTATAATAGCAATAGAGAAGTGGGGGAAAATAAATTAACATCCGTGTGCTATTGGGATTCGTGAGAAACATTCAATCAAATACAATTCTCAAGTTTAGTAGAAAAAGAACTAACAACTAATTACTCTTTTTATGTAAGTTCTTGGTTGAGATGAAAAAGCTAGTGGCACGAGCGGGATTCGAACCCACGACCTTCGGTTCAATCCGCCGCTACTCTAACCACTTGAGCTATCGTGACTTCTATCCATTCTGACACCAACCCCACATCTTAAGCTACAATCTTTCAAATTTTATTTCTTTTTGCCATTTGGTGTCCGAATGGATCGAAGTCACTATAGATCAAGTGGTAGAGCAGCGGCGGAATGAGCCGAAGGTCTGGGTTCGAATCCCGCTCGTGACACTGGCTTTTTCTTCTCAACCAAAACCTTATATAAAAAGAATGATTTATTTAAATAAGCCGTTTGTTCAATTAGACCACTAAACGTAAATAGATTTAATATAATTGGAATGCTTTAATGCCCGATTTCCTCCACCGTAAATCTACGGGGTATATTCCGTTTGTTACAAAATTATTTTTGGTTGACATCTGGGCCAATGGACGGGACAAAAACTGGACTTCAGAAATATTTCTGTAAAAGCCGACAAACATTTTCGAAGATGACATAATACGATTACCTAAAGGACAGTCGGAATTTATCAATAAATACGTAAAATACGTATATTATTAAGGTTAAAAGGAACCAGTATTCTGTGATAGTTTATTGAAAAGTTATTTAAAAAAAGAAAGACAGTACAGCCTCACTAAATCAATGCCAAACACGCGGACAGTTTTTATTTCAATGATTGTTTTAATAACACTCTAAGGCATTGTGGGGAATCAAGATAACAAGGGTAGTGTAATAGTGATCTGGTCTGATCAAAACATCCAACGAATTTAACACAGCCAGTAGACATTTTTTTAAAGTTATACTTTTTTAATGGATTATTTGGAGGAAATCCTTTTAAGTATGCTTTCATTTAAAAAGGGGCACAAGAAAGCTGGCACTCCAGTGAAAATGTAGAATCGTTCACGGAGCCGTGCAACTTTTAATTCGGACTTGCGGCCTCGCTGGCTTTAATTTTGAGAAGAGGGCGAAGAAAAACCGGAGAAAGCATAAGCTCTTCCATACGGAATCCATTTCTCGAGGGTCGTTACTTGTTATTAATAATGTCAGCAGGTCTCTCTCTGTGGGGCCGGTTTTTGCCACTTTTTTCACCGATACGTTTGGCCCCACGGTTTTCAGACCTCTCGCTTTCTAAAGACGAGCCGAAATGAGCCATTTGAACGCTAATCCGCGTCCTAATGTTAAAGAACGAAACAGCGATAACGGCGACGATGAAAGTTCTCGACGCGCCGAAGAGGTCCTGTTCGGAGAAGCGATCGCTACCAAAACCGGCAGGCTGAGGAAATTGTAAAACAACTTCAATCATGTTGACAGCTTGTGCCTGGTCTTTTAAAGCTTTTGAACCTTGTACTTTCTTACAACTTACAAATTCCACTAGCATATTCGCACGTATGTTTTACTCTCTGATAAAATGTTCAATACTTTATGGAATTTATACTTTCATTGCTGCACATTTTGTATTTTCCTTAGCCAAGTACGTCGGACTGAGATTATCGAGATAATTGATTAGGCAAAAATTACGGACTGCTATTCGATGAATTGCGGTAGCCCTATTTTTATTTATCGCCTTCGTTCCTCCCTTTATCGCTATAGCGGCCGGGCGGGTTGTTCCGTTTGAGTTATGACCGAGGAAGGATAATTTCATTTTTCACAAACCTTTCACCGAAAGAAGTGCTGTAACGAGACCGACTTCAGACAACCATAATAATAAATTTTGTTCGGCTCCGGGTCAAAAGTTTGAACGGAGTGTGAGAATTATCAAGACATGTACGAGGTCAAAATGGGATTTGAGTTTTGGATTAATTGAAAATACTCTCTGAACATTCTGGTCCGCGTACTCTCGGCTGCTTACTGCCAAACCCATGTAACAATATTTTGCAAATACTATCTGAATTCAACATGAAATGTAGTCAACATAATATATAAAATCATTGCTTTCACTCCTCTCTCTCTCTCTCTCTCTCTCTCTCTCTCTCTCTCTCTCTC
>CM077105.1:23074440-23113021 GCA_039619505.1 Cimex hemipterus | reverse complement strand
TCCCTCTCTCTCTCTCTCTCTCTCTCTCTCTCTCTCTCTCTCTCTATTTATTTATTTATTTTTTCATCATCGCTATCGATACTCTTTTGTTTTCTTAATTCATAGACTCTCACTCACTCACTTTCTCACTTTCTCTCTCTCTCTCTTTCTCTCTCTTTCTTTCTTTCTTTCTCTATCTCTCTCTCTCTCGCTCTCTCTCTTTCTCACTCAGTTATGCACTCTTTCTATCTTTCTATATGGCTCTCCTTCTCTCTCTCTTTCACATAAGTTGCTCACTCTTTCCCTACCTCTATTTCTTTCTCTCTTTCTCTTTTCTTTCTCTCCCACTCTCATTCTCACTCTTTACTCATTCTTTCAACTTTATCTATCTTTCTTCCTCTCTCTCTATCTCTCTTTCTCACTCAAGCACGCATTCTTTCTCCCCCTCGCTCTTTCACATCAATTGCTCACTTTTTCTATCTTTCCCTATCTTATTTTTCCCTTCTTCTATCTCTACCTCTCTCTTTCTCACTCAGTTACTCACTCTTTCTATTTTCTCTCTCCCTCTTCCTCTCGCTCTATCTCTCTTTCTCAGTCAGATAGGCACTCTTTCTATATTTTGCTATATGTTTCGTCCTTCCTCTTTCACATCAGATGCACACATCCTATCTTCCGTTATCTCTCTCTTTCTCACTCAGGTACTCACTTTTTCTATTTTCTCATCTCTCGTCCCCTCTCTTTTTCTCACTTAGTTACGCAGTCTTTCTCTCTTTATATATCTCTCTCTTCCTTTCTCTCTCTCTCTCTCTCTCTCTATCCGTCTCAGTCTGGCTTTCTCACTCAGTTACTCACTCTTTCTATCTTTTTCTATCTCTATCTACATATCTCTTGCTCTTTCTTCTTTATCTCTCTTTTTCACCATTACTTTATTTGCACTCTTTCTCGCTACTTCTTTTTTATTTCTTTTTCTCTTTCGCTAGTTCTGTTTCCTGTTTCTCTATCCTTCCCTCCCTCATAAAATTTATTCGTTCTTTCTTTCTCTCGCAAATTTTTTACCTCCGTCTCACTTATTCCATGCACGCACCCATTTACACATGTATTAACTGTCTCACTCTTTTCCTTTTGCTTTTATTTTCTTCGCATTTCCTTTTTCCTGCCTCTGTTTTCCTTTGTTTCTCTTAATCTCTATATGTCTATTTTACTTGATTCATCTTTTACTCTGTAATTCAATCGCTCTCGCGCTCACCATCACAAATTTTTCCTCGTTTTTCTTTTAGTTCATTATGCTTTTCAATTCACATACTTTATTTAATTTTTAGTTACTACTATTTTTTCTTCTATATTGTGTCATAAAGGAAGTGTCTTCTGTGATAACTCTATTTCATTTTCTTCAATTCGCTAATGCTTAAGTTTACGATACTTTTGCCACTTATTAAATATATATTAAGTAATTGTTTTAGAATTTTTTCCGGATAAAAGCTATAATTGATTTGGCCAATAATTACTTTTTTCTTTTACCCTGCCTTGTCTGTTAGTTTCCATTTATATTTTTAAAATTTGCCTTTTAGAGGCCAGCAAATATTCTGTTCATATAAATTTGTGTTCATTTAATGAATTTCTAAAATGCACCATCACAATTGGTAAAATAGTAAGTTGGTAGCAGCAACCGCTAAGGCGTTGGCATGGCGTTCATCATTGAAAGGTGAAGGTCCTGGGTTCGAACCCGACATGGTTACCAATGAACTATTTTTTAAAAGCACCGACACCTCAAGGCTATATTATTGGCATATGTATCTGGTTTAACCTATTTTGTAACTAATGAATTGGCAGGTTGTTTTAATGATATCCCCATTAAAGTATTTTTAATGTTTTGTTTTGACCGGTTCGACTGGGCTGTTATTTCATTTAAAACGCCGGAGGACAGTCGGGATCGATTGAAATGCTGTTACGAAAACAATACGAGGTGAAGGCGATTTTGTTCCCTTTCTTTTCAGTACCATCCCGCTGAAATCGATACTTTTTACTTTCCAAGGAAGTAGGATCAAAATTGTAGGCTGTTAGTATTAAATCATTTGTTTGGATGTCAATGATCAAAACAAGGTATCTGTTGGAGAACAACAACCGTAATAACATAAATAAAAACCGGACGTGAACCGATCACCGCCCTTGGTGATTGTACATCATGAAACCGATTTCATCGAGCCTTGTTTGGCCAAATATTTATAAAAACCTACTCAGGTGGTCCGACGTCAATTACGTGCTAAATAGAAAAGAATTGATGTGATGGGTCGATGATCATTTGTTTGTAAGAAAATCACGATTTGAGGCGATTTCAAGGATTCGAATATTGTATTTTTCCTCAATCAATAACAGTTAAAAAACTCAACTCAATCCGCAATCCTGAGAACGAAGTTAATCGAGCAATTATGAACATTAATTCATAAGGTTTAATTGTTTTTCTTTTGAAAATGGGGCAGTTGTACAACTGAAAGTGTTGCACAGGGAAGTCTGCCGACCAGTGGGAACCACATCTCCCTTTTATTATCCCTGGCCCAGAGAATCCGCTTGTTTATTAACACTCACGTAACTCTACGTAAGAATGTACGTTGATGTTTTTATGAAAAGTGGCACCTCACTTATATTTTCACGGTTATATATATGGAAAATAACTTTTATTCGGAACAATTCTTTAAAAATTGCGTTCTGAGGAACGAAGCGTTAAATAATACATCTAACCTGTGGTATTACGCTCGGTGATGAACCCTACCCGGCAGTCCGTTCAAAACAGCTGATCCGCCGATTTTCTCCGTCAACGAAGTGTATTCAATCCTTGGTCCAGGAGTGAAGGCGTCGAGTCGAAACGCGTCAGACTCTATTCTGACAAGTCCGACCAGAGAAGATCAATTTTCAACTCGCCGACAATTCCTGGACTCGCAGCAGACAAGGTGCAATTTCGAAAAATTGTCTTTTTTTTGTTGCATAAATCAGTTCCGCTGGTTTATAATGTCATGCATATGTACCCATGTGGTGTTAACATCCATGCGTCTAGATCAGAAAATAAAACATTGTGATTCAACAGTGAGACTATTTGTCATAAACGTTCAAGCATTTCCTGTGCCGTTCCTTTCGATAATAATGGATTTAATAGTTAAAATAACTACAGGAATCCATTATATTTAGTGCTCTATTGACCAAATTACTTCTTTCAATTAATTAATTTTTTTATGTAAGGTTTTTTGTTGAGTTGGAGTTGGAGTGGATCGAACTCACGATAATTCAAGTCGTAGAGGAGCGGCGTATTTAGCCGAAGGTCTAGAGTTCGTATCCCGCTATTGGCCAATGTTTTCAACCAAAACCTTACATAAAAAAATTAATCAACTACACGAAGTTAAAATAAAAAGAACTTTTACTGTTGAAAAATTTAAGAAAATTTTGGTTTACAACGAAATTTTAGAAATGAAAAAATACGAGTTTTTTTTACTATACGGCGAGTTTATGAACCTGAGGTAATCCTAGTTTTGCTAATTTAGTCTGTCAAATTGGTTTTTCGATTTAGCATCTTCAGTGATTGGTCCGTTTCTTATTTTGACCAAATCGCACAAAACCCCTTGTATATAATATATTTCAGAGCATTACAGAGTTATCAAAATTAATTTATCCTTCCTCAGAAGATAATGTCTCGAAGAAATTGAAAATAGTTCAATTTTTCTTAGATAATTTCTTACTTCCAATATGATGAAAGAAGTAGGCTCAATCAATCCTCTTTTCATTCTAGGAGAACCAGAATAAATTAATCCTTTAAAGGATTACACTCATAAACTTAAAAAATATTTCGATTCGAATTAATATGTGATTTATTACGAAATTATGTGCTACGTACGTGCGTTAAAGTCTCCGATTAAAATAAGAGTCCAGTCATAACTTTTAAAGGATCCTGATATGAATTAATGTCAGGCAGATGGTTGAACATGTGCCAAATAATGACGGACAAATTAATTTCGAAGTGATATAACCTATCATCCCCTCTGAGGAAGAACTAATTCAACGTTGTCTTTTAAAGGATTACCCATATTTAATTAAAAGATAATTTGATTTGATTTAATTTTAGGCAGATATACTGACAAAGAACTAGACAAATTGTCACTACAGATCATTTTTCACTTATTCTGAATTACGTTAAAACATCTCAAAAGAAGAAGAATCCGATCATACAGTCTTCTAAAGCATTACGTTTCAATAGTTACAAAAACACATTGTCCTAAGCTGATTTAATTTCAGAGAGATTTCATTGAATGGAAACAATACAAATATTACCATAAATTCAACTTGAATGACCTTTGCGCTACCACTTATGTGGTCAAACCTATACCTAGGAAGGTTCCTATTATAGCACGAGAACAGCTTTTTAAGGTGAATTGTTAATTTATTGGACATAAGGTTGTATTATTTCTTTTATCCTTCATTCCTTGGCAAAGACAAAGGAGGGGTCCTTGCTCTGCTGGGGGTAGGATCAGTAGGGGTTGTCAAATGTATTGAATTCGTTTTAACATTTTGAGTACCGTACTTAAAAGCATCACAAAAACATAAAAATTAATGGATCCTTATGCAGAAGAAAATATCCCTAGGAAGTTGAAAGTGGTTTCATATTTCTTCAAATATAATGGCAAAAGTAGGCTCAATCTTTTTTTCATCCAAACGTAAAGTTAACTCTAATAATTTAAAAGCTTTACTTAAAAAAATAATATTGTTTGATTCAATTTAATCGGTGAGTACAGAATTATTAACTACTTTCTTTCAGCGTTAAAATCTCCGATATGACGAGGAGTAATCATTTCAATGAACTTCGAGCGATCACCTCCTATGAGAAGACTATCCCAATTATCTTGTCCTTTATTGCTGTCCTTAAAAGGATCATTACACTCTTAAAACTGGAATGGGCTTAGATTTAATCTCATCCCAGATGGATTACATTGAATCCATATAAGACACACAATGGATAAAGCCCCGACTTTTTACACTTACAAATTACAGATTAGCCTGGATCGATTTAATGCTATACATATTATAAGAAAGACAATTTAGAGACAGTCGACAAAATGAATTTGAACGAAATTAGACCATTACCTTTATACTTATTTAGGAAAGAATATTGTTTAGGTTCAATATGCCCTCAGACAAACTATAATGACTGAATTCGTTTAAAATAGTGCGTTAGAATCAATATTATCGTACTTAGACCTAGGTTAAGAAAGCTGTATCGTTGTATCCTTGAAAGAAGGAAACGAGAGGAATCTACGGACGTAGAATCGCGGCTTTTATTGAAATTTTATTTGATGAAACAAACCATGGCGAAAAATATTGGATCCGCGGAATCCAATTTAAAAAAAAAGTTGTTTTATGCTTATGTTGAGAGTGAATTTCAAAGTTATCAAATATCAATTGAATTTTTTTCAGCTAACATGAGATAGGAAATAATACGTAGGAAATTAAATGGGATTACATATATCAAAAGATGGAAAAATCGAAATGAAATTGACTTAATTTTAATATTTAACAGGCAGTTATACAATCCGTTTCCACGTCTTCATCAGATAATATAACACATGAGCAATGTATTTCAGAGCATCACAAAATTATTAACATTAATTTGTCCTTCCTTTGAAGATAATGTCTAAATAGTTCAATTTTTCTTAGATAACTTTTTATTTCTAACAAAATTAAAAAAGTAGGCTCCTCTTTGTCCAAATATAAAGTTAACCAGAATCAACTAATTATTTGAAGGATTAACCTCGTAAGTTAAAAAATAATGTTTTTGATTATTATTTATTTGTGACAAAGAATTATTTCCTAAGTTTTTCCCAGCGTTAAAGTCTCCAATGAAACTAGAACCTATTACCAGCGTTAAAGTCTCCAATGAAACCAGGACTTAAATTATCATAACTTTTAAAGGCTCCTGAATTGATTTAATACCAGGGAAATAAGGTTGAAAATAGGTCAAATAATGACTGAAAAATTAAATTAGAAGGAATATAAATAACCACCTCCTCTGAGGAAGAACTATTTCAACCCTTTAATGGATTACCCTTATCTACTTCGAAGATTGCTTCATTTGATTTAATCTCAGAGAGATGTACTGACAAACAACCTAACAAATTTTCTCTACACATCATTTTTAACGCATTCTGCCCTTAAGGATTACGTTTTAACCGTTATAAATAACACATAGTCCTAAACTGATTTAATTTCAGAGAAATTAAATTGAGTGAGAACGCGACAAAAAGTGTCTATAAGTTCAATTTGACCTTTGAGCTATCATCATCTTTGAGAAGACTAGTCAAATCATCTTGTACTTTATGGCTGACCTTAAAAAATTGGCCTTATACATTTAAAACTGGAATGCTGTATCATTTCATTTAATCTCAGAAACGTTACATCACACATAGTGGCTAAATATTTAATTTTAACGCACTTTATCCAATCCTTTGAGAAGGACGAGGAGTTGCATCGCCTCACTCTTTAAAGGAGGAAACAAAAGTACAAAAATAAAAAAATAGAGAAGACATATTAAATTTGATGAGTAAAGTAGGTCAAAGACCATTTTTAAAAAATTATTCGGAATCGTTTAGGCGCCCTAACGTTAAATAATAACGTGTAGTTCTTATATATTACGCAGGCCGGGGACCAGGACCCGAGGGGTTAAAAGCCTGGGTAGGCCCGTACCCCATGCGTGTACTTCTTAGTGGCCGGTTGTTTCATAATTTATTGAAGTCGTGAGGAGCGGTCATGAAAATTCAATAATAATAATAAAGGTTAAATAATAATTTAAGGCAAATCTTCTAGACCCTCCCGAAAAGAAGAAGCCCTCCTAACCCAGCTTCGAATTAGCCTCTCCCGACTCGCCCATAGTTTCCTCCTTGAAAGAACTCCTAAACTTATATGTCCACTGTGTAAAACTACCATCACAATATCCCACATCCTAATCGATTGTCCTTTATGCACCTCTAAAAGAACTCTCCATCAAATTCCCAAAGTACTCCAATCTATACTAAGCAACAACTCAACATCAATAACTTCTTAACAGACATCGAACTAATTGATAAAATATAATATCCCATCCCCTCGATTCTTGTTTCCTTTGCTGGTTCCCCGTGTTGGCGGTGTGGTGCGGCTAACTTCTCGGGTGCTGGTCCGTCTTGGGCTGGATTGAGGGGTGCCTCCCTGGACTCTGAGGTCAAGGAATCTCCAGCAATCTTGGTGGTGACTACACACCGACCGCTCCTCGATAAAATCCTGCGTTTTAAGCACCATGTAAAACATTTAATTACAAATCGTTATAACAATAAAAAAATTATTTTTAGGCCGGATTTTAAATTTAGATGCAATCTTTTCTTTCAATATCCACTTTTTTACTTAAAATTTCTCACTCATCTTGTTTCGATGTTATTACGAGGGATAGAAAACAAAATTTATCTCCTTGGAAAACTTGGAGTTAAGGATCTTCGGTGAGCTCACAAAAGAAACGACAATTCTTTACGTTTTTGCCAAGCTTTCGACGATTATATCGTCATCATCAGGGCTGTTTTATTGTATGAAAATACCGCAGTTAGGACAGGTTGGATAATTTCAAAACACAAAATTAAAAAACCAATTTTTTTTACTTTAACTAGATGAGTATTGAAATATATCTTGAGAAAAAGAAACTGCATTTATAATAAAATTATTTAAAATTAGGTGAAGATAAATATCTAAACATTAACTGTATGGAATAAATTAAAACAATAAAAGCAACATAATATAAAATTAAAACAACAACAACGAGATAGTATAGGCTATACAAGGACATGCCTCTTTTTTTAAACAAAATTACTTTTTTTCAGGTACATTTGAATATCACAGTTGACATTAATTAAGCCGTTTTGAAAATGCAAGATATATAGATAAATGAAATTAAAGTGCTAACTTTTGCCACAAGGGAGAAACATACAGTACAGCTTAATTAATTTTAACTGTGATATTAAAATATGCCTGAAAAAAGGTAATTTTATTAACAAACAGTGGCATGTATATTTTAGGGGGGCCGCGGTAGCCAAGTGGTTAAGGCGTCAGACTTTCGGCTAGTAGATACCGCGGTCGTGGGTTCGATCCCACCGTCGCCTCTGGACTTTTTCTGACGCCTAAGGGAACCGGTGGCCGCATTTGAAAGAGAATGACACGGTACTCATCAATGGCAGGAGCGGGATGAGATCTCATCGACCCTGAAATTTGTCCCAGCCTCCTTCAAAAATTAGATGAAAGAACATCAGCGCACAGGGGGCTCAAATTCACACAAATGAAGCCAGGGATAAAGTACAATAAGCTATACGGCCGCGATGCTCAAGAGGGAACTCCTCCAGTTGCTGGTATCCACTGTAAAAAAGGAAAAAACTTTTCAGAATATTGGTACGAGAGTTATAGGTTTATAATTATTTGACATTAGAACATCCGGGAAATAACCTTCAGACGGACATTGGTTAATTAAATCTGTTAGTGGTGTAATTAAGTGGGTCACAACACTTTTTAAGAAGTTATTGCTCACATTATAATAAACACTTGCAGTAGAATTCTTTAACTTAAATTGAACTAAAAGAACCTAGTAAATATTGGCTTCAAAAACATTACAAACCAAAATATTATATAGAAAGTGTGTGGTTTTCTTCTAAAGTTTAAACTACAAAACATGCATTTATGAGAGTAGTTGTATCAGAAGATTATTCCACTGATGTTCTTCGTTTTCACTTCTAAAAAGTGCAATTAAAAACTGCACTGATAAAAACTGAATGAAAGACCTAAATTGGGAGACGTCTCCGTACAGCTACACTTTATCCCAAAAAACTGAGTCATGCCCTTTCTTGGTGCTACCCTTGTGCTCGAAATTGCCTTGCCTTCATTCACTTTTTAATCTTAAAAATCTCTTGCATTACCTTGTTTTAAAATAAACCGAAACTATGATTTGTGCAAGGCTAATTGAGGTTAAAGAATATGTTTCAATTACAGTACCATTCGACTCGGTCCTGTTAGGAAAAGGGTTGATATTTTTACATTTAATTACCGGATTAATCACGTCTCAGATCCAAGGTCTGTCCAGCCTCTTAGCCGCGTCTCCGAGGTTTCATCTACTTTGGGGAAAAACACGCGGTGAGCGGTCGGTGAAAGGGAAGAGCCTTCCATTATGTAAGTGAGCCGCACCGGTGAAGATAAACACATTTAAATTCCCTTCCACCTTCCAGAAGAGCGGACCGACCTTCGGCTCCACTAAGTCAGGTAGTGCTTTTATAAAATATAGAAAGCGTTTGTTGATTTTCTCTTAAACGGTGGTATCTGGATGATTTCGTTTATTGTCTAACATACGAAGAATTTCGTCTCTCAGCAGGATGGCATAAAACCAAAAGAAGTCAAAGAAATACGGTTTGAAATATTCAATAAACTTGACATCCATTGAAGCTTGGGTAACAAAGGCTAACAACAATTATTGCTGTTGTATAACGCTTTTTCTACTTCAACTTTGTACTTACATTAGTGAGCCTGAGAATGAACGTAGTAAATTTATTTCATAGTTAGTCGAAGCAGACGTCTTATTTTCAAAATTTGATCCGTTTCGAGGTTTCTGCATCACAAGATATCACTGAATTTTGGTTTGGAAATAATCAAGGAAGCTAAGGCTCCCTTGACAGTTCTAAGTTCAATTAAATAATAATGGCAAAGATTTAATAATGTAATTATTGTATGGTTCACGAGGTCGACCACAGACAACTTTGTAGCAAGTGTGTATCAACTGTGGAAAACGAAAATTATCTACCAAGACATCAGATAAAGCTATTGGTGCTTAATAGTGGCTATAGCGAGATAAGGTAATTGGAAAACCTGATTTTATCTTCTTCCTTGGTGTGAATGTATTTATTGGCGTGAGTGTTATGTTTCTGTGGACAAGTATGAGGTAAATGAGCACCTCATTGACAAAACGAGTTATTGTTTGTTCTATACAACGCGTACTCCAATTTTAACTATAGATATGTGACTTAGGTCCGATATTTTGAATGTATTTATTGGCGTGAATGAGATGAGGGCGTCGACCAAGTTGTCTTCCAACCGTTTCAATTAACAAGAATTCGTTTACTTATTTCAGGTTTGTTAAAGTAGGTGGGTTTTCAGGGGAATATAGTGTACCCTAATTCCTGATGATAAAACACACACCAATCAAAACGACCCAAATGGAGCACTTTTCCTAACTGATATGCGAAAAAAATTGTTGAAGCATCAAGAATTCTACCTTTTAGACAGGTTTATAAAGTTAATCTAGTATGGATGACCACTAGAAACCGTGGACAAGACACAATTGAAAGAATATATGGCAATAACTTACTCAAAGATCAGAAAAACCATGGACCCATACCTACTCGTGGTTTTTATGTTCTTTGTCAGAATGAATATATTTGTTGGCATGAGAGTTATGTTTGTATAGACAAATATGGGGCAAATGAGCACGTCTAACGACCTATGTTGTTTTTTGTGTGATATGTTGAGTCCTGGTTTAACTACCAATGTGTGACTTAGGTCCTGTCTTTTGAATGTATTTATTGGCGTGAATGAGATGAGGGCATCGACTCGAATTAACAAGAATTTGCTTAAGCTTTCAGATTAGTTGAAGTAGGTGGGTTTTCAGTGGAATGTAGAGTACCTTGATTCCCATTGACTTATACTAATTGAAATAGAAGACAGATCAATCTAAGAAGACGCAAATGGAGCACTTTTCTTAACTGATATGCAAAAAATGCCATTGATGGAGTGGCTGACTGTAAATCTTCAGTTGAAAAAAGTTGGCTGTTGTAGCATCTAGAATTCTACCTTTTAAGCAAGTTTGTAAAGTAAATCTAGTTTGGCTCACTGGGGTGACCTAGACACCAGCTACAAAACACAATAAAAAATAAAAAAATCGGGCAATAACTTCTCCAGAGATCAGAAACACTACATAATACATGCTAGTGCTTACTCGTGGTTTTTATCTTCTTACTTAGTACGGATATATTTATTGGCGTTATTGGTTAGGGTTGTGTAGTCGGGTGTGAGGTGGTCGGGTACGTACACGTCCTGTCGTTCTAGGTTAGTTATTAATACACGTTATTATGTGATGAGAGGACGTACTGAGAATATCAAATGCATCTTCAGTTTAACTGCACATGTGTGAACAATTAATGGTTGAAGTAGTTTTTAGAGTAGTTATAAGAGGTCGGTTTTCAGCGGAACAGTCTTGAGTCCCAACTACTTAAACTAATTGTTAAAAAGAGGATACATTAATCAAAACAGACAAAAATTGATTGTTTTAGAGATGCCATTAAAAGAGAAGATAATTGTTTTTCAACAGGAAAACATTAAGTAAACTGTATATAGTAAACAGGTATAACGACAACATCGAGGAATTAACTACACTGCTTTATAATCAATGAACGCGTAGATGTACGTGATTATTTTTGCTGCGACAGGGCCGCTGACGTTTTCCTGTGCAGGAATTTGTTCAGGTGTTCCCAAAAGGTGAAAACTCTTCGAGAAAGGTGATCCAGAGAATGGCTGGATTGGATAAGGTAGGTTGATTTTTTTTCCGACAAAGTCATCGGAGAAGCGAATCCGGCAGTCACCATGAATGGTTGGTTTTTTTTTATGACGAGCCGGACTAGGAAATTTTTGTTATTTTGGCTACCGGAACGGAGATAACCCATTTCTCATCGTAGTTCGTATTTCTTTCGCAAGAGGTTACACAAAGCGCAAAGGGAATTTGTTGGGCCTTGTTTCCAATCAATTATACGGGATGCAAATTTCAACCTGTTGCACCCCGACGGATATAGATGGTGAGAAACTGCCATCGTCATAGCTGGATTTCTTAGCTGCCTTTCTCCAGAACGTTTCAATCAATTCCGAACACAGGTTAAACACCCACAATCATTACATACGTTCTGATATACGTATTTTCTGAGTGTATGTACATAAAAGGTAAAAGTTTTTAATTTTTTATGTTTTTTTTAAAAGTTGGTTACAGCCATTTTTAAAAGGACGAAAGGACATTTCGGAATCCTTCGTCATTTTCAAGTACATGATTTATTTTTGAAAAATATTTGATAATTCCTGAAATAAACCATGAAATATAAAGACGAAATAAAAAAAAACCTCTTCAGGCCTTTTATTCTATAGCTTAGATTTTTCTTTACTTTCGGAGGCTTAGTTTAGGGCTTAAATCTGACAATTAATTAAGGTTTTTAGTTTAAATAAAAAATCAGTGGCACAAGCGGGATTCGAATTCACGACTTTCGGCTAGATACCCCGCTGCTCTATCACTTGAGCTATCGTGACTTCGATCCACTCGGACACTAACTTTCCATCTCAACCCTGGTCGGTGGTTTGAATCCCACACGTGACACTAACTTTTCATTTCAAAATACCTTACCCAAAAGGTCAAAACTAGTTTTGTAATTAAAAAAAAAATTGGCCTACTTTACTTAAAGCGTGTTTTTGTTTTTGTAACTTTTTATAAATTTAATTGTATTACAAATTTTTATCGCAGTTATCTTATTAAATTTTATATAAAAAGTTCAGTAATAAACGTACTCTGTGTTGTTTCATGAAAATGTATTTATAAGCGTGAATGCTTTAATGTGTATAGTGTAGAGGAGAACATATCGAATACTCCATCCTCTTTCTTGAATGGTAACATAATAACGAATGCATTTCGGAGTGTGTTTAAGAAACTGCAAGCATAGGGAGAGAAATGACCTTGTTTTTTCGACAACCTCTGGAACATAATTTTGGTGGTGGTACAAGGTATAAGACCGACAGCGTGATGCGTAAGTTCAGACAGACTTAGAAGAACATGAATGCATGTGCATCCACATCCTTCATGTCTGGGTTTGAATTCTGTGAGAATGAATGCCTGCCTATCGCCCAGTATTCCTGTCTTAATTGACCATTCCAAAATTGTAAGGTCATCACATTTGTTATTAAAAGTAAAGCTTTAAGAGTAGGTCGGGCATGGGCTATAAACGTTTTTGCAGATTGTCAAAAGATGGTTCGTTCCTTCATTGCACACTGTGTTCTTGGTTATTCTACAATGTGCTCTGAGTATGGCTTAAATCACTTCTCTTCTGTTTGCCCCATAAAATGTCGAGTGCTTTGTTTCCCGCGGAACATCGGGTCAGATGCATTTCAACTTATGCCATTATACTGATCCTAAATGCGAAATCATATCCTCTATGATGATAGGGTCTCTGAACCCTCTAAAAAATTATGTTCCGTTGAAGGAAGATTGAACGACCTAAGATTATCCCATAAGATGGGGAATTAGGAAAAAAGGTCATCCAAGTTGTGGAGGGTGGAAAATCGTTAGAACATACCTGTCACTTTCTGTACATATGATTTTCATATATCGACTACGTGCAACTCGGCGCTAAAGTTGGTGCAGCTAGGTAGGGTTGAAGGTAAAGTGATACCTTCTGTTACCGCTGATACAAGCTCCATCGGGTCTTCTAGAGCGGCCGGTGTAGACAACAGTGTCTATAGAATGAGACTCTTAATCTTGGTGAATTCTTGATTGTAGATGGGTAGCATAGAAATTTGAGGGAAGGGATGACTGGTTACAAAATGGGTGTGTCTAGTAGGTGGATATAAGCTATTTTGGGTATTGTTGAATACAGGAAGAAGGTGGTTAAAAGAATGTTTCGATAAATCAAGTTAATCGACCTGTGGTATTTTCAGCTTGGGAAACGAAGCGTTTTAATGTTGGCTATTGTTGACTCCATAACAAGTTAATTAACATAGTGACAAGCAGAACTGGTTCTTAAGAAATAATTCAACATAAATAATCATAGCTTTTGTTGATGCTATGAGTATAAAAGATTTTTAGAAGAAATTAGCTTTTCAATATAATTTCAATATCCTTTGGGGTTATCTAGCATATAAGAATTGTTTGTAGTAAAGTGTAAAATGGACAAACTTATTAAATTCTCTAGTTTTCGTGGTCCGCTTGACCAATTAATATTTTTCAATTAAGGTTTTTAGTTGAGATAAAAAAAACTAGTGAATTTAATAAGTTAAAATGACGCATACTTCACTAAAGCCCCCCCCCCCGTGGCCATTTCATTTGTCGCACACAATCAAATAGATTACACGACATTTGAAAAATAGCAAAAAGGAGGGAAAATTCAAAAGATGGGGTCGAGATGGGAAGTTAGTGTCCGATAGCTCAAGTTGTAGAGTAGTATCTAGCGGAAGGTCGTGGGTTCGAACCCCGCTCATAACATTGACTTTTTTAACTCAACTAAAAACATTAATTATTTGAAATGAAAACCTTGCATTGTAAATTATCTACACTTAAAAAATCTTGTTTTATTTCACAAAAATGCGTAACAAATTATTTTATTTTGAATAAAGCTTCTATTAAATTCTAATTATATAGGATAATTAAATAATAGTTCGCAGGTCTAGGAATCCAACATGAAACTAACGAGTGTAAAGAAGTGTTATATCACTGTGACGAAGGTATAAACTTCGGGACTTCCTGGCGCGACGGGAATCTCTAGAAAAAAAAGTCTTCCTCCTCACAACTCGTCCTCACACTTGTGACTTGTCACGCGATTTCATAGTGGAAGGGTCAAAGGGGATTAAGTCAAACAGAGCAGGAAGCAAGGAGAATACCAACCCGGATCGTTGTGCAACCAACCGTTTGTCCATTTCACAATGATTTCAAATTCCGAACGAACCAGATCCAGACTTTTCCCAAAAACCCGGGCGTCAAAAATATCACGACTTCCTGCTAAAGCTCAACGGAAATTAATTAATGAAGATGCCTACGTCAATGAGAGATCATATAAATGGTAAACAGTAGGAGATAGTGACAAGGTTGTGTAACAGACTTGGCCAGTACTTATTTATGGGCGCTGACGATCTTAGGCTCGCTGCTGTCGCAAGCGAGGGACGTTTCGCGCTTTCCCGTTTTTTAGTACATTATGCACTTTACCCGTGAGGAGAAAGGATAATATCTGGGTGAAAACCTTGATATGAGGAGAGAGAGCATTGTGAAGTTAAGATAATGAACAGTTGTCAACAGTTGGAGCAGTGCTGATTGCAATCTGTTCCAGACCTAATCGGCGCTTATTCTCGGTCTGATGTGTTTCGTACAAGTTTTACCTAAAGACAAATTTCACGGCCCTAATTCAGTCCGCAGTTATGTAGTTATTCTCTTGGTTTTTACGTTTACTTCTTGCTAGTTTGATCATAAACATTTCATAGTAGTTATCGAAGGAATGCGAAGTTCTGCAAAACTTACGTTTTATGTAAGATTAAAGGTTTCTATTTCTTGATTATTATGTTAAGTACTGTAGTAAATAGTTACAAAATACTTGTCCATAATAGAAGAAATATTTAAATTAGTTATATTTAGATTTCTCCATAACAGAGCTGGTAATAAATCAGTGGCTGTAATGGTTAGAATGTGACACGGCGACCCATCACTGTCGGATGCAGGATGCAGAGTACTTATTATCACTTTTTCTCTTCTTTTAAACACCGAAACTCCGGATCATAAAAAAATCGTATATCGTTAATTTTACTTACACCGGAACTGATGTCCACAACGTTGATCTATTTCAACGACATTACAATTTAGAGACATCCCATTTATTTTGCAATGTGGCATATCTGACAATGTGCAATCCTAAAAAAGCCTAATTGGATAGCTCAACATTAGGATTATAAGTAGGGCGAGACGAGGCAACATTTCCGTTCAGAGAATTTTGCCTGTCTCTCTCTAGATAAACATGGTATTCTGTTACTCTTTTACAAACTTTGCCGGTAGATTCTACATTTAAAATGGAACAAAAAAGTACTAATTAACTATGATCTGAATCTCAACAAATTCTGAGTTATACCCCCTTCTCTGACTTTTTAAGATTCCACGACCTTGCTGTAAATAAACAATGATAATTCCAAAACTGAAAGGTTTTGGACAAATCCGAGGAAACCATATCCTTTGCATTTTTTAAATCTTTCCACCTTATCATCTGTCAACCAGGGTATTTCCTTTCCTTCATCAATTTTTTTCATCTTTCCAAAAAACACATGTATTGAAAAGGATATTAAATGGAGTACGTTTACTGAAATTTTCTGATCTCTAGGTTTGAAAACATTAGTTTAGAATCAACATAGTAAGTTTTCAACTTTGAAATTTTATTTTTTCAATGTTTTTGGTACTAAAACGCTTATTTCACGACGTTTACAAGTTTAGTACTGATTACATCTTATTGGAAATTTAACGTAGTTTTCAATGACAACAAAGCATTTGTCGAAAACCTTTTAGTTTTGGAATTATCATTGTTTATTCGAAGCAAGGGAGTGAAATCTGAAAAAATCATAAAAAGGGGAGTAACTGAGAAAACTGTCGAGATTCGGACCCTAGTGAATTAAAACTTTTTGGTTCCATTTTGAATTTACAATCTACCTGCAAAGTTCCGAATATCCTGTATAGATTTATTTTTATTTTGTTAGCTTAAATAAAAATTTCGTCGAGTACTCTGTCAGACTGATACAGGTTAGCGTCGTACAAGGGTGCATTATTGGCCCCATCCTTTATACCGTTTAGTCTGCTGACTTTTCTACACGACCCAATATTATCGTTACTAACTGATTATACAGCAAATATTTTTCTAACGTGAATCCTATTCAAGCAACCTCTAACATCAGGAAAAACCTTGATTTGATCAATTTGGGAAAAAAGTGGAGAACAAGAGAACGCACCCTTGAGAAAAAGTCCTGCTCTCTATTCTACACCAACAGTAAGAAACTACCGACTTCGCCACTTAACTCTGATACTTAGGACTTACTTTATAATCACTCATTATAATCACCTCCTCTCCCTCCAAGCAGAAACCTCACGATAACATTTATTATTTTTATTTTTGTTTAATATACCTCTTAATTTTCTCTTCTGGCTCGCCTTACTGGCGTACATTGTGCCATTGCATTTTTTAAATTGTGACTTCATAGAAGGTTATTATATTTTATCTCAAGTAAATTATTCTTAGGGGACACCAGTCCCAGAATAAAGTTAGTTTTCTTCTTCTTCTTCTTACTTAGATAGCGGACAGTCGTGGAATCCTTACCCAAGACTTGGACAACAACGAAAACTTTAATGATCGAAGTCTGTTTTGACTGTAAAAACACAACTTACACCATACAGTTCATTACTGGAACCACTTTGTACATAAGGAATGGAACTATGTGGTTCCGATAAATCATTCTATCTCCAGCGCACCCAATCCTTCCAATCAAAAATTTTAAGACAAATTGCCAAAGTTCTACTACGATCCTAACATCACTACAGATAAGAACTGCTCCAATCCTGCTTCCTTAAGTTTCTAAGTCTATCCATCCTAAACCTATTGCTCAAACCATTTTTATAATTTCACTTCCGGAGAACCAGCCAAGTCGCCTCAAACTATGTTCGCTTTGAGCCCTTTTCTTTAATCTTTCATATTTGCCATCATTGGCAGCATGGAGAAACCACTCTTTACCATGTGTCTTCTCCGGGTGCAGTGTTGGCCATAGCATCCAGCTTGCCACAGGGAGAAAAACTTACAGGCAGATATGTGTAATATGTGTTAACATGTATAAGCGGCTACAAATAAATTATTTAAAAAACTTTCCATAGACATCTGAGCATACGTAAATATAAACGTTTTGAATAAAAATACACAATAAATAAATGTGTAATTTGACGGAGGATTTGTATCAGTGCTTTCATAAATAAAAATTTTCATAGTAACTTTAACATTAAATAATTTCTTACATTTCTTTGGACTTTGACCTGAGTAAAGTTCGTTTGATTTTCACCATTGTCCAATAGTTGATGTAACCACGTTGTACACGTTCTCTCTAATGCTCGTTTCGTGTGGCCTATTCTGTTAGGCCTCCTTGTAATAAGCTCGTGACTCTCCGGCTTCTTGAATTATCACTTACTTAAAATCCAATTTTGATAATTTCCATTACGTCTTAATGGGCCTTTCATCAACCCAGGCGGTCATTTCAGTCGGTCTATCAAAACGGGCAAGTTAAGTAGAAATTTATATAACATGACGAGGTATTTAAAAAGAATAAATAAAATTGCTTTATAAATCGGTTCCTTGTCTTTGAATAATGATCTCTTATTATCATTCCAAGCGTCCTCCCCCGGGGGGCGATAGCCCAAAATCAACATACTCGAATTTAAAAGATGAAATAAGGCTATAAATAAACGTAGATCTAACATTGTCGGAAGAACCCGTAACAGAAAAAGATTTACATAGAGTCATTTACTTGCCATTTATTAAAGGTCGTGCAAGTTTCAGGTACAGTTCGCTTCCGTTTTCCCGTTGTGAAATGCCATAGATTGAAAGGGGGCTAAAGGAGAAAGGGTGATAATAGGTGACCTCGTGATACCCAGGTGCCCATTGTGATAACTGCTCCTAAGACCTAAGCGCCCTGAAGTTATCATAAACTTTCCATCGATATCGCAGGTTATGATCGGGTGCGGGGCTGTTTAACGGTTTGCGGATTAAATAATACCGATGATATTAAGTAAGTCTCACGTTCCGACACAATATATTGCACGATTCGCAAAACAAAACAAAAAAAACCCTAAGAAGTGTGAAGTTCAAAAAGAACCCCAGAAGGGATGGTATAATAAAAATTCATTGAAGGGTAACGATTACGAAACTAGAAAAAGTCAGATATATGAAGATAAAAAGATTAATTATGAAAAAAACCCAGTAAGAAATATGATTTATATGTAAGAACACCAACCATATGGGTAAAAAACAACTCGGTATTCAACAAAAAAGATTATGTCTTTTGGTGAATGTCTTAGTTCCAACATCTGCAGATGAACAAACGAAAATTTATTAATCCATAAACTTTTCCCGAAAGTATAAACTGTAGGAATTTCCTGGTGAAGCAATACTTGACAACTTACGAGTTTTTACCCAAAATATAGACAGCACTCGTTCGACGAACACGTTTTATTCCAACTTCTCCGATTTTATGAGCAAATTGTTTGTCTTGTTTCTTTAGTTCTTCATAAATATTATTTACGGCTGTAATAGTTTACGTAATAATTTTTAACAGCATGCGCGCTGGTGATTGAAATTCTTCCCGGGCCACTGTACGTGATGAATCCCCCCAGTGCAATTTCCCCCCCGGCCAATCACGGCCCCGATCTGGAAATTAATAAAACAATTAGATTCCACTGGCAATTCAGTTTTATGACGACTTTAACTAAGAATTCAATTTATTTTCACTTTAATAATGTATTAAAGTATTTAATTTAATTGATACTCTTTGTGAACTGAGTTTTAGAAATTTGAAATTTTAGAGGCTTTTTTCTGATTTGTCTGCTTATTTGATCTTTCATAATCATTCAGGTTCTTTTATTTTCGCAAATTTCCGACATTTTATTTCGCGAAATTAGAACCATTCACGAAAACCGTGTGATACTAACATGGTTTACTGTTGTGCTATTTCTCATAGAATTTTAAATTTTGGTTTGCTTTACTTTTTCAATTTGGGAATTGAAATTAAAGATAAAAGAATCAGAAAGAAGAAGCAAAGTATAGTGAGAAAGGAAGGATCCGATTTTCATTAACTCACAACTAAAAGTTTATAAATTTATTGAAAAACCTATGAATAATTTCCGTGAACACAGAATGAAAAACTTGAAATTTCGTACATGTATATTCATATTGTTTTAATAGTGCAATAAAATTGAACATAATTTTTTAAGGCGCGAGTAACCATATTCCCGCGACGTTTTAGAATCACCTCATTGGAAAGGATTTTGTCCAGCCCTATATAACTTGTTATTGAGACAAGCTTAGACTACAGTAATACCAAAAAACCTAACCTTAAAAAAAGTTCCAGACCCCTTCCAAAAAAATTTGCCTATCAAAGTAGTGATATCTACATTGTGGCCAAGTCCTTTCTTTTTTAGTTCTTAGTTTTTACCTGAGAAAACTCAAAAGTACAGGTAATATTTTCAGATTCGCTCCCAAAAAAACAAAAAAGTCACCCTATCAAAGTGATGTCTACGTTATGGCAAAGTCCTTTTGATTGGTTCTTACTTTTTACCAGAGAAAACTCAAAAGTACAGATAAAATATCCAGATGCACTTCCAAAAAAGTAAAAAAAAAAAAATCAGCCTATCACAGTAGTGATGTCTACATTGTGGCCAACATCACATCATTCCTACTTTTATGAGCATGAGGATTAATGCAGGACCATATTACTCATTCAGGGTAGGTGGGAACAAGGAAAAGGTCACAACTGACAAAAATAGAAAAAAGTTCCAGACTTCTCATTTTTCATTCAGAAATTGGCCAAGTGTTAACGAGTAAAAATAAAAGAACTATGTTGCTCATAAAAGTAGGAGTGAAGTTAGGTTGACCGCAATGTAGATATCATTATTTTGATGGGCCGACTTTTTCATTTTTTTGGAAGGGAGTCTGGAAATTTATCTTTTATTTTGAGTTCTCTCAGGTTATTATAAAAAAAAAGAATGGACTTGGCGTCCATGTCATTACATTGATAGGCTTTTTTAGGGGGGTCTGAACTTGGCCCTTTTTGCACGGTGGTTGTTTTGGAAGAGTCCCCTTGGTTGTTTTCTCGAAGCACAGGAGCGATATGCATATCGTAGATTTTCTCTTATAAGATCGTTTGGGCCTCTGTTGAGGATAGATAGATAGAACTGATTGATTTATACTTTATTTACATAGAACATTTCTTTCAGTTTCAGGAGAAGTTGCGGGGCACTATCCTATTATCTATTACATCCCGTTACAATAATTTATCTACTTGATCCCTAGTCCAAATATAGAAGTTTCAACAATATTGTGCTCATGGAAAATTACGAAAAACCACAAGAATAAAACAGCTCTGTTGAGGAATTGTAAGATTCCCCCTGTTGTCACGTGTATTTACATTTTCCTTACTAATAAAAATAAATAAGTATTTTAAATTAATCAGCTGGCACAGATCGTAGACTTGTCTAAAATATATTATTTATATCTTAGTTTTCTTTAAACACGATTTATAAAAAAAATTCACTCCCGGAGGCCGTTTGGGCAACCAAACCCACCGTTTTAATCAAGCAATTGAACCCGAAATGTGTAATGAAACTTTTTTTTAATACATCGATTTCAAACCTATCCTCCTCTCCTTAATGCAGTACAAGTTTTCAGAAACGTTTAATTTTCAGATTTTTCCCTTTACTTATACAATATACGTAGGAATTTTTACCAAATTTCACGGTTCTAGCTATACGGGAAGTGCCTTATACGCCAATTTTGATGATAAGCATAAACCCCACCCCTCTTAAGTGGCACTAATTCTATACCATGTAAAGACCAAATTTTATATAGAAAAAAAATCCCATTTCACCAATTTAAATAAACAAATGTCAGAGGCGCATTCCAATCGCTCCCACGATCCATCGGGTTCCCTATCGATTGGGCGTTGCAAGAAAATAAAAACAAAAGGACATTCCGAGTTGGGAGCTCCATGAAAGTACTTGCTACGTCCGGTGAGTCTATTCCTTTTTTTTTGTGAAAAGAAATTCATTTGCCTTTCCATCTTCCGGGAGTGCGCCCGCTCCTTTCATAAAAAAAATTTAAAAAAAATAAATAACTTTTGTTTTATAGAATTATTATAATAGTTTTTAAAAGAGCTTTGTATATTTCATTTATGCTAAGAGAAGCAAATAAGTTCATTTTTTCCTGTGGTTTCATTCTTTTCATTTCAGTTCAGAGTAGTTTTTTATTTTTATAATAAGAGCAATTTTTTTATGTTTCAAACTTTTTATTTATTTCTTTTCCTCTTTAAATTTTAATTTGTGGATATACTTGACGCCCAAGTCAGTTTGGAGTGATCATAGGGAACCCGATGGATCATGGGAGCGATTGGAATACGCCTCTGACATTTGTTTATTTAAATTGGTGATATGGGATGTTTTTTTTTTCTATATAAAATTTGGTCTTTACAACCAAATATCTTATTTCTACTTATATGGGAAGCGCCTTATAATTTCGATGAAGAGACTACCGTACCCCCCATAGGTGGCTTTAAATTTGGGAAAATTACAATTTTCACATTATTCCCTTCTTACAGTATAAGACCTACCTTTGTAGCAAATTTCACGGTTCTACCTATGTCGGGAAGTGTCTTTCAATTTTCATGGTGAGACTACACCCTACCCCACTAAAGCGGCACTAATTTTTAGAAAATTGCAATTTTCAGATTTTTTCCTTTACTTACTGTATAAACCCTACCGTTTCCGAATTTCACGTTTCTATTCGGGAAATGCCTTATAATTTTGATGATCAGTGAGCCAATCAGTAAGAATAATGCAAATTTTGAAATTCTTCCCTTTCAAAAAGGCTTAATATTAAGGGCTCAAATTTACAATGTTTTAAGGGATATAAGTTTAATTTTTGTTTCAAACATCAAAAACCCATTTTAAGATGAAGCAGAGATATGAGGGTGAGTAAATACAAGTGAATTTCCGGAAAAGATACATATGGCGGCCTGATGGAACTTGGTCAGCGCACTGCCGAGTCAATCAGTCTTACACATTTAACAAAATACGTTTGTGTGAATGCCCTAAAATTATTTTATCTTCTCATTTGAAAGAACTGTGATCAGCCAATAAATAGCGAGTTACCTTAATAAAATTAAACTGCAGGATAAAATATTAATTTAATTAAATTAATTATGCTTTCTCTTAATAGCACAATACCTAATTAACACAATACGTTTGTGTGAATCTCCTAAAAATGTTTTATCCTCTCATTTGAAAGGATTGTGGGTCAGCCAATAAATTTAAATTGCAGGATAAAATATTTATTTTATTTCATTAATTCTTCTTTATCTTAATAGCACAATAGGGCATTTAACACAATTAATTTATGAGAATGCACTATTACGTGGTTTTTCGATCAACTCCCTGGAAAAGATTTTGGTGTGCTCTATCATAGATAACTTGTTATTGAAATAAATTTATTACACAGGATAAAATATTACCTTTTTTAGTCAATTGCCTTTTAACACAAAGTGTTTAACATAAACTTTTACGCGAATACCCGATAAATAAGTTTTTCTTGAGATAAAATTAGACAACAGAGTAGAAGTTATATTTTTTGAATTATTTGTCTGTTATGTTAATAGCACAATAGCAGGATGCAACGGGTTTATATACACGGGATTGTATCGGGTTTTTTAATCTATTCACTCAGTTGAAATGATTTTAGTCAACCCGAAAAAACAAATAATTTGATAACTTTTTATTGGCACAATTTAGGCTGATTCAAGTTATAGAAACGACCTACACGTCATGTAGACAACCAGCCCTTCAGATAAGTCGAGCAGGTCAGAGGTGACAGACTATCAGCCAGCCAGATATCAGCATCCAATTAGCCTAGGGGCCAGAGATGATAAAGCGCCCTTCTTATCCCTTCTTATCATTGTAACCAAACACATCAGCCCTTAGACCAATTAAACTAATTAAAACAAGAATGTACAAAAACCCTCGTATCTACTACGAAGGGGCTCACTCTTACTGTTGCGTTCTGTCCGTCATAGTGTCGGTTCCGCTATTGTAATCTTTTTACAATAAAAATTCCTTTTTAAAAAGTCTCTTCCGCCGTGCGATTATTTAACTTTCATTATTACTATCTTCTTTACATTAATATTTTTTTTATTTTGTTGACAAAGATCGTACAAGTTACACTATAAATGGACCAATATTATCATACTCAGAAAGAGACGATCTTACTAAGAAAAACAATAAACTTATATACAAAAATTGTTTAGAGTGCCCATACAAGGATGTCCATGGTTTGTGATTTTTTGTATTTTCTCTTCCATTTGGATTTAAAAAATCAACAAAAAATACATGAATTAACATTCCGTGCCGTGTAAAAGTTGCAAATGTGCTCTTCAATCAGTCGTAAAGTTTTCGCGATTTCGTGATGTACCCCCGACTCGGTTTCGTAACCGACCTGAAACGAATACTTGTCCGTCCAAAATCGGCGCCGGAGCTTCCGCGAGAAGAGGCGCCTATGCCAATAAAATACCCTCGAGCTCTTTTACATTGGGAATGAAAAAACCTCCGACCTGACCACAATTAACAACGCGGTCTGGCCTTTTTGCTTTCTCCTCGACAAGTGCAAATTCCCAGGTGCTCATCTTGTTCTTTCTTAGATAACAGGTGAGAGCGTCATTCTTTCCTTTCACAGGATCTTCCGTAATTGGCTTTTTCCGAATTCAGAACGAGAAAAATAAAAGCACATTTTAAAATCGTATATATATTACGAAAACTTGCCCTATTTATGACATGACACTTCAAGAAAATACCTGTCATTTATACATGGTAATTTAAATTTATTAGCACGGTTTTATAATGTAAGTGTTATCAGAGTGGATTTGAATGGTTTATCAAACCGAAACCCCACCAGGTCTCACATACTTTACTGATTTCTGCTTATGCAAGGAAAATAAATACGACGACTCGACTGGCTTTACGGTTTTTTACTATCGCCAGCTAATTTACTCCCCAATTCGAAATTTTAATTTAACCAGTTTAAAGCCAGCACTATTTAACAGAGTAATAAATAAATTGATGTTGTCAACTAACCACTCATCGTGTAGATTACGACACAAACTGTTGAATAATTCTTTCCAGTTTCATCGAATTCCTTTTATTTATTATGTGGGGTATTCAATAAAATACTTTTTTATTGGGACTCTCTCACTAATCAAAGCCTGACTTATGCCTTCAATGTTATTAAATATTAAAACGTAAATCTGTGCTTAACATTTTAACCTATGGATTTACAAAAAAAAAAAAAAAAATCATATACTATAAAACAGCAAACGTCCTGTGATTGTTTAATTTTTTTTTTAAACTTTTTGAAAACCATTTCAATTCTTTCCATAAATATTTAGAAATCGTGAGATGCGGTCTGGTGTGATGTAAGTTTCAGAAAGACATTTTCTTTATCGAGCCAACGTTTCGATCTTTATTGAGATTGAATATATAAAAATATATTTTGCATTGTATAAATTCACTTTTTCACATCCAAAACGTAATTGTTAAATGTAAACAATGTTTGTAAATCCCGGGCCCTGAAGATGATCTCAATGAAGATCGAAACGTTGGTGAGATGAAGAAAATGTTTTTCTGAAGTCTACATCACACCAGACCGCATCTTACGATTTCTAAATAATTATCGATTAGCGATCACTAATCACCACACACCTTTCTATAAATCATACTGGCTTAATTCTTCAATGCAGTTATAATCTTTCTAGATTTAATTATTGTAAAATCACACAGGATTTATGAAAGAATTATACAGTTTGGTGAGAATAATTGAAAATGTCTAACTCTTTTCTCAATTTAAAACGGTTCATAGAATCTATCTATCATACTTGTCTCAGCGTAAAAATGTATATTTTGCAGACGCATAGTTCCATCGATTTCAAATCGATACAAAATCAAGGGTTTATTAATTAATTATTGATATTTAAGTCTCGGGTTTAGTGTAAATGATGGTCGGCTAGTCAGCGTAACAGTACTGTCGCACCCAACAACAAAGGTTTATATAACCGCAAAGTTATGTTGGTACGAATTAGGGCAAATCGTTTACTGGAGATGTAGTACCTCGGTGATGATAATGATAAGGGAAATGGGAGTTTTGTATTCACCGAGAATTACAGGCTTCTGGTTATTGTACTTTTTCTTTTTCCTTGGTGCAGTTCGATTGAACCATAATCCTCGATCCTTATCTTAGAAGTTTTATGTTATTGGCTGTCGTTACAATTCTCAGTTCCGGGTCGTTTCTTCTTACTCGTGGCATACCTACACAGGAGGTCATATGTACCATGTCACTTAAGGTTTTTCCTCAAATGCTAATGACCTGTACTACAACTTTATCACTCCCTTGATTTTCACCCTGTCTAACTGTAGCTTTTAAATTCACTGTGTCTGCTACCTCTAGAGTTCGTCCACATCTTTTTGTCATTTTATTGGTGACTATGCCAACCGACCCCCCCCCCCCAAAGGGCACCTACACACATATGCCAGATTCTCATTCGGATATACACATAATTTGGGCAGCATTAGGAGGATGTGGATAAAAAACATACATGGCCAAAGGGGCCCCTGGATAAGTCTACATCCCCCCGATTCCAGGGGATCATTTGCCCTTTGCGTGTGGAGCACCCTCCGGAGAAAATCCACATCTTCAGTGAATTTTCCGTTTTTTGTCAACCCATTCTGAATTTGAGGAGTCTGTGTTGATCGTGTTTTCTTGAATACGGGTTCTGGGCCTATAGGTCTTACAGATCCTTCTGTCTTCTTGTTCATTATTCAGATCTCTTTTTTGTCCTGATAGCCGATATGTTCTCAGGTGGTGGTGTTTTCTTTCCGACGTTTTGGAGATTTTGGAAGCATTCACTTTTTTGTGACCTTTTGCATGCTACTGCTTTTATTACTCTGCGTATTTTTTAAATTTTCTAAAACACGAGCATTGATAGCATGTATTCCAGCTTGAAAGGCCGAACTGTTCTTCCCTAATAAGTTTGGTTGTTCATGTTTTGAGTTTGCACAGATCCGGTCCTTAATTGGGTTTGGATGTGATATATACCATACACATAATTTTATTATTCGGATTTCTTCACCTTTTTTTATAAACTACTAAAACTTTATAGTATGATGCAAAGGATGGATCTGGTATCATATAGTCAGGCCCCACTTTTAAGAATGTGAGTTTGGTTTTATTTATTATTGATGTATGCCCGGAATGTTTAGTCATCCTTCCAATTTGCTAATTTTTGGAGTCTGCATGAGCTTCTCTTTGCATATATGTTTCTAATTGTAGTAGTTGTTTCTAAGACATCTCATGGAGTTGGCGTTATTTCCTCTGGGAATTTTCGGGCAGCTTGGTTTTGTTACACCTTAGTATCTGTTAGAATCGTGCAGGCACTCAACAATGTATGCATAGAGTCTACAAAATAACCTACAATAAAATGTCACTAGAGGTGATGGGATTAGAGATAAGTTGAAAATAAAACAGAAAAGACCAACAACCACCCTACTTGGCCTATCATTTACCCTATCATTTAATTATCTATCCCCACCCTTATTTGCTACCAATACTTATAGACAACTGGTTATGACCCAGCTGATAGTAATGTAAAAAGAATAATAGAGAAAATATCGGTGGCCTCTACGGTTTAGGTTCTGACACGACGCTCATCACCGTAAGGTAAAGGTCCACGGTTCAGATACTTCTACAAATTCAAAAAGCTATCCAGCCCAATTTCTTCCGAGTGAGGAGTGGAATACAGTGTCCAATATTTAACCTGTGTTCTATTACAACCCGCGATAGAATCGGTGAAATTATTGATTCGCGAAGGATGGCCGCTAACATTAAATGACCTAATAAAAGAAAAGTGCGCTTTCGAAACGCTAAAGGCAATAAGCCAAACTATTGTAACCTAAGCACCTATTTATTATAAGCAGTGATAACATGTTAGAAAATAGTTGATTTCATAGAAGATTAATTCGTAAGGAAGGTTAATAGGGCTTTTTAGATTTTTGAAATACGGGCTGTTTATCCCTTTTCATTAGGGCTTTAATTAATTATATGTAGTTTTAGCAATGAGTAACCAGCAAGAGGAAACCTGTTAGAATAGGAACAAATAATCACCGAGAAATACAAAAATTTACCCTTACCTTCCTTACGTCTCCTCCCTTCAAAGGGCGAGACTGAAGGAAGGTGTTAAGTACCCCAGGACCCAAAATTAGAAACAAAACTAGATTAGAGGCCGAGGTCCGCCGGTATGAGGTCTCCCTAAGGAAGGACGGGGAGGTGGAGGAAAAAAGGTCCCGGGTTCGAATCCGACATACCAATTTTTTTTCAAAACTACCGGCACCCTGATTGTTTATATGACCTCTGCTATTGCGAACCCTCGTAAAAAAAATATATAGTGTACACTTTTGGATTGTTAAAGGCTTAGAATGTTCGTTTCTGTTTAGGCGTTTTTTGTCATTTATCAACAGCTGTAGTAAAGTTGTTCCAATCTGTTTGTACCAAACGGTTTTCCGCTTTAGTCATTGTTTAACACGTTTCTATAGACAAGTACTGACGGATTCCCCTGGTAAAAAATGGCATTTTCCACAGTCTTTAATGCGCATCTTTAGCGCATTAAGGGCAGTAATTTTCCGGCGTTGACGATATAAGTTCTGAACCCGAATGGCAATTCATCACTGACGGTGGAAAGTTAAGTGCAGGCCATAAACGACGCGTGCCGGCGGAAATATTTTCCGCTCCCGTAACATCAACCATAACCGACAAAAATTGCCAACAGGATAAAAAAAAACCTGACTTTGATAAATATGACAGATAACGGCGCGACTGACCTCATTAACCGATGCTCCTGAAGTTTTGCAATAAGAATATGCTTTAGATTTTCGAAAGACCGGTGCGAATGACAACCGGACATTACATATGTGTGAGGACACAAATGTAAATTACCCCTGGTCCTAAGTGGAACTATTGAGCTGGATGATTGAGACGGATGTAAATCTTCACGGATAAAGGGAGTCGGTTTTTCGACCTTTCTGAAGAGGGCACGAAGATGACAGTGTTTCATAGGCGGACACTTTAAAAAACAATGATTTATTTCAATGGCGCTTTCACTCTTTTTCCCTTGTGCGAGGTCGTACCCTCCTGCGGACCGTGTCGTTTTCAAGTTCAATAGGATTTCGCGGTTTACATGTCAGCGGTTTTTTCTTCCGATTTCTCCTATGAACGTTAAGAACGGTCAGATCGGTAACGTCTCCCGTTACATGACGGTTTCTTTTTTGTAATATTATTATTATTATTTATAGCGTAGAAGATGCGGGATACAAAACATCTTTTCGTAACCCGCCCTCAACATGCAATTATCCTGTCGGTACAAATACGACGCCATGTTGAGAGGGATACAACAAAGTGCACTCGAGGTACATAACAGTCCTGGTGGGAGAAACGATTAATAGGCTTAATAGTTTCATTGCCTTTAAACCTGAACTATCCGACTCTGAAGATTCCCCAAAGACCTCAGGCATAATGGATATAATGATAAAGAAAACGGAAACAAACTTGATTAAAAATAAGGATGAAAAGAAATTTATTCTCGAGATGGGTATGAGGTAGGTAAATGACCTTGGTCATTTCAAACCCCAACGCATCAGGTTTTAAATCTAAACCCCCTCACCCTTAAATACCCACACTTTTTCCTTTTTACACACAATTTAATCAATTAGGATTGCTAAGTACTCGATATTTCACGGGAGGCCCTCACACACTCACAGTTACGCTAATAAATACATTCACTTTTCATGCTCACTAAAGGGAACAGGAAACCAAATACGTATATAGAGTAAAATAGCCCTGTTTGTCGTTTTTCAAAAATTAGAACAGTGAACCCACCTACGCGCTGCCATACTCAAGCACAATTGGGTGGCATTCTACACGCTCTCTATACGGAGCCAAAGGATTTTTCCACCTCCCGGTCGGCCTAGGGAGACAGCATAGTGGCGATAGAGCCAAGGTGTGACACCTCCCAATTAAGTGAGACACATCGAGCAACCTTTCTTTCCATTCCGGACAAATCGGCGGGCGTTAGTACAAAATTAAGTGTCCGGGTGTCAACCTCGCAAGGCCTATTCTTCATCGGGTGAGGATGATCCGACGAATTTAATTAATGCAGTTATATTTGACATTATCATATAAAAATTGTACAAGAAAACAAATAAATAAAGGTACAATTTTAGAATATTAAAAATTATAAATTAAAAACAAACAAAGCCAAATAAACAAATAGTTTTTCATTTATTAGGCGATTGACAATTTTTTGATTAGTGAAAAACTAAATTAGAATAACCAGATAACACCATTAGATAAATTATTTGGCTTCATTTGAAAAATTGGTTTTATCTTCAAAAAATGATTCAGTTAAAAAAAAAATCGATTTTATGAAAGTAATTATTTAATAATTATTCTTACTAATTATTTTAACCAACTGTCAACTTTTGTAGTAAACATTCCAATTTTTTTCCTGCAAGGAATTAGGAGTATTAATTCGGAAGTCTTGAGTTCGAATCCCGCTGGTGACACTAATTTTTCATCTCAACCTACTTTGTATGAAAAAATATTTATTTTATATTTATTATTATTACGCTCTCGTTTTATGTCCTCTTATATAGATTTTGTAGTTAATACATTTGAGATCTTAAATTTACCATGAATGACTTTTGATTTTGCGATTAAATCCAAAATGGAATGTTTTGTTGTAATTTAATTTAAGAACAGTTTTTTCCATTTTTTTTAAAATTAAAAACGTAGTGTGATCGTCGTTTATTTAATTGAGGATTCAACAATTTCCATGATAAATTTTGCCCTAAATCTATTTAGCTATGGGTTTGATTTTTTTTCGTTTTGACCGAGCAATCGCCTCGAATCGCAAGGAAATAACATCTGCAAAATTATTTAGACAAATCTTGGCACTGGATGAAAACTTTATGCTTCCAGACATTCTAATGCTTCCTGTATATTTGCCTACGGGTATGTCAGAATTGCAAGAAAGATCCTGCCGTCCGCTTTTTAATTACTATATTATGTTACCCTATGTGGGTAGGATACCAGATGCAGATACTTTTAATTTCTCCGATTTGTTTTCTAAATAAAATAATTTTCAATTTTTTTTTGTTTTAAGAAAAAGAGGCAGATCTTCAGAGAGCAAGTCCTTCCTCACTCAGGCGGCAAGATCCCCGAAGAGGCGTTCAGGTCGGACAGACTCGCCCTGAATAAGCTAAACGCCGCCGGGATAGCCGTACCAGACGGGATCCTCCTTGAGACAAGGAACCGAGAGTCGCACTTCCCGTCGCACAGGCACGACCCGGACATTGAAGCTTCGATCATAAAACTGGTGCAGAAACCCGACGGAAGATACGCTCCTCCCGAAGGACGATATCCGTTCAACAACCTCGTCGCCTCCACTTATGTAATAAGGAAGCCCATTCACAGCCATCACGTCGTCATACCGCCGCAGAGGCCCATCCAGACGATCTTCAGACTTCCGGCTAGACCGTTTTTCGAGACCGATGAAGATCTGTTCGAATTAAACAACGTTGACGACTTCGAACTTCTGAATACTTACAACACCGATTTCCCGGGAAGTAGGGTAAGTGGAACAATCACATTCAAATCATATAATATCTGTGTTGAATTTTCTTAAAGACCAGTAATTTTGGGAATTTCTTTTAACCGTTCTTAATATTACTGCACGATCCTGTATTACTTTCAACTATTGTTAGTTCTCTTCCAAAATCATAAATAATCCGTCCTAAAAGAAAGTAACGTGGTGGTTTCAGATCATTTTGGTCTACCTATTTTCATGATTTTGTTCAGCCCAACCTCTGTTTCTTCATTGTGTTATTTTCTCTTCCGTTACTTAGTCAAGTCCCTGTTACCGTGAAAGCCCAAAGCCACTACTGAAGATGGAGAAACCGTGCTACCCGACTTTATCGTCCCACAAACCTCAAGAATAAAGCTCATAGGGGAAGATTATTGTTATTTTTATAAGGCAAACCTTTTTTTTTTTTTTTGGATTATGGCTTTTCACGGTTGACAAATAACCACCGATGTTTTTCTTTTCTAAATCGTGTAACTTTGTGTGTTACTCGTTGTTTTAGTCAACCCTAAAGCCTTTCAATATTTTGAATGCCGGTTTTTAATTAATGAGCTTAAAAGTTTTTTTAATAGTTATAAAACACCTACATAAACAAATATTTTTATTATGTTTTGTACGGGGAAGGCGATTCTAGTCTATTTCGAAAAGTGAGATTTCGCAATTTTGTTTTATGTATTCTTGTTTTCAGGCAGCAGTTTTTAACGTATCCTACTAAATTTTTGCTGTTTTTGAATTTCACTCTTAGAAAAAGTAAATAATGTTTTTCCAACATAATAAATGTGAAAATATGGAACGACTCCACTCTTAACTTCTATAAAATGTATGTCACCTTAAATAATTAATAAAATTTTACTTATACGTGTAAAAAGTGAGAGTTAGTTTCGGTTGTTTTGTACAATGACGCATGGTGTTAAGTTAAATTAGGGTTAGGTCGAGTTGGTTTAGGTTAGAATCAAGGTTAGGTTAGGTTATAGTTAGGGGACGGGTTATATATTCATGCTTCAATTTTGTCCATAAAGCGCTGAAAATGGGCAAACATTTATTAGAATTAACGTCAAAATTTCCATTTTTCATCGTTTTCTTTTATAGTCGAGACAATCATAACGAAAATCCTTGATAATATTCTTTTCTCGATCAGAATTAAGAAACATCGGAAGAATAAAAAGGTTTTCTCATTTCAGAAATATGAATTGTTTTGAAATTTTCTAGTGATGACATAAGTAAATTCTAAAGATATTTAGGCCCTTTTATTTATTTCCTGTTGGCTAAGTCAACATGGGGAAAAATACCTCTAGGTGCAGAATTTTTTCTCTGTGCTTTTTGGACCGGACTTGATGAAAAATATGAAGAAATATTCTTATCAGAAAGTAATGAAGTTTAATAGCACGTAGTTTTATTGAAATGACCCATAATTATCTATTATTCATCTCTTGATATCCTTATTTAAATTTAATAACACAGATCACCATAAAAATAGTCTGTGATTATATTTAAAATTTTTGTATATGAAGTTTTAATTTAATGATTTGAATTGAACTGGTCAGGGCAAGTGCCGGTATTGAAAGATAGACTAGGTTGCATATATCAATCGCATTGCAACCAATTGTGCATAGTCATCGATGAGACATGAAGCCTCGCGTGTTGTAACAGATGAAAAGGAGGTCTGACTGACGATCGACTAATCCAAGCTGATTTTCTTTCATATCTGTAATTATTTGTCCGTAGTAAAATACTGTTCTTGTCGGGATTGACCGGCTAGTCAAGAAACGGTTCATAAAGGATTCCTCTACAATAATACAAAATACATGGAATTATCCTATTTGAGAGGTCAATATAAGTTTGTGCTGGGTTATTTCACAGAATCAATTTTCCGTATCGTTATCATCGCAGTTTGAAAGAAACAAAAATGAAATGAGGTTTCTAAATGTTTCTTTGAATGGGAAAATGAATATGCTTTTAACAATCAGTTATCAACACTGATTATATTGCTCGGTCCGTTTATTCTTGGTTAACGTATCATCTCATGCCAACTTCATTAAGGATCAGTTCAACAAAAATTCATCCACTTTTAGAATAATAAAAACCACTAATTGTAAACCCCAAACAATATTGGCAGTAATTTGGTTTTTGACCATTCTTCATGCTTAGCTTTTAGAAATCGTAAACACAGCAAAAACTTTACCTTGAAAATAGGGACAAATTCCAGTCCCTTCAAAAAAAAAATTACTATAATAAAATAATTATATCCATACTATGGCAAAGTCTGTGTTTTTAGTTCATAACCTGAGAGAACTCAAAAGAAAAGATATAAGTTCCAGACCCCTTCCCAAAAAAGTAAAAAGGTCAGCCTATGAAAGTTGTTTTTTGACCATTTTTCAAGCTTAGCTTTTAGAAATCGTAAACACAGCAAAAACTTAACCGTGAAAAAAGGGACAGACCTCCTCCCAAAAAATTAGCCCAACAATATAATTATATTTATACTATGACAAAGTCTGTTTTTTTGTCCATAACCTGAAAGAACTCTAAAGAGAAAAAAAAGGAAGATATCTCCACTGTGGCCAAATGAGGGTTTTTTTAAGTCCATAATCTGAGAGAACTAAAAAAAAAGATCTATTCTATGAAATTAGTGATATCTAAATTGTGGCAAAGACTGTTCTTTTGTAGTCCATTGCCAGAGAAAACACAGAAGAAAATGTAAAAATTACAGATTCCTTACAAAAATAGTAATAACGTCAGCCTATGAAAGTAACGATATATACATTGTGGCCAAGTCTATTTTTTTAGACCGTAGCCTGAGAGAACTTAAAAGAAAAGGATAAAAGTTCCAGATTCCTTACCAAAACAGTTAGTATGATAGCAGTTATATCTACATTGGGGCCAACCTACTTTTTTTTATGAACAACACTGTGCTTTTGTTTTTATTCCTTAACACTTTGCCAGTTTCTTAATGAGCAATGAGGAGGCTAGAATATTTTGCTTTTCTTCTTAGTTCTCTATCTTCCCTTCGCGGTACTGATGTTTTAATACTCATTCAGAAACAAAAAACTTGCCAAGTGATAAGCAATAAAAATTAAGGAACCGATTTGCTCATAAAAGTAGGAGTGATCTAGGAGTAAATGGGTTATGATACATAGCAGCGTGCTAGAACTTGTCTGTGTACATAGATGGAGGAGCAAGAACAAATCTCAAAAACCTCTCTCAATGTGCTCAAAAAAGTAAATATTCCAGATTTTACGTTGTCAGTTCAATTTTTACGAGAACAAATTACTGCTACCATAGAAGCTATAAACAGCGAGTTGGTTCTTATTCTTTTCATAAGATCATGTTTCACAATAACACTAAACGCATGGATTCTTGTTGACCAATTTTGGTTGCTTAATTGATCAATGTGAAATATTAATATTGATGGAATTTTATATTTCTTAAAATGATAAGAGTAGTTGTACGTAACAAATATCCTACTTACATCCATACGGCTCTTATTGTTATTTTGAAATTATTTATTTTTGGTATGGTATTTTCTTTTTAAATTGCAAAAACCTTTGTATGTATATAAATTTATTTTCTTGAGCAGGCTCCAGTTCTGGATTATATTTAATTAAGCCCATTCAATAAGGGGAAAGTGATCACACATTGTGTCCCGTTGAAGCCGTTGTGTAAGGGCCTATAGCCATTTTTTCCCTTTTTGTAAATTTAACATTCACCGACTTTTCATCCACCAAGTTTTGTCTTCCTCGGAATATCGAAGAGCATTCTAGGTTGCAAAAGTTCCGGTTCTCAGGACGGTAATTGTGGCGTGTTGCAGGGAAGGTTTTGCAACTTCCAAGCAGAGTATACGTCCGTGAAATGCTGGATAATCTCGATGTATAAGAACAAACCCATGACGTAATGGATTTGTTGAAGTAGGTCGGTTATACTAGTAAAACGTTTCATGGTTAGCATTTGGGATGCGATATAAACGATTTATATAGGCTTAAATCAGCACAAGTACGTACGTACATACAACCTTTGCCGAATTGAGCCTATTCCCTTCTCTTAGTCCACCGCCAATTCCAGCTTATTCCATTTACAGAAAATTGCCCGCAGTTTCGTGAATCACCCACCCTGGTGTTGGCAGACCAGGGGTAGTCTTATCCGTTAGCCTCTGAGGTTGGGATACGTTGTGTGCTGTCAACAGCTAAGACATTTTAGCACTCAACGCATGCAGTTCCAAATCATTGTACTCACGTTCTCTCTTAAATACATCCATTAAATTGATTCAAATAGGGTGGTGGATATTCCTCCAAACCCTTTACACATATTATACAACTAACCTAAATGAGGGATGGAACCTAATGGAGTATTCGATATTCTGCCATCGACCCTGTCACAAAACCCGTTAACACTAATAAATTCATTCGCTCTCAATACAAGCTAGGTACAGACAGCTATTATCATTATATACAGGGTGACGAGCGATAAGTGTTGAAAATTTCAGGTGTTTCTATTCACCATATGCACCAAAAACTTCTTATAACCCCCAGTCCAAATCTCCCTGGTTTTGATTTTTTGTAAATTTTCGACTTAGGTCCACTAAACTGATTGTAATCTTCAGAATTACTGACTGCAGAAAAATCTGGCTTGTGCCACCTGAAAGAACGTTAAATTTGCTGTAAGGAAACCTATTTATATTGCAAAATCGTTGAAAATATTGTACATGAAAAAACGAAAATGTTAAAAATTTGGATTTTTAAAAAATGGTGGATTGGTTAATAACTACAAACTCCTGGAGCTCCCTCAAAAGTTCTTCATTCAATTAGCTTCCAGCAGTAAACCAACCTTTTTTGGTTTGCGCTTCTGGAAAAGGCCCAAAAATTTGAGGGAGCTCCAGGACTTTGTAATTATCAACAGTTTTATACGAGAGTTTATAGGATGTTTTTTGTTGCATATGGTGAGTACAAACACCTCCTGAAATTTTCGACACTCATCCTGATTGCTCTCTGAATGAATCCAAGGAAACCTTTCAATTAGGTGGAACACATCGAGCAACCTTTCTCTGCATGCCTGACACTTACGCGGGCTTTGCCCAAAATTATGTGTCCGCGAGTCAACCTTGTTTGGCCTATTCTTAATCGGGTGAGGACGACTCTTCTTCTACGAGTCAGATCTTCCGAGGACCACTCGTCGACTGTGGTTTCCTGTTTAATAAACAAATAAACAGGAAACGATTTAAAAATGATGAGATGCAATGATAATCATACTGTTCTTGACAAATGCATAATTAGAAAGCGAATGGCAGTGTGTTACAAAGGTCGTAACCCTATTTGGTAAAAGGGCCTTGTTTAATAGTTTCTACTTTCCTCCGGAAATCATTGCTATCTCCGCAGTCCTCACATTGTCAAATTGACCGGCGAAAATGCCAGCGATTCCAGGATTGCGAAGATCGGCAGAGCTCATCTTTACATAATGTCATAAAACCGCCGTCCCACGTCGACAAATGTCGAAAAATTGCGCCAGACAACGATCGGCCCGGCTCTAAAAATACATCGGGACTGATTATGCGACAGGGGATTTCGAGGGTCAAGCGGGACCGTAACCGGTTGCGTAAGAATGCACGTGAGCGATCGCTCCTCCGGATGTACCAGATCTGGACGTTTTTCTGAAGATTTCTTCAAAGGTCGTACTGATGATCCGGTTAGTTATAAGAGCCAGGATAATCGTTCAACTTTTGTGATCTGGATCACATGCGGTTTATTTTATAACCTGGGTGAGGAAGATGATTTCTTCCTGGAACGGCTCAATTATCGCATTTATAAATAGAATCAACTCTGCATATTTCCTCAAATGAGAAATTCTAAATAAGACCAGATGTTCTTAGATATAAAGATGATTTCCAATTCGATCGTTATGTAATATAGTAGTACCCCTCAGCGAACCGAAATGTAATTTAATGATATGGTTAAATTGCACAATTTGTAGGAGTTTTGAAGTTTAACGTTCTACCTTGTGAACTGAATAATGGTCACATTTATTGCTTTAGTTTTCATGTTTTACTTAATCAATTTTTGCCTACCATACCTCATAAGGGCCACTTTCTTACCGACCCTATCGAGATTCTTCATTCATGATCATGAAAGCAAACATCTCCTTCTACCGTCTTACTTTTCCTTCCCTTGGGGGGTAAAAAACCATCATTTCGGCTTCCTACAACTTCCTTTCAACAATGTTATTTGATATTTTGGTTTTGTTGTCTTGCCTCGCCCTCTCTAACCACAGAAGATGGTAAGACGAACGATAAATCCTCTTGGGTCTACCTAACTTCCCCGACTCAAGCGTTTTGGTCTCGCCTTCTTCAGCATTAATCAGTGTTACAAGCAAGTAAAAAAATCCACCATATCGCAAAGAAACCGACATCCGTCCGCAAACTAAACGTACAAAGATAGACAGTCTAAAAAATGATCAAGGGAACATAACAGTGAAAGGCATAACAAGCCCACGTCTGAATATCAAAATAGGAGTATGTGCGTGTAAATTAAAATTATCCTTTTTTTACGGATTAATTTGGGTTATTCAGACTTTCAAAAGTCTTATAATAAAAAGCGTTCGAAATGATACGTAGACGACAATATGGTCTCCTCCTTTGAGGGAAAGCTATATTGCTCGGCTGTGCTCATCGACGTTGCATTCGATCTGGTCTAGCATGCTGGAATGAAATTCAAAGGGTTCCCAAAACCTAGAACTTTATCCTGAAGTCTTGCCGATCTTACTGAGTTCGTACGGTTTTTTCCCATTCACAGGAGTTCATAGTGCCTATCTATTACTTTATCCATTGTACACGGCTGACATCTTTAATCATTCTAATACTTCCCTGTTCACGTTTGAAGATGGATCGTGTCCATTCATAATGATCTTTGTCGTTAGTTTCCTCCTAAAGTCTTACTTTACCGTCCTTGAGCCTTGGTTAAATAAGTGGATGTTGAAAGTCTGCCAGCAGAGTAATTTCACATTTCTGCTAGCAATCCTACCTTCATTCCTCGACAGTTTTCCTCTTGCCACAAAGCGAGTTCGCAACTTAGAACTTTATATCGACACAACTATCTAGGGAGTACGCGGGAGCGGCCGGCTGATATATTTCGGCCTGTTAGCTCTTTGCATGCGGCATCCGACCCGATGCACAATGCGGGCCCGACCATTCGGAGTGGACAAGAGGAAATTAAATTATTATACTTAAATTATTAAATTAAGCATACATAATATTCTAAAGTTTGCTGTAGCGTTTTCC
>CM077105.1:23038623-23069440 GCA_039619505.1 Cimex hemipterus | reverse complement strand
GGAAAACGCTACAGCAAACTTTAGAATATTATGTATGCTTAATTTAAACAAACAAAATTAATGCTATATTTTTAACTAAGCCAACGATAGATAAATGCCGAAATTTATCAAACAGGACTAAATAATGGAAAAACATTTAGGCCGATCAGCGTGATATCACACTCTTCGCTCTCCAAATACGTACTGAGAGTCTGGTTTTGCGCTCATCCCCTATTTCTAAACAAGTACAAAGGGCGTTGCATCGAGCTGTATTCTCTTCACTTTTAGATTTAAGTTCATAGAAGCAGTGTGCTGTTGTCTTATTAGTTTTAGAGAGTGGGAAATTTAAAAAACAACGAAATATTTTACCATTTTAACAACCCACTGCTTCTTTGAACTTCAGTCTAAAAGTGAACCGAAGAGCGCGTTATCACGATTGCAGAACTTCAGTGTAGGTAGGATATGTTATTAATTTTTAAATGGACAAGTTTATTGTCGACCCTCTGGAGTCTTCATGGAAAAGGAAACAATGTCTTTTATAATTTTACTTTTAGTGATTCTATCACGCATATTTAGTATGAAAGTATCTGTCGTAGTTTTTTCATTGTCAGCAAGACTCCTGTTATATAGGGACTACAAGTGTTAATTGTTTAAATATAATGATAGACCGATTGTTTAGGTTGTCTGTCTTTTAAAAATCAATATGTTCCCTCACGTATGTTTTTCCAGCTGTGGGCCGGCTTCGGCCCTCTTTTCCACGACACGGGGAACAGGATCCTCCGTCAGACGAGGAAGAACGTCAGGAAGGATTTGGTCAAAGATCCCCCTCTGGAACAATCGAGATTCCCCTCGGCCAACGCCATCCACGCGACTCCACGGCCGAGCACAGGCACCCCGACGCTTAAGACCATCCCTCCGACGAGTTTCAAGTGCCCTCTTAAACTGATGCACCATCAGATGATCCCGGACCCTCAGGCCAGCTGCCAGGTAATTCTTTTTATACTTTCAGTTCAGTATCGACCGCTTTTCACTCCCGAACACTCTAGATCAAAGTATGGCCTTAAGGAAAAGAGCAAATTTAGTTGTTACTGCTAATGAACTATTTTAAGCTCTTCATCAGCGAACAGAATTCTTAATTATTACTACAGACTGACATATTCAATTTTTTTTCTTCAAAGATCTCAAATTTCTTTGAAGACCGACTCAGTCCTAGTGCCGAGAGATGTAATGTAGTATTGAATCGAAGACAATCTGTGAGCATAATCAACAGTGTTTTTAAGTTATAACAATTTACAAATTGGAGCGCGAGTGCGAAAGAATTCTTGAGCGGCGGCTCGGGTAGACAAGGAACGCGTGGCGTCCTGAGTGGTTGCTTTTCGCCTTTGCGGTTTTGCGCTCTCGCCTTTTTTCCCCGGGTACGACAAGAGATATATTGCTGGAGTCAACGGACCTTTTTTTTGGACAGGAGATTTTTTCTGGCACCGACTGGGCAACCGTCTTCGATTGACTCCAAGATTTTATTTTTATTTTCCTATTTTTGTCAATTAATTTTTTTATTATTGCCGGCTCAGTTAATTTTAATAAAAGAAAAATTATTGATTTAGTATTGGTAATTTTAATTTTTAAAAAGGTATTTAATCGGTATTATTCATTTTAAATATAGAAAAGGTATTTATTTTATATTATTCATTTTTAATTTTAAAAAAGGAATTTATTCTGTATTATTCATTATTTTCAAAAATATCAAAAAGGTGTTTATTTTGTATTTATTTGCTGTGGTTTATTTTTTATTTTTTCTCACAAGGTCTAAAACAACTGTCCTGATCGCACCACTCTAATTATAATGTTATATTTTATTCAATTAATTAAGGTTTTAGTTGAAATAAAAAGTCAATGTCACTAGCGGGATTCGAACCCACGACCTTCCGCTAGATATGCTGCTGCTCTACTACTTGAGCTATCGTGACTTCGATCCACTAACATCCCATCTCAACCCTACCTTTTGAATTTTTCCTCCTTTTTGCCATTTTTACGGCCATTTTATCTCAACTAAAAACCTTAATTAATTGAGAGATATTAATTGGTCAAGCGGACCACGAAAACTAGTGAATAGTTGTGTATTATTGTGTAAATAAATTGTACCAATTAATACGCCCCCCCCCCGATGATGACCTTAAAATAGGTCGAAAGCTCGGCGGTAACAACTGAATTTCCTGTTTTCATCAATACCATAACTTTATCCAGATTGTTCGTGTTTTATTGTTTCGACCGCTTTTACGATCTATTCACATGTGTTTTACAGATTACATGGGTATTTTTAGGTCTTTAACCCCAGGACTGTTACCGCGAAACTCACGTAACGGTGTGAGAAAAGAAAGAGCGCAGGATGTTATCGTCTTCTTTACATGTTAACTGCTTCTTCAAATAAATGAAGCAGTAAGATTATATCTGGTTTAAAATGTGAAACAGGCTGGGGCGTCGAACTGTTTTCCCATAAATTTTGGAGCGCTTAGTTAATTTTCTATTTAGTTATTGTATTTTCTTCCTGTTAGTTAATTTTTCATTGATTCAAAATTGTATGAATCAATTTCGAATCGCTTTGTGTCCACAGAAACATAACTATGACAGGACCACCAACACTTGTGCTTTTTAATGTAAATAAATTGAAATTATTATTAATTAAGAATTAATTACTTTAACACATAAACGATCTGCATTTAATGGATCACTTATTTAATAATTAATTCTTGCTTAATAACTAAAATGAAAAGGTAAGCGTTGAGTACATGAAAGGTCTCTTTAGTAGTGATCAATCATCGTTGACAGATTGAAGTCGAGGTAAGAGAAAAATTAAGTTGAAACGTGCTTATCTGCCCTGTGATTGTAATTGTACATTTGGTTTTCTTAGGGTATAAGGAGTTGAAAACGTAAATAGAAAAAGTCATTTCTGAAGTTTAAACAGCCATATGGTTTATCGGAGACTTTACATACAAGCGTGGAGTCTGAAAAATTAGAATCAGACGTTTACAAATGGTAGAATATGTAGCGGTTTTCTTTCCACTTCCATTAATTATCTAATGTGTTCGCTTGGAAAGGAAAGATGACCCAGCGATGCCCAAGAGGCGGGCGGCCACTTTCACCCGAGGCCGGAGTTCATAAGGCCAGCGAGAAAAGTAGGAAGTTACAAAACATAAATTTATTATAAGAGGGTCAATTAGTCTACGAACTCGCAACGGAAGTCGCCACATTTCGAACCCGTTCGAACATTTTTATTGAAAGAGGAATCAGATTGAACTTAGTTTTCAGATTTCCTAAAAAAAGGGTCAATTTTAACAAAGTGACTTTCTTTTGGCAGATAATCTGTACAAAATTGTAAATAGGTTTTATCTTTTGGTGTTTGGCATTGCTCAAAGCAATAAAAACACAACGTTCTCAGCAATTTATTTTTATATTTTTACGAAATTCCTTCTCAATCTGCCTATTGGAATAACATCTTCGTTAACGCCTTATGAAATACCCAGTTAAATATTGCACGTCTGTTTATAATTAGCATGCGAATCCGGTTTTCAGTTTTAACGCGCTTTATCGTCTAAAAGGAGAAACTTGGCAAATATTATGGGCGATTGAATTAAAGTCGAGAATCCAAGGAGGGAATGATGAGCGCTGAGACGTCGACAAGATGCAAGATAAATGTTTAGATGGTCGATTTAATTAAAAGGAATAAAACAGAAAAAAATCCTTATTGAAGTAAAACATCGACATGAAAATACTTCGTAAAGTTTACCTGTGGGGCGTCGGTGGCCGCAACGGTTTAGGTGTTGACACGGTGCTCATAATGTAAGGTAAAGGTCCTGGGATCGAATTCAGGGGACCTGCATTCAAACCCGACATACTATACTTACAAATTTTTTTTTCAAAAACACCGCCTCCATGAGGGTTGATATAACCTCTGCTATTATGAACCCTCGTAGAATAAATTCTTTGTCGTGCCAACGTTCCGATCTTTATTGAGATCATCATCAGGACCTGGGATTTACAAACATTGTTTAAATTTAACAAATACATATAAGATGTGGAAAAAAGTGAATTTATACAATTCCAAAAAATATTTTATATATTCAATCTAAGTATTTCTACTCCTACTGATGCCACCTAACTTTCTCAGGACCACCACAAATGACAAAGCCCTGGTCACTAAAGTTGTGACTCCCGTGTAATTATGTACCTGAGAAGATTTTTAATGACTGGAGGGGAACAGGTTGAAATAACATGCCACTCTTTTATTCATGGGCGTTGTCGTCTCCATTATTGGAGTACTATGTGGTCACTTTTTTAAAAAGATAGTTCTTACTAACAGCGGGATGTTTTCAACAATCCGGATTTCGAGCCTACGGCTCATCATCAGGTTGGATGAAGCTCTACAAAGGGAGACGCCGATGTAGAGCTCCTTCAACCTGATGATGAGCTGTAGGCTCGAAATCAGGATTGTTGAAAACAAACGTGAGTAGGAACTATCCTTTGAAAAAGATTGAACAACCCACACACTCCACAATATATCTTTTCTATGTAGTCACTACCTGTGGTTAAATAACGATTTCACTTGGCATCACCACTGGTTCAACAAAGTTTCCAATTTTCAAAGCGGACAAAGAACTTGCAGCACCTCTACTGAAGGGGGTCACTGATTAAGCCCCAAGGCTTTTTTTCGTCGGCACTGATGCGTCGACGAGATCTCATGTCTCATGTCACGTCGACTTAGTTGGTCATTGTGTATAGGAGGATGGCTTGGAAAGACCCATATTGCCAAAGGTTAGAAACGGTGTAGGGAACTTTGGTTTTGGGAGTGGTCTCACTAGACACATCAAAGCGACACATCACTAGACCAATATGAGCGAACAATATGCGCAGTACATAGGTGCTGTGACCACATACTGGGACAACATTGATCGGCAGTTGTTCGTTTCTGTCAAGGTTTTTGCTAATAACATGGAAATAGCAATTATTCACCCATGCCAAACGCAAAGCTGTATCCTCGACCTCGATAGCTATCGCGGAACGGGAAAAGTAAACTACTATTATAGGCTATTGAGACTATGTTACAGATGGCGTATACGGACAATGTATTGCCCTGTGTTGGCCACCCTCTTAACACGCTTATTACATATCCATCTGATTCATCAACACTCGCCACATAGCTCCAAAACAATACCGACTAAAAAAACTCTTGCTACGTACCGCAATCGGGAAACATGTTGCGCCTCATTGATTTTAGTGCAACGTACATGTTTTTTGCCTGTATACTTAAGTATGTTTAGGGACTTGTACCTTTGTTCTTGTTCACACTCATTTTTCTCATCTCTTCGTCCGGTTTTCCGTGCATATTGTTTAATCCTATGGATTACAGTGGTGTTCCATCTTTGGGGTAACATCTTTCTTAAAATATTTTTTTAATAATTGAGATTCTTCAAAAGAAATGTTTGTTTGCATTATATACCCGACAATGTCCACGTGATATTTTCAACCCGATTTATTCCTCGTCGAGGTTTACTTTTTGTTCCTTGTTTGCCAAGTATTCTTTACATTCTTGTTGGTGGATGATCGCCCATAAAAAACACACGTCCGATTAAGCGCATAACAGTGAGATATGACCGGTTTTGGAATTTAAAAGGGCTATTACCCACGCCCACATACAATTAGTAGTCACTTTCACTGCACTCCATCGGACATTTGCGACCCTTGACCTTAGCCGGCGAACTGTGACGCCTCCTCGGATCGTACGGATCGCCCATTTATCTTTTCTAAGCCCGGCAACGTTCACTTTCCACGCATTTCTTAAAAGAATAGAAAGCAACTATGATTTAATTCACGGCCAGTTTTACTTTCGCTTGGCCATTGAGAAATTATTGCACTTCCGATAATTGTTAGCGCTTGGTAGAGCCGTCGGTGATCTCCAGCGTTATCTGATTCCTGTTTTCGCGTGCTTTGAGGAGGAAGTTGGTGTAGAAGATATACAATGTAATAAATCATAAATATTTTTGGCTACAAACCTGTACGCTACAGAAAATCACGTTTTTTGAGTATTGTCCATCAAATTTAATTCATTGCACTGACATTTGCATATTGGCAAAATACATGTTGATCTTTTAGGTAAAATGTCAAATTTGAAGTAATAAAACTTGTCAAAATTGCAGTATAATGTTTTCTCAAGAGATGTTCATTTCATAACTGCATCAAAACTCTAATTTACAACAAGAAACCTTTTGTATATTATCTGGAATGAACATGTAATGTTGATACATTCAAAAAGACATCAAACATTTACCAAATTTGTAGGCCGAGCCTGAAATAGGCATAAGTAAATCAACTTTTAAAATAAATTGTGTCTGGAAGACAATCATAAATGGATCTAAGAGGAGACAGAAATCAAGTGCAGTATCTCCCTCAGTCCACTGCCGTCCGAAACACTTCTTAAGATTAGACTTGCAGGCACTGTAGGAGTAAGAAAACGACACCGTTTAATAACACACTGTATAGAAAAAAAAAATCATATTACACTGTCATACATAAGGCACAGTCAGCAAGGATCTAGGGAAATGACACTTTTCTTCAGCAGTCATGGTAGAATGAATGCCTATATCCATCGCTTCAACATAGTAGACACCTCAAATAACTCCCAAACTATAATTCTACCCTGCTGTTAGATCAGGTAAGGGCTTCACTGGCCCACACAAAGGGTTGGAACATTGAGATATTTGCTTTGTTTAGAAAGTCAAACTGAGGAGAGTCAGCAAGTATGCGGAGGCACAAGATGAGTTAATTATAGTTGACCTGCTTAGCTCATCAATACAATTCTGCTTTCCAAATTCTCAGTTCAGTGTGGCAGTGAGATCAATCACCCAATTTCATAGGTTAAATCCCTTCAAGGAGATCACCACACATGAAAAGCCTCCTACGATCCACCGCCACCAAGATCTATGGCACAGCTTGAACTTTCCTCTACCCTACAAAAACTTACAAAGAATAAAATCACCCCTTGCATTAAAACATTTATTCAACAAAACCATTTTTCTGTATAAGAGCTCTAACTGTAAGAGAGATATCCCAAGGCACAAGAAAAGAAATATAAGTGCCACAATATTAATTGGATTACCTAGATGTAGGTATGATACTTGATACTATACCATTGGAAACTTATCATAAGCATAATTTCAAAGCTCGCTATGCTACTGCTTTCAATAACTCACTTGGCAATATTCAAAGAAACAAATGTTTTTAAAAAGAAGAAAAAACTTGATGCAAATTAGAAATGTGTTGGTTTTTCAAGTACAACATATCAATTATATGTACTTCATGGTATATTTTGAATATCCTATTTTATTTAATGAAGCTCAAATTTTTATTATTTCCAATGGATTTTTTAAATAGCATCCCATTCAAAAATCTAAAAATACTTTTATAAAGTCATGTTACTATGACCTGGGCACTCTTATGAAATGTCAAATTTTACTAATTTATGTCGATTATAGGTTTTTCATTTGTGCCACGTAAATGGAAGCAGAGAATCATTCCTGTGCCCCCAAGGAATGAGGTTCAACCCAAGGAACAGCCAGTGCCTGAGTTGGAGAGAAGTACCATGCCCATTTTAATGAAAATCATCTCGAAAACAACTGTTTATAATGTATAAATATTTATAAAAACTTTTATGCTGTAAAAATTGAGCTTGTTCTTCTCTCTTTGACTTGAGTCATTAAAACAATGCATAGCATGTGCCAATATTTTTTGTACGTTTTTTTCAAATAAATTGTTTTTATTTTTAAGTTTTTCTTTTCTTTTCATTTTTAGCAGTAGTCAAGAGCACAGAAAAGGGCGACACCTCTCAGTACCCAGTGCGCATTTGTCTTCTTTGTGGGCAAATCTATCGTAAGTACGTAGTTGGTCGAATGGCCTGTCGTCGATAATGTCCCGACTCGTTTGAGAGTTTTGTACACGGGGCAGTTGTATACTTGTACGACATCTTTTATCACGTTTTCATTGGGTCTCAACCATATCGGGCTCATTTCTAAAAATTGTACAAATTCAAATTATATCGAAACCATTAAAATAAAATTTAAATAATCGGCTCTTACCTGTGAACAAAATCTTTCTCACGGACTCAGACAGCTTGTATTTTTCCTGAATCCATCTGGCCCCTTCAAGAAACAGGCCATAGATAACACAGCCATCAGCCTTCCTTTCACGAGGTAGTTCATCCAAAAACTAAAAAAGAAAAAAAATGTTGAGACCTAGAATGCTCAAAATTGTGTATAAACAATAAAAACAAAACGTACTATAAAAAGATACGATATTGCATCAACTGAAACTATATGAGTCCTGGCATAGTTCTGGAGTATAGCGGTTAAGAAGGCCTGTGGAAAGAAAAAACCAGATATCCAAAAATTGGCTGGGCGACCAGAATCAATCCATTTTTTCAAAAATCTAATTCTCTTTTTCAAATCTTTGCACCAGGCAGCTGTAAAATATGTTAGATGTTTTTACATATTAAATAAATTCCATTCAAGATAGCAATAAAACATTCAGCTAACTATTTATTTCTTCAGTAATTGAGGAAAAGTAAGTTCACCATGAATTTGTTATTTACAATAACTGCCACACTGCTATTTATATACTTAGTTTAAATGATACTGATTTATAATTATATGCTGAATTCTACATACGTAGTACAGACAGAATTGAATCTAAGACTACTCGCAGCATGCCAGTGATTTACATTATTGTCTAACTTACAATAAATTACTAGTAGGCATCCATTTCTGGTGTTGGCAGTCGAGGGTCAAACCTCAGGTTCCACCACCAAGCTTAAAACTGCCCTAACATCAGTTTTTAAATCAAAACAAACCCACACTCATGTGTAAATACATTCTTTCCTATTTACAGGCCATTCACCCAATCACGGTTAGGGCAGTGGAGTAGTCAATATTCCACCATTGGCCCCACTTCACACTCACCCTAGTAAATACATTCACTCTCAATATACCCAAAAGGGAACCTAAAAACACTTGCTTGCTAAAGCACAATTCTCATCAGGTGGCTATTATGGAGCTAAGGAATGACACCAATTATGAAGAATATATTGATCAACCTTTCTCTACATACTGGACAATACATGGTTTAGGCCTGGAGGCAAGTGCCTGTTTTGTCAACTTTGTATGGCTTATTCTTAGTAGGGTGAGGATTATTAAGTATTCACTGTGTTCTTGATGTTTAGCTTATCTGCCAATCCAACCCACTGAGCTACTATATTTTTTTATAGCGTTCTTCGTCTGTGGGCCAGATTGCAGTGGTCAGGTTTAGAGCTTATCACATCCTGACCTTAGTTGCTACATCAGTCATTTTGTTACCATTCAGACCTATGTGTCTAGGGACCTAGAAAGACACTACGTTTTTGCCATGATGTTCCAGTTCAAAGTATCCATCTAGAGCAAGTATGCCAAGGAAGTCGGTGCAGATAAGCAACCAAAGTGGACTCAAAGGAGGGTCAATCTTATTTATGCATGTTTAATTAATGAATTTCTTTTAGATATTATAACCATTGAATTATACATACTTCACAAACTTAAAATACCCCAGTGTTATAAAATTATAATCATACCTAATGGCATTAATGATGGGTAACATTTTATTGCCCACATTTCAGGCACTTGGTTCAGATACAGACTCTGCGACATCTTTTCCAAATGTTCCGACATGACGACAACACCATCAAGTGCTTTGAGCAAGTCGTGGCAGGATTCCTGTATGACAAACAGGAGCCGGTTGTATCTGAGGATTTCCTGGTAAAGGACCGTGTTCAGCGACTCTTCATACATGACTGGATACTTCTCCTGGATTTTATCAAGGTCCATAAACGGACCTGGCACTGTTAACAGGGTTTCTTTGGCAATAACAGCCACTTTGGCGTCTTGGGTGGCTGCTGCCTTTCCAGTCTTTTGTGGTTGCAATGACAAGAGCATTTTAATCGCCTCGCTGGCTTCTCCTTGTGAATAGGAAATATTTGCATTGGAATGCAGACCGAAAAGTGTCGTTTCATCATTTATAGGCAATTCCTTAATGTAAGCCATATAATTGCTCAATTGAGAATTGAAAGGAAGCTGAAAAAACAAAACGTGCTAGTTGAATTGACCGAATGGTTTTATTTGTGTTTAGGACTTTAGCTCTCAAACATTATGAAACACTACAGAACAGTAATTGTTATGTATATTCATTGCAAGTTGAAACATTTCAAGTATAAAAGAGTACGCTTTCTGAAGAAATTTTGGGAGTACATTACACTAAAATTGACACTGAAGAATGGGATTATTATTGGTAAAATGAGAAAAAACACTTACCTGGTAGTAGTAGGCGAATAAATCAAACATGTAGTTTTCAACCTGCGTTTTAGGGTTGTAAAATTCAGAAAGGAGGCATCTAATGCACCTTCTGTCCCAATCATCAGTTACTCTCCCTCCATAGTTAATATCACCCGCGGTGTGGGATAAGACCTACCAGTCAAGAAAAATGGTTGTAAAATAATTACAATTAAGGTTTTTAAATGAGATAAAAAAGTCAATGGCACGAGTGGGATTCGAACCCACGATCTTTGAATGCCGCTGCTGGACCACATGAGCTATCGTGACGTCAATCCACTCGGACATCAACTTTCATCTCAACCCCACCTTTTGAGTTTTCCCTCCTTGTAAAATAATTTAAAAAAAAATGTGCTTACTTTATACGGTATGCTTTCATATTCCATTACAAACATATGAAGCTGGTTGATGGAGATTCTGAGGTCACCGTCAGTAAATTCGTACGGGATGTTGAAACCTAAAGGACCAAATTTTCTCCTCTCAAGAACAATTGCATGAAAGAGACACAGTGCAAATAATAAGCCTTTGAAAATAGGTGCTTTAGGTTCTTCTGAGTTGATGAAGTCTTGGTATTCCATTACATGCCCAGTATAAGCACGGAGCAGGTTTGCCTTAAACAACATTTTATTAGTTTTTTTTTTTTTTTAATTATGAAATTTTGTTTTCTACCTTAACACCTCTGGGTGGCTCTATGGTCATTTTGTTGCCATTTTCTAAAATTGAGCTCGGGAAGTATTCAGATGGTGTAGAAGTTAGCCAGATCCTGAAATCCTTATGAACAAAATCAAATGGTAACCCTTCGATGAGCTGCTCTAATCTTGGCATCCAGCTTGGTGCCAAATGGCAATTCTAAAAATTAAATTAAACGCATTTCGTAATATAATACAATCAATTATAAATATATTAGTTTTATTATAATTACCTGGAAAAATATCCAACCTCCAATTTGCACTGCCTTATTAAACATTTCTTCTGCTATTGGTCCTTGACCCTGGCCTAGGGATATAGCCATAACTTTCTTCACCATATTTTGCTTTAAACAAACTCCATATATGTAATTTAACAATTCATTCAATACGAAAAATCTGAAATACCTTTTCAGCAAAGTTTAGAAAATCTGCAGCCGGATCAGTACCAGGGGAAAGGACAAATAGAAGAGGCATGAGAGGTGTGGAGTCTGTATAAAGACTTGCTACATTTTTAGGTAAAGGCTCTATGTATTTTGTGCCGATATGGCTTGATATGTAATCCTGGATACTGTCAATGAGCTTATCGGGCCTGGCAAAGCGTATCAGCATAAGCCTTTGAAAGACAGACAGCTTGAGGTGAAAGCTCATAGGGAAGTGTTGCCTGAAAAAATTTAAAAAAATTAAATAAGCCGTCGCATAGCAAAATTTTCTTTTTCAACATACTTATAAGGATTAGGATCGTCGATCAAGAATTTCCAATCATCGCTGTTTGCCACGATAGTGTTGATAAGGACTTCAAACTGTGGTAAAGTCTCCAAACCAAGAATTTCCATCCATCTTTGGTCAGGAAACCCTGCAGGAGCTGGTATCGTCTACAACAAGAAATGAATAATTTACAAAAATATCTCAACAGTTTTTAACAACCTGCTAACCTTTTTCGGTTTTCCACCAGTCAGGAAAAATTCAAATTCTTCTTTGGTAATCTGCTTCTTTTCAATCATTATCCTTATGCAAATCAAAAATGTAAATTGCAAACGATTTTTCTCAAACAAGCTTCTGCAGACATTCATGAATAAGGAATAAGTAAAGTGGTTGTTTACACTTATATTTCTCTCCTCAGAGTTTGCTGTAAAAATTAGTAAAGTAGTAATCACCGTAATTAATTTTTTTTTTTTAACTTTTCTTACTTGACTTTTCTGTTTGTGTCAGGCTGAGAGTAAATATGTTCGTGAACCAATCTAAACTGTATTGGTACATCGGATCCACTTTAGCCATGTCAGCGAGACAGAAATAAAGAATCTGCGCTCTCCGAGCAACTGGAGCATAACCGATTCTAGTTTCATCAATTGATTTTGCAGTTTTTGAGGCAACATCAACTTTTTCCTAAAAATCAATTTTTCAAAAGTAGTACGGTAACAATTATTAAAAAATGGTTTGTTGTTAAGCTCAGTTTTTAGTTGGCTATTTCAACTGTCCAAATATATTGCAGGAGAGATTCAGCTTACAAATCTTCCCTTCATGTAATGTCCATTGAGACAATTATCACATTTACAGCACATAAAACTTTAACATCATTATTCACAACAAAATTAAGTTTTTCTTCGTGGTATTCTTTTAAATATTATACAAATAATAAACAATAAAGTTTCACGGTATTGAGGTCATAGTATTTTTTGCTACAAATGCCACAGATTTGGCTAAGGTAAAAACAAGCAAGTCACTTCTGAATCTTGACAGAAATATTTGTAAACAGTTTTTCAAAACATAAAATGATCAGTATGAGTTACTTTTATTAAAGAACATGTCTAAATGAAAGGAGAAAAGAACAGTTGATGTTGGGACTGCCAGTTAGCAAGAAAAGGATTTTGTTTATTGATGACTTTAATATGCCAGCCGATGAAAAAAATTAGCTCCGAACCACCTCTTGTATCAACAAGGCAACTTTGGAGGTTGGTATGACACAAAGATTGTCGGTGCTTTTAAACATGTGGAGGATATGTGCCTTATTGGAGCGATGGGACCACAAGGGTGTGGAAGGAAAATTAGTGAAAGGTGAGAATCCTTTTTTTTTTTTTTTTTTAAGTTAGTTTCTACTCACAGTAAGTTGTTTTCCAACGATCCAGATTTCAAGCACTTAACTCATCATCAGGTTGAAGGATTTGTACAACCATGTCTCTTGACACGAATTGCAAAAGTGACGTTTTGTGGTCGTAGAAATTTTTCGACCTGATGATGAGATAAGTGCTTGAAATTCGGATCGTTAAAAAACAATTTACTTTGAGTAGGAACTATCTTTTTTTAGAAAAGCATTGAACACCGCTCTCACTCCGTCATTCATCTTTTCTCTGACTGGTCAGAAATCCACCTCCTGGTAATTATATTTGGGACAATATTGATTATTGGATGGTAGATATGTGTGGATTATTAAAAGTTCGACAACTTCACAAAGAAAATTGTTTAAATCTATATCAAAGTTTTCTGTACGATTTTGACATCTGTATGGCAAAAAATTACACTCTTAAATGTTCATTTTTAAGAAATGAATGTTCACTAAACACAGTCACAAATTTCACTGAATCAAGCTGAGAAACTTTCATCGCTATTTCTTCCATACTTTTTCTATTAAATAGAAAAAAAATCTGTTCTTCTATACCCTTATGTTTTCACTTTTTTCCTTAGACTGTTTTAATGCTTCAATTAAGTTGAGATCATCGAGAGGGGAACCGGTGGCGGAACTGATCAGATTTAAAATCTTGTCTTCAAGGTTCTTTATTTCAATTTTCATTTCTGCTGTCGATTCGACGAGGCGACTCTTTTGTTCTTCAAGATCAGGCCTCTTGCATGAAACCACCAAACTTAGAAGCTGGTCCTCCAATCCTCTGAAACACACATTATTAAAATTGTTCGTTATTTTGGTTTTCCGTGTAGTTTTTACCCTATGGAAAGTGTGAAATTTATGATGTTAACTTTGGAGCAGATTTCAGGCGAGTACGTCGGGTTCCTCAGTCTTGTAGTGAAATAAATCATAAACCTGTCATTAAATGGGATAATGTTTTCACCGAATTTGACGCAATCATTGCCACGATATGGGAAAATTTGTTTGTTAAGGATAGGATCCAGTATTGGGTCGATATCGAGCCCAATGTTTTCAATTAGAATTGTCCTTCCAAAAGATATTGCACCCTCCAGTTCTCTCATTAATTCTTTTGTTCCAAATTTTTGAACTATCAATCTCGTCTCTCTGAGCTGTAAATTTAAAAAACAAAAATTAGCATGTAAGTGATTAAGTTAATTTTAATACTTACTGTTCCTTTTATCCATTTATTTGCTTGCCCAGTTGGATCAATAAAAAGTGGAAAGCGTAAAGAAGAACTGCTTAGAATTGCATTTTCAGTGGATGAAAAATCCTTAGGCAAACCTGACAACTGCCATCTTCTTATTTCAAGAGGATTGCTTAGTATGTGAACAGGCTCAAGATCAGAGTCATTAGGGACTTTTAAAGCTGACAACGTTCGCGTCCATTCTATCTGCAATGCTCTTCTATAATCGTCACTGAATGGTCCGAAATATGCGACTGTGGCAGCGCAGATTAGTAAATTTCCTATTTGAGTGAGTGCAGAGCTTGTTATCTGTGATGCATTTTCGATCCATCTTTTCTTTTCATCGTCCAAGCTGACGAGAAGCTCCTCTGCTAGTTCGAGCTTCATGATACCATTTTGTTCGTTCTCTTCGAGAGTCTGTACGCGTGCTTGTGTTTTGGCAAGCCTTGCTTCCAACTCAACAAGACCGTCCATAACTTTTTTCATTCTGAATCTTGATCTTTCAAGTGCTCTTTGACATTCTTCGAGTTTATTCTTTGCCTCGTTGTACGCAGCACGTTTAGGCGCAACTGTCTTGTTAATAAAATAATAATCATAGATCGCACTTATCCATGTGAATAATGACTTGCAAGCGATGGATGCCTGGACAAAAATATTTCAATACACCTTCGCACTATATCAAAACATCTATAAATTTAAAAGCTTACCGCTTTGATATTTTTTGCCGTGAATTTAGGATTTTTAATATAAGGCTCAATCTTTTTAATAGTTTCTTCGGTCATAGAGTCCCTATCAAATTCAAGCAAAGACTTGAGGAAAAGTCCGGGATCACTGAGCATATTTCTCGCAGGCTCCCAATAATCCCATACCCTTTCACCAGGTAGTTTCCCAGGTATCTGTAAAAATATATTTGTGATTAAAATATTCTAGGGGATCACGGTGATCAAGTGGATAGGGCGTGTGACTTGAGTTTGCTAAGGTTCAAATCCTGGCTCAAATCAATAGCTTTTTAATTGAGATTCGTATGAAAAATGTATTGTAAAGTGGTTTGGACACCCAGTTGGATATTATGGAGCTACATTGCTTACTCTATTTGGAGGTATGTTCTTAATAAGGCACAAGACTTCCATGACGAGCACAACCGGAGCAGGCGGTCTTTTCATCGCCTTGACCTCAGTTATGTCTTTCTTATTTATAGACATTAAGGCTGCTTCAGCTTTTCTCAGAGTCGGCATTGCTTTTTCCAAATCTTTTTCTGTTTCTGCTGCATATTGTGTTGTCTCCTCTTGTGCTACTTGAGCCTTAGCTTCTTCTTCTGCTACAATTACTTTTGTTTTTTCAGCTTCCATCTATTTAATTAGAATTGTGTATAATTCTCTCTTTCCGAATAATAAAGTAAGTATAAATCTTACTCTGTCATTATCAATTTTTTCAGCGACTTCCATTGCTCTTCTTCTGGACTCTTTCAGTACAGGTTGCATGTCTTTTATCGCCTCTCTCAATTCATTTACTTCTTCAGCAGTGATTAATAGTTTTTCAAGACCTGATCAAACAATTTGACATAAACTCTTTCCTTAAAAAAAAAATAAATAAATAAATTTCTTCAAAAAATACCAGTATGATAGCGTCCTAAGAGTTCTTCATCACTGTTTCTAGTTTTAAACATCAAATTGACATACGTGTGTAAAAGAATGAGATATTTTGTAGGTGAGATGTATGTGCGACGGCCATATTCCTGAAAGTAAGTTTTATACAGAAATTTGAAAATTTGGAAGCATGAACGTTTTCGGCTCAGGTTTTTACCTCGAAAAACAGATCAGCCATCTTGACTACACTTAAATGGATAAATTTGCAAGAATGCACAACTCCATCAATAAGCTCATTCGATTCATTTGTAAAATAACCACACGTCTTCACATACTGTGCGGCTACAGTCTATAAATTGAAAATAAGATTAAATCGAGTTGTTGAATTGACAGAAGAGAAAATTTACCTCCAGAGCTGTATCAGGCCACAAGCTAAACCAGTCGATTGTACAGCAGTTAATTAGTGCAGGGAACTGCCTCAGCCTGGATCTAAAATTTTCCCCGATTGGGCTGTAAAAAAAAAAAATTAATAATATGCTGTGGTATACAAGTGTAATTATTTAAGTAACCTCATAGTGAAAATTATATGAAGATTGGTTCTTGCACTTTTCAAATAGTGGCTGAACAGATTTGCCTTTGTCACTGCCAGCCCTGAATCGATGACTACATTTCTCATCGCCGCATAAATCTTGTCTAGATCCTCTGGGAGATAAATATTTGGTACGTCGCCAGTGTTCAGCATGCTATTGATATCTTCCAAGAATGATTCATGTATAATCTACAAAAATAAATAAATTTTTACATATATTTTTGTCATCACCAAACACGCCATAGTATAAGATAAATCATAAATTAGTTTACGTAATGTTAAGCTAATAATGTTAATGTTAATTTCACAGCCCGACAAAAAAAATTCACAACATACTAACAACGTACACGTACCATTTGGCATCCCACCCTTCTTTGCTCTTATAAACAAAATCCTCCAGGTTTGGTTAAGTAAAGACTTCCTCAACCTTCCCACAAGAATCCTGTTTTTGGAAGAATTTCCAAAATACTATTTCACCTTTCTGGCAAGGTAATTGTACTAATTAATACTACCACACACTTCCCTACCATAATAGAATTCTCTTCCATCTGCATAGTCCACAAACCTAATAAAGCAACTGATGTTTCCTAGCGCTGTCCTTATTTATCTTTGATAAAGTATTTTGGAAGCTAATCCTATTCGACCTGCATGAAATCCTATTCACAACGAACATTACTCCTGACCAATTTGGTTTCTGAAATTATCTGTCCACAATCCACTAAATTCGTCGAGTTGTAGACATCACACCTCTGGAATGTAGGCCATTTTGCCCTGGAGTCTTTCTAGGCATCTTACTTTTTTAAAACCATTTATTTTCGAGTACATACTATCTCATCCTAAATTTCTTCCTATATGATAATTTCACCCAGGTTACTTACAGAACCTCAATGTCTTCAAACCATTCCTCTCTGCTGTTTCTCAAGGGAGCATCCATGGCACATTACTTTTTAGCATATACATGATTCTTCCCTCAACACTTAACCTTACTTTTGTTGATGAAACATTAACTCTCTCTGCAAACCTATTCCTAGCAGTTTTATCTTTCCAATACCACCACCAAGAACCATGGTTCGGTAAATGGTGAATAACAAAAAATTGACAACAAATCCCAATTATTCCCTCATTTAAACTAAATCAAATTACACTTCCTGTGGCATATTGTATCAAATACTTAGCACTGAATATAGGCAAAAAGTTTATATGAATTCCACTTATGTGATGTGGGCTTAACCCTCCATCGGGTGCAGCCGGCCTGAGAGGCCCATCAAACACCCTTTTGCCTGCCATTTTTTACCTCACGGCTTAACGGGACTCCCGTTGTAATATATTCCTATTTAGGGGTGTTTCATAGGAATCCCTAATTCATTCTGTCGTCAACCTTCACTATGCTAGCCTAGGGGCTTGACGAGCCGACTGCGTCCTAAATTAAAAGATAAATTTTTTCACAATATTTTTGTTGTAATCGTTTATGTTACTTTTCAATTCAGTTTTCCTGAATTTTATTCTAGATTTCCTTCTGAAATGGACAAAACATGTATGATTTTTGTAAAAACTTGTACAAAATTCACAATTTTGTTTGTTTTAGTTTAAGCTTCATTATATTCAATAAACTCGTTTTGTTTCCACCAATTTGGTGTATTTGATTTCTGTAAATCCTAGCAAAGGCTATCATAACAGTGTTTTGGATTAAATTGATAAGAAAGGAAGGGGAGTGCAAAAAGTTCGGTGGCCAGTCAGGCCGGGTGCGCCTGGTTTTGTTTCATTCAAAGGTGCGCCCAATGGAGGGTTAAAGTGGCAGAATAAAACTGAAGGTAAAACTACATTCAAGTCCATGTTCATAACGACAAAATAGTTATATATTAGCTTCCTATATAGATTTATGAACCGTAACTGTATGAGACAGCTAAAAAATCAAATCTTAACAGGACACAGCCAAAAATCACCTGTGAGTCTGAAAACAAAAACACCGTCTCCCTGTTGTTGACGCCAGAATAGTACATCATTTTCTTCAAGTCATCTCTCCACTCTGTGACTCCGTAACTTCTGGTTGGTTCAACAGTCACGCATGTGTGATCAGTCATGAAGGCCGAGAGTTTTGTTAAGCTCCGTCGGCCTGCAAGTATTCAGAATAAACTTTTTTTGCCACACGGGAAATATCAATTTACAATACCCGATCCTCCGATTCCTAAGAGTAGGCCATTTGTCTGAGGTTGTTTGATTATTCTGACAATGCGACACACATGTTCAATTGCATCCATAAATAACACTAGTGACATCGGCGCTGTGGATGTCTTATTGTATGATTGTAAATACGAATTCATGACGGATGAAAGCTAAAAAGCATATAATTTAATATTTACTGTTGTAAAATTTATATTTTTCAAATACCTTTTCAAAATCTGTTATTTGAACATAATTGCTTGTGTCTAAAAAGCTCATGAAATCCCCAAATAAAATGGGATCGTGTGTGGTCAGAAAATTGTAATCCATTTGGAAAGCTTCGTCTATTTCATGTCTAATTTTCTTTTTAAACCACTGTTTATCTTCGGGATTTATTAATCTGTCTGAAAAAACTCTAGTGCACTCGTGAATCCAAAGTATCAGCAATTCTTCAATAGTCTTAAGAATACATTTTAATTAATATCGTTTATATTACATAATGTTTCAAAATATTAATTATATATTGTTACTTTTATATCGTCAGAATTTGCAAGTAAAATTCCCTGGAAGACTCTGCTTAAATCTCTTAGGTTATACGTATAGTGCGTTTTCTTTGGAGTGGGAAGTAGCTCTTTCTCGATGACATTGTAGAGCTTCAAAGTCATATCCAAAATCTTTTCGCCGACTTTTAAAAATCCGCGCATATCTGCCATCCAATAATTCAGTATTGTCCCAAATATGATTTTCTTGAAAATTCAAAAGTTAGAAGTGCATTAATTTTTAGCACATTTAGCATACTTACTCGGCAGTTATGGCTGAATTCTGGGTAGGCAAGGAGATGGAAATGTCTAACCAGCCGTTCGCTGATCTTGTTCCTTCCACCACCTGGAGGTCCCATCGCACCAATAAAGCGCATGTCCTCCACATGTTTAAAAGCGCCAACAATCTTGGTGTCATACCAACCCCCAAAGTCCATGTACTGCCTTATTAATTCAAGAGGTGGTTGGGCGCCAAATTTTTCAACAGCAGGCATATTAAAGTCATCTATAAACAAAATCCCTTTCTTGCCGACTGGCGGTCCTAAGACTAGTTTTTTTCTTTTTTCCAATTTGGATTCAATCGTGTCCTTGAATAAAAAACTTTCATGAGTTACACATTTATTATTGGTAAATTATTACATACCCTAGTTTGATTTAATGAGGTTTTAGCTGTAAATGTCATAAAATCACTGACAAACTGTTCAGGCATGTTTCTGTTAATTTTTGAAAGTATCGTAATAGTCTTTCCTGATCCAGTCGGACCAATAACAAGCACGTGTTGATTATTTTCAATTAGTTTCCCCAAAACTGTAGCATTTCTAATGCTGTCGATTGTTGGAACCTCGATATCTTTAAATAATTTGTTAGTAAATTTTTGTTATAATTATTAAGGAAAGACGGGTAGTACCTATAAAACGAGTGGCTGGTGGGATTTCGTATAATGGTACATTAGCCAGCCAATGCATCCATCTTGGTTTCTCTAAATCTCCGGAATCTGTCAACATTGAAAATCCTCCGTCATGTATCCTAGAATAAATAAATTACTTGGTTAATCATATTTGAAATTTCGTTGAAATAACTTGTATTTATTTTACTTACCAATAGTCATAAACAAAGAATTTAGGGAATTTCAATTCTTTGTCATTTTTATGAATCAGTTTATTCATGAGTACAGAAAACTTTTCCCTTTCGTTTAAATTACATGTTGCTCCAATAGACCAAATTGTGGACCATATTATCCACATAGTTGCTAATTTCTCTGAAAATAAAATCTTCAATAAATATCCATAAGGAGTTAAAAATTACACGGTGCTTACTTAAATGAACTTGAACTTTATCTGCTGGTGGCATTTTCCCCTGTTCTGGTGCAAAGGGCCTTAAAAAGTACCCGATTAGTTTTAATGCTGAAGACATCAACCCACAATCTGTTGATTTAACGATTTCGTGTAAATTGGATCGAAGAAAGCTTATAGCCGGTAGCATATAACGCTTAATAGCCAAGTCCAAGGTAGAAGAAATATGAGAAGCATCTTTGGGAATAGATTTTGACCAGCAATTTATAAGCATGTCTAATGTGATCATCGACGGTTCCAAGTAGACCATGCCGCACCTAGATACAGTGGCTGGAGAAGCTACCGAGAGATCGGACACTTCGAACATCATGGTCATCTTATCGGTCATTTTAATGATTTCACCACTCGTCAGGCAAAGTTTCTTGTTGTCGTCGAGCAATGTGTTCATATTTTCGATCCATACAGCATCGACAGGACCGTCAAACATATACCAGCGCTTTATTTCATCTGCAGCTGCTGCGCCTTCTCGCATGAACTTCGCTAGAACTCCATCGGACCATTCGTGCGTCTGCAGGTCATACTCGCCATATATCTGACCCATGTTAATCGCTTTTGGATTTATAATGGACACTTCTACATTTTGGAACGTCCCACCGGAATGAGAATTCGTACCTTTTAATTTTCCCATGACTGATTGTAAAACTCTGTAGCACTGCAAATTAATTTTAAATTTAAATAAAAATAAAGCAACAATATTGATAAAGGACATACCCTGGTCTTTCCAGTTCCAGCAGGGCCGACAAGCATTAACCCATGTCTCACCACAGTTGTGTCATAAAGTTGAATAACTTTTGTAATATATTCTGTAAAAAAATTAATGTCATATTGTTTAACATTGTGTATACATTACAATAATTAGATTATAAAAATGTGTAACAAAACACAAAATCTTAAATTCCCAGGTAATTTAAAATTAAATTTTTTCTGGTTATGATAACTAATACAGTCAAAATAGTTTCATATCATGAAATTTTCATTGTGGCACTATGCTTCCTAAGTGTAAAGTTTCAAAGATCACAATGATCATATTTTGACTAGTGATGGCATAGGTAAATTTTAAATTAATTACGTGGGCTCTTGTAAAGTATCATAGAATCCAATGTGTGTTCGATCGTTTTCTGGAATACCCCGTAGTCTATCGGAGGATCAACAACATTGGGGAACAGGTCAGATAGAATGTTTGTGAAAAGTTTTAAATCGTCGGACAAGAATTTCGGTATGTTCACATCCTTCAGTGCCCTCAGCACGATAAGTGTCTCGTTGAATTGAGGATCCTCTTTCTTCAAATTTCCAGCCACAGCTATTACAGTTTTAACGGCTCTCATTCCGAAATCATAATGATCCTATAATTTTAAATTAGGATAAAGATAAGCAGGTTTGCGCTGGAATAGTCAATATATCAAATGTGTCACCTGAGTGCTAAGCTGTTCAGAGCTAAGTTTGAAAGTTGAAGTTATCTTTGCTGCAAGCAACCTTGCTTCTGTGAAGCCAAAAGAGAATAGGGAAATTTCCGCGATCAAAGTATAATCAGGCACCATCATTGCTACTGGTCTAAACAACGCTTTCAAATTGTCAGGCAGTTCTGTTCTTCCTGCGTATCCGGGATTCATCGTGACAAAAACAGCGCACGAAGGCTTCAAGCTGATTTCTTCACCTTCAAAAATGAAAGTTTCTTGTCTGGCCATTTGGGCCCTCTGAATAGTTGTGATTTGCTGTGCCACAACAGAAAGCACTTCAATATCAATCCTATTAAATTCATCAAAACACGCCCAAGCACCACACCTGAAAAAAAAAAAAAAAATATAGAAACAGTAATTCCTAGTTCAATTTATTCCAACATTGTAGAAACAGTACGTTGCAAGGCCTTTGAAGAATTTCCCCATTGCCATGAAATTCAGCTGATCCGAGCAGTTGAAAACAACACACTGGACGGCAAAAGCTTTGGCTAAATCTTTTGTTGTTTCAGTTTTTCCGGTGCCAGCAGGGCCAGCAGGCGCACCACCGAATTTCAGGTGAAGTGCACCGATAAGTGTTAAGTAACACCTGTCTGTTAAAGGTGTTATGACAAGTCTGCCTGTATTGCCCAAGTATTCATATCCATATGGAAATTCTGCATTTATTGCTCTGAGCGCTACAGTATTTTGTATGAGGTAGAACCTGCCATCAGGAAAATCACGTGAAAATTGGAATTTGAGAAAATCTTTATTTACAGTACCTTAGCTGTTTAGACCAATCGAATTCATGCACGTCCAATATGATCTTCTTAAGTAACATTTCTGTTACGTCTCGAGCATGAACGTCAATAACAATAAGAGCTGAAACACTCAGTCTTTGCAATTTTGTGAGATCACCTCTTATAAGAGATCTTAGATTATCCAGCTGAAAATATCAGAGTGTAAGTATTTAACACTGTTTCAATTTAGTAATCACGTATATTTACATATCCAAGCTGCGTAACATAGTATGAATGTAGATTTCCTTTTGTTATGCAGAGTTCCACATTGCTCGTCCAAATTATTTGCGAAGAAACAATTATCACCTGCCCTGGCCAATTTAAAACCCACGCGTTTCTATCACTTTTGACTTTCTTATGTGTAAAGGCATTAAGCGCACCAATAATTTTTGCTTGAATTGTTTCCCTCATTAGTCTCTCCACCTAGAAAAAATATGTTTGTTAATTAAAAGTAATTTTTAAAGTTGGGATCAGAAGGATTTACATCGCTGAGCCAGTTGTCAACAGATCCAGTAGGTTTGAGCTCATATTTCAGTTTTACTTCCTCGTCCTCTCCTGAAAACATTGCGGTTATGCTGTTCTTACTGTCAAAACTGAGGGAGTATATATTTTCAAAGCATTTCTTGAGATGCGGTTGTACTGCTAGTGGATCACTGCACTTTGATAGAATCTCGACAAGTTCCTCGTCGCTGAGGAAATAAAACCTGGGGAATCCGTTCCTCTTTATGTGCAAGTATTGGTTCAAACCGCTCAAAATTAGATTCATCGCTCTGATACAATTGCCAATTAAATCGTGCACTTTATGGTCGCAGCACGCATTCATGACTTGCGGGTTGGCTCTAAAATCCGTCATGAGCTTACGCCACATTCTTAAAACATTGGCAAATTTTTTGCTTTCGTGTACTAATTGAGTCGAGATGTCGACACTTGTGAAAATTGGATACAAATACATGAAGTTCCTAGAAACAGTTATATTATTAGTTATACATTAAAGTTATATTTAGTTATATTCTATTGCAAAAAAAAAATCTCATTGGGCAATTAATCCTCTAAAATTTTGTTATTAGCTGTGTCTGATATCAGCAAAACCCCCAGCATAAAATTAAATGCCGTGTATAGGATTACTTGAGGATCACGGATATGGAGGCATTTAATGTCGAGGAGTCTGATGTTGCGTGACAGAACGCCATTTAGATAGAGAGACTGGCACGTGACCAGTATGAGATATCGATTTTTACTCACTTGGGATGGTCATTTGTTTGATACTTGTTCTGTACGAAGGTGACTGACAGGACATTGTACAGCATGTCATTCATATAGATTATACCACATTGAAACTTTAAAAAATGGACAAAAGTGATATTTTTAATGTCAAACGAATTTCATTAGTTCAAATATATCCATACTTTGGAAAACAATAGTACCATAAGAAAGACTTTAGGCCAATCTTGAGGTCTAAAACTGAAAATGGCCTACTGGCTATGCAAGGCAGTAATAAGACCCAAAATAACCTACAGATCATTAATCTGGTGAAAAAAAAACCCCAACAAAAAGTAGCAACCCAAACATTACCAGACTAGCAAAACCTATGTATCACAGGGGCAATGAGAACAACCCCTACAAATGATTAGAAACTTTGCCAACCTACCTCCAATGGAAATATTCATACAAGGAGAGGCTAGGAAAAGCTCACTTAGGATCCACAAACAATTATAATGGAAGGGAACTAAACAATTTGGCCATACAACCGTAATCAATAAAATCAGACACCAATTATTAGAAATGGGTACTGACTACATGGTCCCAGAAACAATCATCACAACTTTCTAAAAAGTCTCAATGGACTAGAAAGGAGAGGGAGAACCCAGGAGAGCATCAGATACAATGATATGGATGAATCATGTCATCATGTGACTTGTGAATGCATCCAAAATCTCCAAAACCTGGGAAAACACAACAACCTGATAATATCTTGGGTGCCAGGGCCTAGGGGAATTCTGGGTAACGAAGAAGCGAACAAACTGGCCAGAGGAGGATCTGCAAGACCATACATAGGTCCCAAACCTATTCTTGGGATAACAAAAACAAATATAGAATCTTCCATGGCGGAATGAATCCAAGCTAAACTAAAGGAGAAGTGGATAAACTCTAGTGGTGACAGACGTAGTCAACTTATGATGAAACAACCCTCAATGAGACTGGCAAAAGCACTGCTGCAGTTAGAGAGGGCAAAACTTAGGAGAGTGGCAGGACTACTAACCGGTCACTGACACCTGGGAAAACATCTACACAACAAGGGCACATACAGCGATGAGCCCATTTGCAGATTATGTAATGATGAAGAGGAAACAGCCACTCATATCATCTTCGAATGCAAAGAAACAGCTCAATGCAGATTTAACCTAAAGTACGGAAAAAACTTAGGGAATCAAATTTCAGCAGCGACAGTCAATGACCAGATACTTCTAAAAAGAAGGAGTGAGTCTAAGGAACTAGGAAGGTACAATAAGTCAGAAGGCTGCAGTGTCTGCAGAGTACAAACCACCCTTCCTAGTATCGTTTTCTACCATACCATTGGAGCATGTCCACAATTATGCAGATGAAGCTAAAATAGAAAATGTGTGGCAAAGTGTGGGTGAAACCAACCTTACTCCTTTTTACTTGTTTTTTCATCTAATTAATTGCCAAAGTGCTTAAAACCTTAAAACTTAAAAAGCTTAAAGGAGATGGAGGAGAGGTGACTGAATCTAGTCTTCAGGAGAGTCCCCTGGATATTTTTTATGTCTCATACCAGTAATGCATAAGTCTCTCATACCAATCATCTTCGAGTGAATTGGACCTTTGGGTATCTGATTCATATTTGCCACTCTAGCAACTCTGGTATCTGGGTAAAAACCTTTTGACTTTTGAGTATTTGGAAAAAAAATATTGTAAAGTGGTTCTGATTTCATTTCTCACCCAACAACCCTCCTGTAATTAATTTACATGTTTTCTTTAATACTGGGTAATATACATTCTTTGGTCAGAAAACTCCATGTAAAAAGTGAAGAAATAAAATGTTCCTATTGGTATAGGGCTGCAAAAGTTATTTACTGGGATAAATGTGCAAACTTCCAAAAACCAAAATGTTTCCATTATCACAGAAAAATGTCTTTTGGAAAGGGTGTAAAATTTAATAAATTTAACTAAAACTGTAGACGCAATACAAAAAAAGTATGCATTTTAGGGTTTGTTGTTAAAATACTTACTGCTGACACTGAACCCATTTTTCTAGGATTTTTTGTGTCATTGTTAGTTTTTTTGCCCATTCTTCTAATATTCCCTCAAATGGGCCTTTTGAAGGGCTGAACTGCAATGACTGGGTGGTTTCAATGTGGTCCTCCAACATTTGGAATACTTCATCACTAAGTTTGAATATGTACGTGTCGGAATTTTTGAAAGGTGAAAACTGTGCCAAGCAATTTTCCCATTCAGCGACCATTTTATCGATGGCCACTTCAATGACGTATTCTTTTTTCGCTTGGTCCGATATCACAACAAGAGCTTCACCGCATTCATGAACACCAAGATTTATGCATTCTTTATACGTCAAAGCAGGTGTCCAATTTATTGGGATCCCTGTCATCGTCTGAAATTCTTCCCAATGTCTTTTTCTCATACCTTTCGCACAAAGAGCTTGTATGATGGGTATGTGAGGTTTAAACTCCTCAATCAACTCTTTAATTGTTTCTGCGATTTTCAAGCAAGCTACAACAATACTTATTCAGTACGCTGTTTCATCATAAAACTCTAAGAATATAAATTACCTGGTATTTCAGAAAATAGTTTTATGCATTTTGTCATTGTTTTTGCATGTTCGTTGACAATTCCTTCAATCGTGCTTGGATCAATGTTCATTATCGGATTGTCCAAGAACATGTCGGCCGTTTGCAGCCAGTCTGATGCTGTGGCCCATAGGTTTTTGAATGGAGTGAAAGTTTTTGTGAGCGTGGTAAGTTCAGTGAAGGGCGTGACTTTATCACCGAACAGCCTCTGCCTGTTATTCAAGACTCTTCCCCAGTCTACAGTGTCTCTGAGGAGTTTCCAGATTTTACTCACTTCTTGAGCAATCTCGTGCACCTTAAAAAAACAATTAGATGTTATTAAGCAATGAGATTTTAAGAGCTAATTTTAGTACTTTGGTTTTTTCATCTTGTAGTTGCACTGCAGCGATTGATTTTGATAGATGTTCAATTCTCTCCTGAATCGCAACTTCATCTTCAGACTGGATTTTACGGAAGACTGCGATGTCATCATCAAATATCTCCTGCTGGTCATGAATTGCTTCTAAAATCTTCTCAGGCCACCCTATCACCATCCATTTCATATTCAAATCCTCGTCCAACAGGTTGTGGTGAAATCGGTCGAATATGTCATATTCCTTTGGAAAAAAAAAAGAATTGAAATAAAGCATGATTTCAATATTTCAAACTTAATTGTGTGAGTACTTTCAAATGTCTGTAGATGCTTTCTTCTATTTCGGCAAAGTAACGAGGGATAGTTTCCATCCATTCTCTCTGATTGACAAGGTGCTCGATGTTTCTCGTCTTTTCCTGCACTTTTTGATACGTTTCGTTATACTTTGCTATGATCTGAAATAATACAATTTGGTTTGATATCATTTTAATATGGCAAAAAGGAGGGAAAAATCAAAAAGTGCGAGGTCACGATAGCTCAAGTGGTAGAGCAGTGGCGTATCTAGCCAAAGATAGTTGGTTCAAATCCTGCTCGTGCCATTGACTTTTTTATCTCAACTAAAAACCCTTAATTAATTGAAATTTAGTTTTATGTCATTTTTTAAGCATGCAAGTTTATTTTAAATGTTATTAAAAAATAAGAATATAAAATACTTAAAGCATAACGTTTCACAATCGTGAAAAGGAAACAATGGAAATTGTTCAATTATTTTATGAAATAACTTCATAACTATTAATGGATAATTTTAATGCTGTAATTAACATATAATTTTTGTAATTTGATCCTTATTGATCGTACTTGTATGCCTGGTCTGTCAGGAACATTTTGGAATTCTGCCACCTTCAGGGTCGATTCAGACAAAGTTTTTAAATATAAACACTGATGGCTATAGAAAGTAAGAAAGCACAAGCGAAACTATTAATATGAAATATTAATCATCTCAACTAAGACCATAGATAAAACGAATAATTAATTGAAATAATTAATATGGTCAATTATGACAGCTAACATGTAAAAAATGACATTTAATGTTAAATTCCTACAAGAAATAAATACTTTATGGGCATAAGTACCTGCTTAAATATACACTAAGGATAGCTAAAGGCTAAAACATCTGACAGACTAAGCAAGGATAGGATTATTATTATTATTATTACTATCAAATTCATAATCTCCTAGACCACAGGAGTTAATCTCAGGATATAATTAATTGTATTCATACCTCTTTAGTCTTTTTTCTTAATTTTGCTGAATAAGCATTTAATAATCCATTTATCAGCTCAGTCCGCTTTTCCAATAAATAATATTTGATTTTAGCTGTCACAATCGCAAATGGGCCTATGTTTGTTACTTCTGGGATTATGTACTGATATTCATCGAGCAATGTGTATTGGCGAGACAGTTCAAATTCAAGCTCTTGGGAGTAGGTGCACTTTTCCATAACTTGCCTGAAGATAAATATTTAAGTGGCAAATATGAAAAAAATAAAAAAAACAAAAAAAAAAAACATACTCGATTTGAGAGTGTAAATCCATGCAGAAGAAATCCTGATACACGCCCCAACGATTTTTAAAACTGTTGAGCACAATCTCAAGTTTCCTCATGACATATTCGACTAGAAATTTAGTCTGGACAACCTCCAGCTCACCCATGCCGTAACAGTTGTATGAAATCGGTGTCTTGTAGTGCAACTTCTCATTCACATCCATGTCAATTAATGGCACATTGTGGCATACCATTGCAGCTTTATCTATCAATGATTGAAGTTTTTCCTTTAAAAAAAGAAAAAGAAAAAAAAATTAACAAAAATACAGTTTTGATTGGGGTACACATTGAAAACAGCAATATTACAATATGGGTGTCGATTGAGGTTGAGTAGAATGGCCCTTCTGGTCCAATCTTCAGGTCAAGAATAAATAATGAAGGATAATTGTGCCTCGATTCATCAAAAAGACGGCTTCTTATTTCATAAACCCACTCAAAATCATTTCCCATTGCTATGGCCAATCGCCCACTTTTAACTATGTAATTTTCCAGGTCACTGAGAGACCTCAAAAGCAATATCCTCAAACTTGTCTACATTTAAAAAATAAAAAAAAAAAAATTAAAAAAAATAAGTTAATTTATATTTTTATATGGTTACGTAGCATTACCTCAATAAGGTATCTTATCATCTTGAGGAACTTAGGCGTATTGGAAATATTGTAAACATCCCAATCGGACTCTTTTTGGCAGTAGTATCCTTTCTTTACATTTTGAAATTTGACGCAGTAGTTTATTTTGATTGTGTCTCTGAATAACCCATTTATATAACAAGCAAGCTGTAAAATGTAAGAATGTTTTTGAACAATTAATGGATTAAAAGAGTCTGTAGTGTAAGATTGACATGAGACTCAAGCCAATTGTATGGTTTTATTGATGTAATTAATAAACACTACAAAATATTTTTATTTACAAATTATTTCCAATTAAATTCATCCTTTTGCAAATCAATTTTACCTTTTTGTAAATTGTAACAACAAATTATGTTAATTAGTAAAAAATCTATTACGAATAATCAAATAGAAATGATAAAAATACATAGATTGCAAATAAATCAAGATAATTAATACTGAAAGGAGTCTCCCCTGTAGTCGATGTCGGAAAAATAAAAATATAGATTTTAAGAAAAGACAATGCTAAAGTATTAGAACAAAATCATATTTGCTAGATAATGTTCCAGCCATAAAAAGAAAATAACCGGGTTATAAACAATTATAAAAACTCGTGTTTCCATAGTCAAACTTTTTTGTGGCAATTTTCCAATGATTTTTGCCATTTTTCATAAAATCGATTGGATTGATGAATGTGCAAGTGAAAATTCAGGCTAGTATTTTTCTAAGTTGAGCACTATATTACCAAGAGGGGATTATATTTGTTGAGAACATACTGGGCTTATAAATGAAAACAGAAAGCAATATATCAGGAGTTTATTATTTTTTCTCTTTTTAATTAATACTTTTTTTTTTAACAATTTCTACTTGAATATTCGTAATATATTCTTTGCTAACAAATCACAATTATTTGATTTTTTTTAGATATAATTTATATGTAGAAATAATTACAATATACATGTATTAAAATATATATTGTGTAATATATTTCTATTGTAAAAAGAATAAATTTAACTGGCATAAAAGGGAAGTTCATTCGCAAAATGGTGAATTCATTTGCAAAATGGAGAATTTGATTTTCAAAAGAGTGAAGATGAATTTTATTTCCAAAGGAGTGAATTTGATTTTAAAAAATGGGGAATTTTATTTGGAAAAGAATAGAGGAGAATTTGATTTGCTAAAGAATGGATTTAATTTCAAAAAATGGTGAATTTGATGTGCAAATGAACGAATTTGATTTGCGAAAGAATGGATTTGATTTAAGAAATGGTAAATTTGATTTGCAAAAATGGTGAATTTAATTTGCAAAAGAATAAAGGAGAATTTGATTTGTGAAAGAATGGATTTGATTTAAAAAATTGTGAATTTGATTTGCAAAAGAATGAATTTGATTTTAAAAAACAAAAAACAAACGGTGAATTTGATTTCCAAAAGAGTGAATTTGATTTAAAAAAATGTTGAATTTGATTTGCGAAAGAATGAATTTGATTTAAAAAACGGTGAATTTGATTTCCAAAAGAGTGAATTTGATTTTAAAAAATGGTGAATTTGATTTGCAAAAAAGTTAAGTAATTTACA
>CM077105.1:23007962-23038613 GCA_039619505.1 Cimex hemipterus | reverse complement strand
AATTAGTGAAAGAGAGGGTTAAATTTGCAAAATAGTGAATTTGATTTGCAAAAGAGTAAATTTTTTAATGACCTTATATTATATGGATATTATTAGATGCATATTAGCAAAGAGACAATTATTATTTGTAGGTGGGTATCATTGATAAAAGGCCAGAGGCAACGGTGGGTTTCAAACCCATGACCGTCTATGAGCTGATATTTGCAAAAGGGTGAATTATTTAATTTTTAAAGGATGAATTTAATTTGAAAACCCCTAATTTTATATAAACAAATCTGCTAGCTGTGTCTGGCAACATAATTATTATGACGGGAAGTTAAAAAATTTCAATATTACAATTTACCAACCTCAATTCTTTGACGATTCAAATTTTCACAAACCGCTTCCAAAGTTGAAAGGTTCATTTTTGACATGTCGAAAAATGTCTTTTTTGTAAGTTCTTCACACAATCGTACGGTGGACACGAACAATGTGAAAATTTCAGGTTTTGTCAATAAAAGTTTACTCTTTAATGCATTTCTTGCTCTCCTGACGTTTAATGGAGTCGTATCCACTTCGTCAGATTGAACTGTAACATACATTTTAATATAATTGCTATTAATTTCTTAAAAAAAAAAATTTAAAAAAATTACCAGGCTGCACGTATTTTTCACAAGTACAAGTGGGAAACTCTAAAAATCGTCTTTCAACCAGTGGTTTCCCCATTAAATTGGATGCAAAGCCCCATTCTATCATGGCATCGCAACCCTCATGTCTGTGCATTACGCACTGAGGGCATATGCAGGAACACTTGGTAACTGGGAGCTTTAATTTTCTAATTTTCGGAGCTTTTTGAGCTGTATAGAAAAATTTAAATATGTATATATTTCTTAAATAAATTGTGTATATATCTTATACCTAGAATAGTTAAATTCGGCGTGTTGTTATTATTTTTTTTCTTCAAAATAATCGACTTCTTTTTTTCTTTCTTTGGTCCAACCGTCTCTTGCAGTTCAACAGTTGCTAAAAATTTGATTTTAAATTTGATTGTGAGTGAGTACCTAGATTACTTACTGCAAATCAGATTCACCATTTAAAAAAAATCAAATTCGCTTGTTTGCAAACAAAATTCATCATTAAAAAAAATCAAATTCACTTTTTCACAAATAAAATTCACATTCACTCTTTTGCAAATCAAATTTACCATTTTTAAAAATCAAATTTACTCTTTTGCAAATTAAATTCACCATTTTCCCTTTTGCAAATTAGTTAACAACAACTTACCAGAAACATTATCACTTGGCACATTTTTATTAACTGATTTATCCTTTAAAGATCCCAATTCTGAACCTCCACCTGCAAAGAATTTATGTTTTAACAATATATGTAATTTGATCTTTACCGATCACTGTGGTTTGCTTATTTTCATTGGTCTGTCAGATATGACATCTTTAGTGGTGACAAAATGCCACATCTGGTATACAAAACCAGCGAGAATAGGCAGACCAAGATTATTGTGAAATGACAGGTTCATCACCCCAGAGACACAGCAGGAAATCACACAATTATGAGCATCTAATTAGAAATTACCTTGACCGAATGACAGTTCAGAATCACTCTTCTTAATTTCAAGTTCATCGCCCGAAGAATATTTATCCAAGTCAATCACATCTGCAATTGTATGAGACAAAATTAGAATTAAAATTTAATATTTCAGTAAGATTTGTTTTACCAGAAGAAGAAGCATCCCCAGGAGCAGGCAATTTCCACTGTATAGGTTCTTCTTTTAAGTGTTTCTTTCGCTTCGGTTCCACTAATTTATATTAAGAAAAATATTAAACGTTGTATTGAAATGTACGTATTTATAAATTAAACACCTTTTTGTTCTTTCACCATTATCCTATTATTTCCCTCTGAAAATGATACAAATTGTAAAATTTAATTATAAACTGTTATCCGCGCATACAACCTTGCAATATGACATTTGAAGCCATAAATTCTTTCAAATTGAAAATATGTGATATTGGCATTGATCGAGGGTGTGCTTAAAAAAAAATTAAATTGTTAGAGAAATTGATTTTTCAAAAAGTGAGAAAAAAAATTAAGTCTTTTCACCTTTCAATGGAAGATCTTCCCTTGATCTTTGGCATTCCAATGCGGCATCATTTATTTGAGACGTATCACGGTGTCTAACTGAAAACATAAAATAAACAATTATATAAATTCAAAAACCAATTAGAGATTAGATATACTAACACTTTTTATTCCTATATAGATCTATTCCTTTGGGGGCTTTCACAGCTTTTGGCAGAAGCTTGGCATGAGCTTTAGCCTTTTCATCGTATTGTGCTTGCAATTCAGCTAAAATTTGTCATTCATTATTAAGATAACTTTTGTCCTAAGAATAAGTAAAAATACCAAGCTGAGTCATGAATTCGGCCTTGTACTGTCCAAACCTCTCAGGCGGGGTGACTTCAAAAATTTTGGTTGCTGTGAATGTCATCTGAACAATTAACATCTTAATAACATTCGAGCCATAAAGCGCTGAACTTACGAATAGTTTTTATAGCCTGTTTTGGTCGTTCTGATTCAAACAAATCAACCTCTTCAAATTTGATTTTGTTTCCGTCACCAATCACCACAGAGTGCCCTGAATTTTTCGATTCAATTTCAATACTTTGAAAGGCAGAATGCGAAACCGATTTTACCTGGATGGTGCAAAGTCGTATTGCAGTTGCAGGCTTTAACACAAGTGCACCCTTTGACATGCATTCGTTTAGCAGTCGTTATCACAGTCATCAATGTAAATGCTTGAAGGAAAAAAACAAAATTATATACAAAAGCAAAACATAAACAACACATAAAATTATTATTTATACCTTGCCTCCTTGGACTTTGAATATTTCCAGTTCTCGTTTCCCCATGAGAAACTTAAAATAAATTATAAATTATTATCATTTATATAAAAATATAATTTATAAAAAGATAACTTACATTTGTAACCTTCAAGCTCATTTTCGTAAGGAATTGTGTATGCATAGTGTTTGGAATTATCTAGAATCATAGTAACACAGTTAATTATAAATTTAATAAAATTAATTATTTTAATTATCGTTACTCATCTACTGAAAAACACAGATAAGCTGGAAATAAAAGCTAAAAAATAAATAATTTATGAAATAATGGTAAAAGGTTTATACCAATTGCATCATCTTCTTCAAATGTATCACCTTTTGAATAATTTATTATTATTTATTTGTGTATAATATTTATTACTAGTATATAATTGAAAGTTAGTTACTAGCAGCATTATCCTGAGCATTCCCTGAAAAAGAAAAATGTTTATGATGATACATTTTTTACTGAATAAACATTCAAATAAAAATATTAACAGGCATGAATTAAACTGTTTACCTGCAGTTTCATAACCAGAATAAACTAAATATTTCTCTGTAAAAAATAAATAAATAATATTAAATAAAATAATAATGATGTGTTTTTCTAATTTTTTCAGAACGTGCAAAAAAATTTTAAAATATATTATATAGTAAATCCAGGAATGGATGGACACCTTCAGACATGTTGAATCATGTATGTTATTGATTAAACAAAATTAAAATGTTATTAAAAAAAAATAAAAAATAAAATCAGGGCTATCCTTACCAATATTGCCTTGAACTTGGTTTCCAAAAAGATCTTTGTACTCCCCTTTACTGTATGTAACTGCTGCTGGGTTCAGCAGACGATCTACTCTTACCGTGTCGCTCACTCCATCTTGCGCTGAAATGTACGATGTCAAAGTTCTACTGCAGTGAATTTATTTCTATAGCCAAATACCTATATCGCCCCACACAGGTTGAGGCTCGCAGGGGCTACCGATTGACGTTTGGCTTAGCTTGGCTTTCATGTCATTGAGTAGATTGTAGGCTGGAGTGCCTGGCTTTTCTTTATCCTTCATAATAGCCTCTAATTTGCCTATTACATCATTAGGGAATTGGTTCAAGTATTGCTCTAAAAAATATTATATATATTAAAAATGTCTAATATTAAAAAAACAAAAAACAAATCAACTTTACTTTGTTCTTTGTTGTTGTATTCATTTTGAACTGTGTGATCTGAAAAACATTAAAAATTGTAATTACGTAATTATACGCCAAAAACTCAATTTCAAGGAGTCTTACAGTTTGACAGTAGTTCTTGTGCCATATCAGGTAGCATAACACTTTTCAAGTGTTTCTCTGTCTGCACTGGAGACTTAGGTACTTCTGTTAAAGGACAAACAAAAGATAAAACCTCCTACGGATGCATTAATAATTTAAAATATCACCTTGGTGTGTTGTCCTTTTTTCATATATGGGTTCACTATTCTCAGTTCTTTTTTCAGACTGGCCTCTACTTCTAACTAAAGATGTCGGTAAAATTGGGTATGATTTGTGACTTTCGATGAGTACTTTCTTGGGTTTTTCGCTTGGATATTTTAACGATTCACACCTTCTTAGATGGGCCTTGTTTTTGTAATTCTTTGATCTGAGCATCGTCCGAGCAGTTTGCAAAAGCCCTAGCAGGTCTTCTCCTGAAATAAATAATCTGGCATTTTAACAGCCGTTCTGTAATACTAACGTTTGGTTCTGTACCAATGAGTGCTCTATATTCGTCGATCGTCGCTGATTGGTTCCAGAAGTTGCTCGAGCTTTGAGACCTCGTTGAGTCAGTTGATGCATTATAATTATTTAAATTACTATTTCCTTCTGACAACTCCTGAGAACTGAGAAGAGACAACACTTCAAAGCTGTACCTAGATGCTTTATTTCCTAGAAAAATTGATTAGTTTATTAAAAAATTAAACTTAAAAATTCTAAAATATGTAAGTAAAAATGAAATTTGATCATTCATGAAAATTATTTATAAAATGCAAACATTTTGTTCAATAACTTGACTTTAGTTCAAGTGGTAAGTAGTGGCGTATCTAGCCGAAGGTCGTGGGTTCAAATCCCACATGTGACACTAACTTTTTTTATCTGAACTTAAAAACCTTAATGAATTGAACCATGAAAAATAGTGTATTTTTTAATGAGCATAAAATTTTATCCATTAGAGTTCATGGTTCAATTGACCAAAGATTTTCTATCATTTGCCGCAGTTCTTAAACTGAACTGAGTCATGATTGGCATAGACACTGTTTTTTTAATAGTATTACTTGCGTGGTCTGATTGACCAAATAAATTCTTTTCAATTAATTTATCTAAATGAACGGTATTGGCTAAGATAAAAAAGTCACTGTCACGAGTGGGATTTGAACCCACAACCTTCGGCTAAATAAGCCACTGCTTTACCAGTTGTGCTATCGTGACTTCAATCCACTTGGACACCAAATTCCCACCGCAACCTCACTCTTAGAATTTTCCCTCCTTTTTTGCCATTTTTTCCATAAAATTTTATTGTTAAAATACCATTAAATGTTGATTTTTTTTAAAAAAAAGAATACCTTGTTGTTTAGAGCCGTGACGTTTGTCTTCCTGTTTGCAACTTTTACTTTGATTTCCTTTATGCTTTGTATCCTTATGAGCTGAAAGAAATATTTAAAGAAATTGAATTTGTCAAAATCCAATTTTCCGCTAGGATAATCTTACTTGTAGTTTTACATGGTTCTGTACCTCTGGTTTTGTCAGGCAAATTATTTTTTAACTGCACCTTCACCACTACAGTGATTTAAATATAAATTTTAATAAACATGCACATAAGTAGAATAATAAAAAACCAAAACTCACTTTTCTTCTTTTTAACCGTGGGCGCTTTTTTGTTCAATTTCTTTTTTGGCTCAACTTCTTTTTCTGTTAAATTTGTTATAAGATAGTTGATCAGTTGAAATATTTTACTATTGTAAATTTTATTTTTTGAGGTATCTGACCTTTTGTTTTAGTCGGGTGTTTCAAAAGCGGTGCCGTATACTTTTTGGTGGTTGATTGTTGCTCTAAAAAAATATAATTAAAATGTGTAATTTAGAAAATCTAAGAATATTTTAACAAACGAACGTACGGTCTTTTAACAAAGAAGATGGTCCCAACAATCCTATGGCTTTGGCTGACTCCCTAGGATGGAATGTTGGCAGAGAGTCCTCAGAAGATATTTTCTGGCTTTCTAGCTCTGTAGCTACTATTGAAGGCAGTCGTACAGGAGTGCTAGAATTATATTTGACCTCTTGTCCTAAAGTAAGAAAATAAAAATTTGGATAAAATGTTAGCTGATTTTAAAAGTAAACAAATCTACTTTACTTTTTATATCATTGGGCCCGCTAGATTCAATTTCCCTATCTTCAGTACCTAAACAATATAAAAAATTAATTGAAAATCGCTTATAAATTGTAGAGGAAAAGAATGACTTGTCATACTGTCTGAGGAATAATTCAGATTTTGAAGGCGTGCTGTCAGTTTACCCTGCAGCTTACTTAATGTGTTATTTATTTCTGAATAAAAAATAGAAATAAAAAGTTATGTATAAATAAATGGACGTAAAAATGGTATGGCAATAAAAATACCTTCTTTATACTGCATTTTTAATAAATGTTTGCCTTTCCTGTCCTTCAATTTACCTCTTTTAATTGCTGTAAGAAAGAAACAAAATTGAAGACTTTTCATAAGAATTTTTAATTTATTTGTTATCTATTTCATCAACAAGTGCATAAATTTACGCAATGAAAAATATAAGTGAGGTTTAAGTGAGAATGATCAACATTAGGCAGCTTCATTGCCTGCACGATTGCTGCTCCACCTTCTGAAGATTGGCAATGGAATTTGATTCAGTAGATGAAAGGGAGTATTTTGGGTTTGGGCTTGTCTTATAATGGAATTTGATTTAATTTATTTTAACTCTCCATTTATGGAAAAATGGTTCTGATGTAAGGACGTGTTCCTGGAGAAATCAACTGCTAAGAAAGAATAATGCTTGCAGAGAGGATGTTGTTCCATCAACAAATACATATGTCGGAGTGTTAAGGGAAGTTGTATATGGTGAAAGATAATGGACTAAGGATGTTCCCTTGGGTAACATTTGATAGGAATGGTTTGAAGAGGTTATGATTCAGTAGGTAACCTGGAAGAAATGATCATGTAGGAAGGATTTTAGTTTCAGCAGTCGAACCATGGTACCGTATGTAATCAAATGTTTTGGAAACATCAGGGAAGACTCCAGGGTAGCACTGCTTCACCCTAGGGATGGCAAATACATCTAACTTGTGATGAATTTGGTGGATTGAGCAGTGGTAATTACCGAAGACAAGCAGGCAGGATAGGAGTAACTTCCCAATTACTTTCCAAAGGATGTAGGAGAATTATAGGACAGTTCGAGGAAACATCGTCAATTGGTTCGTTATGCTGGAAGATCATGGAGATTAAGGAAAGCTAAGAAAGTACCATCGCCATGCAACTAAGCTGATGATTCAGTAGGTTATTGGATCAAAGCCAAGACTAATGTTTCTACGATGAGATGATGTTTCACAGATGTGTAGATTTTGTTCGTACTGACAAAGGAAGACAGATGTCAAATTGTCCCAGTTAGAGGTTAATGTATGTCACAAGAACTTAATTTTAAAACTTACTCTTAACTTGAGTATTATTATCCAAGACATCTTCAGCTGGAAACAAAGAGAATTGATTTAAACTGATGAAACAATGAAACTTAGTATTACTTCAATAATATCTAATATTATCCAATAATAATAGCTTAAAATATTTAAAAATTTCTCATCATATCATGACATGAACTACTACAATAAAAAGTATTTTTGTTAGCTCAAGCTTACCCGCAGATCGGATAATCGACTTCACTGAGTTGTCTGGATTGATCAGAACTTCAATAACAGGATCAATTTCTGATGATTTAGAAATATATTTAGCATAAAATAGTATAAGTTTAAAAATTTACATTTTCAATGTTAGTTAATTTACCTATTTGGGACAGTAGATTATCAACTTTGAACTTTGACCGCATCGCTCTCTTTTTAAATGGACTGGCCAGAACAGATATTCTCTTTAAGCCTTTTGAACATGTAACATTGGCTTTAATAACATGTTGAAAAGTAATAAAAGTATAATGTATATCATACGTTTTTCTGATTTCGTCATTTTCGGTACGTTATGTGATGTTTGCGCATGATAGTTAAGGACTAAAATGGGGGAAAAAAAGTTAGTAATGTTTATAATGAAATAAAAATTGAATTTATAACATACCGTCGGTCTGCTGATATGTATAGTTATCATCATTTGTCTCCATATCTTCTATAAAAAAATATCACTTACAATATACAAATAATGCTTTCAAATAGGCTCAGTCTTAGTTCTTACAAAGACTGATTTTTTAGATCTTAATGATACATGTACAATTACATTTATTCGTACAGTTGTATTTAAGATATAAAGAACATAAAGAAAGATATAAACACAATGAAAATAAAAGCACTGTACTTGGTCATCAGCCTGTACAAATGCCTGAAGAGTACTATTTCTAATTCTACATTTTCTAGTTGTAGATGACCTAATCGCAGAGATTAACAGCTTAAGGCGCCACAGGCTATGCAGATGACCTGGTAAAATAAAGGGACAATTTGATGCGAAATGCTCTAAACATTGTAAAAAGATGGTATGGGAAAATGGACCCTAATGTCAACCGTAACAAAATGTTTCTCATTCCGTTTATGAAAAGAAGGAAGCTAAACCTAAAAGTTACCACTATAAAAGATAAAGCCTTAACCTACAAAGAAACTAAGAGACCTAGAAACTTTGACCAAAGATTCAGGTGGTGAATTCCTAGGCACAACTATATCACCAAATTTTATCCAGTGTATTGTTTAAACAATGCTCAGACCCCTGGTCACATATGGAGCCCTAGAATGGTGGTAAAAACACTGGACAAAGAAGGAAAAAACAAACTGCAAAGCCTCAAAGTGAGGCTCTAAATTGCATCTCCTTTCTCCTTCCCTGAGACTTTTGAAAATTTAACAGACCAATTCATAGATCGCAGACATCTTTGGAAGTAAGTCATTACCAAGTTACACCCCCGTTAAACTGATTCTTTCTTAAAAGGTGATGTTCATGCAGTTCGACTCTGTGCACAGGATTGATAAGGAAAAATATAAAACAGCAGGCAACTAAAAAGGTTTTCAGCTCCAAATTATTCTGCCTAAGTTGACTAATGGCTCTAGGAAATCATAATGAGGTTACATTGTGGTGGGTTCTGTGATATGAAGGTATAAAAGGAAATGAACGAACTGACAAAGTAGCCAAAGAAGGAGTAGCCCTTTCACCCAGACGGGAACCACAACTAGATTCACATGAGTGTACTAAAATTGAAGTTGGAAAAATGGCTTGCGAGAGAAAAACACAACTGGATGAATTGTATGTACCTTTCAAACAGGAAGGTGAAATATATCTCTCAGCAGGCAAGACTCGAGGAAAATTATAAATCTCTATACCGGTCAATGAACTACCAAACTACCACCTAAAGAAGATGGGAAAAACACAGAAAGAAACATGCTCTGTCAAGAAAAACCAGAGACATTGTAAATGTGTCCTTTGTAAATATGAGGACCTATCCTGTACACTGTATAACTACTTTAGTAAGAAAAGTCTCACACCAAGAGATATGCAGGAAGATGCACCAAGGAAAGTGCTTAATTTGGTGCGAAGTGTGTGTATACAGGTCATAGTTGAAAAGGTTAGAATCCTTTCTTGAACCCCTGTCCCTAAAAACACACATTAATGGTGGATTGTTCAGTTTTGAAAAACTAAAGCAAGACACCTGGTCTCCCCAGCTCTATTCAATATTGCACTAGAATGGCTTTTGTGGCACTGGATGCCATCGAAACTAATCCGAGGCCAAACTTGTCATATGAAGTTTGGACTGGAAGTAAATGAAAACAAGACTATATGCTAATATTGAAAAGGAATGATCAAGAAAGAAGGTAAGCAGGAGAGGTACTTCGAAGATTTTTTTGTATGTCAGTTTCGAATGCAGAACTGTGGGAATCACCTCGGTAGGGTATGGTGGAAAGGATACTAGGAAGCAGGGTTTGTATTCCCCAGGCACTGCAGCCTTCTGGCTTATTGTACCTTCCTAGTTCCTTAGTTCAGTCAATAGACTAAATCCTTCTTCTTAGAAGTATCAGGTCATTGCTGCAATTTGGTTACTAGAGTCTTTTCCGTATGTTAGGTTAAACCTCCATTGAGCTGTTGCTTTGCATTCAAAGATGACATGAGTGGCTGTTTCCTCCTCCTCATCTGCAATTGGGATCACCGTTGTATATACACGTGTAGATGTTTCCTCAGATACCAGTGACTGGTTAGTAGTCCTACCACTCCTCTGAGTGCCACTCTTTGCCACTCTTGGTGAGGGTTGTTTCATCATAAGTTTACTAGGTCTGGCACCGCTAGAGTTTATCCACTTCTCTCTTTGTTTTGTTTGGATCTATTCTGTGATGGAGGATTCTATGTTTGCTTTTGTTATCCCAAGGATAGGTTTGGGACCTATGTATGGTCTTGCAGATCCTCCTCTGGCCAGTTTGTTCACTTCTTCGTTACCCAGAATGCCCCTGGGCCCTGGCACCCAAGATATTATCAGGTTGTTGTGTTTTCCCAGGTTTTGGAGATTTTGGGTGCATTCACTGACTAGTTAATATAATTCTCTGACATGCTAATGCTTTGATAGCTGCTTGGCTGTCTGATCTTATGAGAATTTTTTCACCAGTGTAACCTCTTCTAAGATTTTCCAGGGCAAATCATTGATGGCATGCATATCTGCTTGAAAGACTGAAGTATACTTCCCTAATGAGTTTGATTGCTCATAATTTGTGCTTGTGCAGAAAACACCTGATCCGGTCCCTTCATTTGTTTTGGAGCCATCTGTGTGCCATATTTTATCTGATGCTCTCCTGTGTTCTTCCTCTCCTTTATAGTCTGTTGAGACCTTTATAGGTAGAGTATCAGTTGCAATAAGATAGTAATGAATAAACAAAGGTCTGTCAAGCAGAAGACAAACAATATAAAAAACTGGAAAATTAATCCCAATATATTATTTATATAAATACATTTTTATTGTTGTTTAAAGCATAAATGTAACAAGTAATTGTTAGAATACAATTAAATTATAAAAAATGTATTTTTAATGTTTGTTACCAAATTGCGTATGTTTGCTAATATTCTTTCTTGGTGGGCTTTCTAAAATTAACATTAATTGATATTTAATTTTCATTCTTTAAAAAAAATATTTTTCATATATACATAATTTCATTTCATACCAATTCGAACATTTTTCAACTTTGCCTTTTCAATATCTAAAACAAAACAAAAATAAATATAATAAATGTATTGAGATTAAAGATTTTTTTTTTACCGATGGCTTCATTATTTCGCCTTACGATTGACTTCATAACTGTAAAATATGGACAGATAAACGACGTTGAAAACTTGAAAAATTAAACTAATACCTTTTTCTTTCCTATATCTTCTTGGTCTATTAATCTCTGAACTGTTTCTAGTATCAGGTCTGGATTCTACAAAATCATTATAAATCAATAAATCGGAAAAAAAAAATTATATAAAACAAAAAAATGTTTTACTTAGTTGAACACTCTCTTTGCTAACTGAAACAAAAATAAATTTACTTTTTACTTAACAAAAAGTTATTAAAGTATTAAAAAAATCAAATCTTACTTCTTTCGATTCTATCCTTGCATATCAAAGTTTTTTCCTTTGCTCCTGAAACATAATTAAATATCACATGTTCAACTTCAAGTAACAGAAACAAAGTTCATTCACTTACTCTTTTTTTTAATGTAGCCAGCCATGTCGAAACGATCTGAAAGTGAGGTAAACAATAATTATATTATAAGACATGTGTTTAGTTGTACAAAAATAATAATTAATTGATAATGAATAAAAAAATGACAGGACCACATAGTGACAATTTATTTTATTTGTGGTAGTTGTATTTTAATGACATTAATTAGTACATTTTTTTCACATCCGAACTGTCTTTAACTTAAACCCTAATCCTAACTCTAACTATAAACCGACTTAACTTTTATAAAACGGTTTTAACGAAAAGTTAATCAATTTAATAGTTGAAAAAGATGGTCCTACTCACGAACTGAATAGAACACCATTTTTAAAACTGAATTGGGCCACCATTTTCAACTACTGCCTGATCTAAACTGTAATATTAACCCGTACCATAAACCTAATCCTACTCTACTTAACCTAACCCAACCCACATGCACTTCATCTAATATGAAATCGATAATTATGTACAAAAATCATGTATTCTAATGCAAAAAAACTCATGTTAAAAAATAAAATGTGTTTAAAGTAATGATATAAATGATGAATCAGTGTTGACGTACCAACTGAAGGGATGGATGGCTGCCTCTGCAACGGGTCATATTCCGACATGGTAGCAACATCAATCTCTGGAATAAACGGAACAGATTAAAAATGAACTTTTTTACAATTTTGCATCCATATTCTCACCAGAATGTGATTTCCGATGGTACTGTTCTACATCTTTGGTGAACGTTTTATTTGAATCATCACCAACTAAAAACAAATTTAAAAATCTCACTATTGAATAATAGCAACAAGTAATAGAGTCTGAATTGGCTAATTTTACATTCAGATCCCCTGTATTGCTGTAAGATAAATTACCCTTGGTGCCATGTTGGTTCATAGCAAAATTTGACTGGGCAACTTCTGGTGAAATGCTATGCGCTTGTTCATTTGAAGTGTTGCTGCCAGAATATTTTCTGTTTGGATCATAGCCGTCATAGCACGGTGAAGGCTGTCTTGATACATTTCTCACACTATCCATACTTAGATCGGAGCAAGTAGGATTTAATCCTACGTCCGCTAAGTAAACCTCATTATTTACATCTTCCAGTTTTTTTGCCATCTTTTTATAATTGGTGCGCACTAGTGATGAATCGTCAAGATTGTATAAATTGTCTCCAGTTGCTGATTCACCATGAGTTGCTACATGACATGAAATTATTAAGCGCAAATACTAAACAATTTAAAAAAACAAAAACAAAAAAACTTACAAATGGAAATGTTCATATTAACAGGTTTTTTTGATTTTGTCTTTATCAATACAGTTTTTCCTCGCCTTCTGATTTTTCCCATAGATGCTATGCAAGATTTATTTTATTGTTAAAAAAATAAACCAATCATTTAAATTTGTATTAAAATAGTTTTATAATTACACTTATAAAGAGTCTTTTTCTCCACATGGCCAGGATACATTTTTTCATAGAGGACATGAGTATGCTTTTGTAGAATAAAACGCAGAAGGGTCTCTGAGGAAAATCTCATTTTGAGCAGTTCATAACATTGATATAAACAACACTTATGCAATTATTTTAAATTTAAAGTAAAAAGCTTTTGATAATGTTAAATATTTTAAATTGTAAAATAAGACTTCCAATATGTTGTATTTGGCAGTCAAATTTTATACCACAGTATTCTACAGTCATGGTAAAAATGCACCCAAACAAACCTTTAACACAATTAAATTAAATAAATAATAATCAAATGAAGCTAATTTCACAAAAACTTGTTGATTCATATAAAAAAATAAAAAAAAATAAAAAAATGATATGACTACTTGCTCACTATATAGCACAAAAGCAAGATCATGACATGGTCCTGGTAATTGTTTTTCTTTTTTTATCTTTATGTTTAAATAATTAAATATTTTTTAAAATAGCTAAATAGATTTTTTCCCCATTTTTTATTTTATTTTTAAGATTTTCACGGTGATTCAAGAATAATTTATTACATGCTAGATTTTTCTGTTTTACCTTTAGTCGCCCATGTTGCCGCTGGTTTTCCATCTGGACCAACTAAACCAAATAGCCGATTAGTAATTACGAACAATTAAAGATTAAAAATAAATGCGTACAACTTACTTTCTTTTCTGAATTCCTTGCCAACAAAACAGAGGCATTTTTTATTTTGGTACAACCCGCCCTTCAAGCCGCATGCCAATTCATGTTCTATAAAAAAAAAAGAAGCCGAATTCATACAGTGCAATATGTAAAAATCGACGGATACTCACGTTTTCTCAATTGCATCACCTTCCTTTCGGACACGTGGGTTGACTTGTGTATTGTTTCTGAATCCATATCTGCAATTCGACATGGTTTATGTTGGAAATGTTGCATAAGTGTAAAAAAAAACTTCACATAAAACACTGTCCAGCTGATCAGTGTTAAATTTTTACAAATACTTTCTACAAAAATAGAATTAAAACCAATAATAATATTAAATATTGAAGAGTTAAATGGCAATAATTTTCAGAGTGGTCATACCTCTGACATTTTAGCTATTGAATTATTATGTTTAAAGTTGATAAGTATATGGTATCATTCAGGATGATCGGCGTTTAGTGGAGAGCCAAGTCTTGTGTATTGTTCCACAGACAACAGGATAAAAGTTGTGCATTTCAGAAAACATGTAAATCTTGTTGCTATTGATTTACAATAATATATTGCACAAGAAATAAAGTTTAAAGTTTACAAAATTATACAGACTTGTCCTTAGGGTTCGGGGGTAGATCGGTGGATCATTTATGTATACAATCCTAATGTATGTTTTTATTTATTTATTTTTTTAATGGCAATTGTTAAACCATCAGTCTTTCAAGAAAAGTTGCTAGTTTTATTAGTATCTTAGTAGACTTTTCGATTAGGTAACCTGTACAATTTTTCCGAAATAAGAACACCTTTTTGTTTCTTCATCCCGGAGAGGTTTTTAATAGTTTTTCTCATGAAATATGCTTTTTTTTTGCATCTCTCCCATGCCTGTGAAAGCTATTTTGTGGAAAAACCTTATTTACTCTCTTGTTTTTGAAATTTGAGAAAATCATAGTGGACTGAAGACACCTTCACATTTATTTTTTTGTTTGAAAATTTGAAAAAATATTCGCATAAACTGCTACTACTACCATACTTAAACTTAACTAAATCTTTAAATATTATAATTCACCTCTCGTCAATATTCTTTTGCATGTGCAGGGTGGTGCTGCTTCTCCCTTTTTATACACCAAAAATGGATTTGCATCTGTAGGGCCTGTTTTAAATAATAATTATGAATACGGAATGAAAAAATAAACATTACAATAGAGGGTAAAATAAATGAGAATGACGTTACATTCTTCTGAGTCATCTTCAATCATGTTGATATCACTTTCACTAAGGTCCTCCTTGAATGATTCTTTAAAAGAAAAAATAATGTTAATGGAAAATGAATATATAACTAAATATAATTAAATATTACAAATCTAAAATAATATATGCAATGAAAAATTAAGTTTTAGGTTCAAGAAGATTAGGTTATAATTCGTTTGGCTGAGTTGTTAAGCCTTCCAACCTTATTTGTCACACTATGTGCTGTGGGCATGAAACACAGCATACCTGATGGGATGTTAATTGAGAAAAATATGGAACAAATATTGTAAAGTTGTTTGACCCATGTTCTGCAACACCCAATGGGTAATTGGACATTAAGCCTTTTGCATTACAGGAATTTCTTTACTTAATTTTATTATAAATAATTTTTTATTCAGAAAATTTAAAAAGAAATATTACCATCTTCATTACAGTCAAATGTTTTGTTCGCTCCCCATTGGTACGGCCTGGGGTCTTCTATCGGCAAATAGTATATCTCGCCTCCTTTCCCAGAGGCGACGAATTTGTCGACAAGCTTCGATATAACCACTTTTCTAAACATGTCATTCCATTGGGCCATGAGTTCCCTCTGTAAATGTAATTTTATAAATGTATTCACAAAAAAGTCAAGGTTTTCAGTTTTACCGAAACGTTGGACAGATTTGGTTGCTTCGCCGCAGTCTCTTCGAGAATTTGTTTAAGCCTTGAAGACATCTCCTCGTATTTTTCATCGACACTGATATCCACACTATCTTTAAAAAATCTGAATCTGAAAGCATCAAGTCAAGTTGTACTGATTTATCTGTAAACAATCTTCACAACCTCCTACAAAATCTCAACAGACTATAAAGGAGAGGAAGAACACAGGAGAACATCGGATACAATGATATGGCATATGGATGGCTCCAAAACAAATGAAGGGACCGGATCAGGTGTTTTCTGCACAAGCACAAATTATGAGCAATCAAACTCATTAGGGAAGTATACTTCGGTCTTTCAAGCAGATATGCATGCCATCAATGCTTTGCCCTGGAAAATCTTAAAAGGGGTTACACTGACAAAACAATCCTCATAACATCAGACAGCCAAGCAGCTATCAAAGCACTGGCATGTACAAGGATTACATCAAAATTAGTCAGTGAATGCATCCAAAATCTCCAAAACCTGGGGTACAACAAGGTAACGGAATCTTGGGTGCCAGGGCACAGGTGAATTTTGGGTAATGAAGGAGTAGACAGACTGGCCAGAGGAGGATCCGCAAGACCATACATAGGCCCCGAGCCTATCTTTGGGATATCCAAACCAAACGTAGAATCCTCCATCGCAGAATGGATCCAAATAAAACAAAGAGAAAAATGGATAAACTCTAGCAGTGCTAGACACAGCAAACTCATGATAAAACAACCCTCACCAAAACTGGCAAAAACACTGCTACAACTTGGAGAGGGCAAATCTCAGAGGAGTGGTAAGTCTACTAACCGGCCACTGTCACCTGAGAAAACATCTACAAAACATGGGCATATATAATAGTGATCCAATTTGCAGACTATGTAATGAGGAAACAGCCACTCATATCATCTTCGAATGCGGAGCAACGGCTCAATGGAGATTCAATCTAACATATAACAATGACTCAGAGAACCACATTGAAGCAATAACAGTCAATGACTTGATACTTCTGAGAAAAAGGATCGAGTCTATTGACTAAACCAAGGAACTAGGAAGGTACAATAAGCCAGAAGGCTGCAGTGCCTGGGGTACATAAACCCCACCTCCTGGTATCCTTTCCCACCATACCATATTCTGATTTATACCAATGAACTAAAAACTGGTGATTTGCATTTTTCTAATCATAACATCATAGGCATTGACTAGACTAACATTAGTATATAGTATGGGGACTTTTGTGGCCAGAAAGAATATGAGCCATTGCAAACTTTAACCACTAAATAAATATGATGACCTATTCTTCTTCAATAGTTTGCGGGTGTTTCAGATCATTTTGAACTTTCTCGCTTTGCTTCGTGCCGTTTTCAGTGTGGGTTGTCAAGACAGGCAGACCAAAATGATTGGTAATGACCAAACTATAGTTCATCACCACACAGACTTCATTGGAAAATGTGACAATTTTTTATCCTTATGGTTTAATGGCATAAAAGAAGACTGGGAGTTTCTGGTCTGCCTGGAATTGTTTGGTTTGCTTTCTGATGGAATTATTAGTTTCAAAAGTATGAGTCTAAGAAAGCATAAAATAAATAGAAGTTTAGGTGCAAAATGTGAAATAGCAGAAAAAAAAGAAGCAGTGTAATATAATACTACTCATTTATTAGTGTAAGAAAGATATGCTTTTTAATTGCCTGCTAACATAATTAATGATTTTTTAGATTTAAATATCATTTTAGTAGTAGCTCCTAGCTTACCTTAGTTGGTATTCAGCATGGTTTCGTAGTGCAACAGCACTGGCAATCCGGTCGCAGTAAACAACAGGGTTTTCTCCGATGAAGCAGATGTAGATCCTTTTAAGAAGGTATGGTCCATGCGTGGCCGAACAGGGAAATACGGCGAAACAGTCATTTCTCGGGTCGTAATCATAAACGATGACATCTGTCCAGAAATGGTGGATGTACCTCTGCTTGAGAAGCTGGTAGTTTCCACTTGGGGTGAAAGCGATCGCAGGCACCCCGAAACAGTGCTCATCCCTTGACCATCCAAGTTCCATCCATTCTTCTCTACTTCTGCAATTTTAATTTAAATACAGTAGTACAGTAAAAATTAATTTAAAAAAAATTGGAAGAGTATTTTGTAGATTTTTTTTTTTAAATTTAGAAAAAGCTTCAAGAGCACAATGCCAAAGGAGATCATTCCAAGCCCTACATGAACAATAAAGGACAATAAGTGAGCCTTTATCTAATGTTGCAAAAATCTATTAGATGAGCTAAATTTAAAAATATTTTCCAAATAAGAAGATACAACAAATTTATTGATATATAAATCAATTTTAAAATTAGTGTGTGGTGATTAGTGACCGTCAGTCAATAATTATTCAGAAATGGTGAGAAGCAGTCTGGTGTGATGTAGGTTTCAGAAAAACATTTTATTTATTGTTGTCAACGTTTCGACCTTTATTGAGATCATCTTCAGGGCCTGGGATTTACAAACATTGTTTATCAAATGTCAAAGTATTTCTATTCACTCAAAGTGTTTGCCTTCTGTGTAGTTGTGCCATTCTTGAGTGTTGTATAGAGTAGAAATACTTTGATTGAATAATAAATAATAAAAAAAGCTATATTTTGCATTATATAAATTCACTTTTTTACCACATCCTATATGTATTTGTTAAATGTAAACAATGTATGTAAATCCCAGGCCCTGAAGATGATCTCAATAAACATCTAAACGTTGGCACGATAAAGGAAATGTTTTTTGAAACCTACAACACACTAGACGGCATCTCACGATTTCTGAATAAATAAAAATTAGTTTTAATTTGAGGAAATTGAATGACTACCAAGATACAGGGATATTGCTAATAGGGCGACAAACAGAGACAGTTACTTCTTGAGCAATGGCCGAAACCAGGTATTTTTAAGTAACAGCGGAGGTGAGAGAAACATTTGTAATGTTTGACAAATGGAGTACAATGATAGGAGTTAGAACAGTGAGAAATATTTTAAAAAATTGTACAGGAATACTATTCCGAGTTGAGTAAACAAAAAAATGAAAGCCCAGTTTGTGCCCCGTTGCAAAGTTCATCCTTTTATTTTTTAATTTAATAATATTTTTTAAATATTTTTTACTTAGGTTCGCAATAACAGAGGTCGGCCATAGAGTGCCGGTGTGTTTTGGAAAAAAAGCCCATTTGTAAGTATGCCGGGTTCGAATGCAGAGCCGCTGGATTCGAACCAGGGACCTTTACCTTACAGTGATTAGCGCCCTGTCAAAGACCTTGTGGCAACCAACCCCCTTCCGATCCTTTTATTTAATTGTCCTTTATCTGCTACCAGTCATCAACGGTCCTAAACACCTTTTTTTTAAATAGTTAATTCTTCTCTCCATTGTTAGCAGTTTAAAGTCAGCCTCCGGACGCATTATGGGTACGGGAGACAAGAAAGTTTTCGCAGGGAGTGTCGCGACCTCCTAAACTGTTCAAAGAAGCCCATCGTTGAGGCACTCTCGGACTTATATAGTATTTATGAATTCCAAATGTTGAACTTTGACCGTATTTGGGGAGGTTTTTGTGCTGCCTCGAAGTTTGTATCGGGGACGCGTTGCGACGAGCATTTATTATTTATGATTTAAGATTTAAGTATTCAGACATCATGAGATACGGTGTGGTGTGATTAAGTATCAGAAAAACATTTTCTTTATCGTGCACGTTCGATCTTTATTGAGATCATCTTCAGGCTCAAAGCGTTTGTTTTCTGCTAAGTGTGTCGTCTTGTGAGAATGGTCACTAAACACCACACATTAATAATAACAATGACAGAGAAAATGACTTTGAGCCCTGGAGGTGATCTCAATAAAGATCGAAACGTTGGTACGATGAAGAAAATGTTTTTCTGAACCTACGTCCCACCAGACTGCATCTCACGATATCTGATTAATTACTGACTAACGGTAACTAATCACCAGACGTTATTTATGTAATTTTACAACATGCGCCTGACCAGTGGACCTACATCTTAACCCTCACTTGGAATCAAATTGCACGTCATTATTGCGAAGCTGAATCGCCTTTGAATCAGGATTGTTAAGATTCTGCTCCACATGTCCCCTTGTATCATGAGTATTGCGGGTCTACGTGATATATAAGATTTGGTGTCTCATCGAAACGGTATTCAGTGATATAATTTCAAAGCATTGCAACTGAAGGTGCAGCCGGAGGAGATCTTAGGTTCTATCCTTAAAAAGTTGACACATCCCATTCCATATTCTAGCCTTTTAATGTGCCCAACGCTTGCGGCATGTATTAGTTTTCTTACTACATAATTTTCGGATTCAACCATTTGCTTTAATCTCTACTTTTAATTAATAATAAATGATTATTTGGAGATCATGAGGTGCGGTCTGGTGTGACGTAGTTTTAGAAAAAAAGTTTTCTTCATCATGCCAACATTTCGATCTTTATTGAGATCGTCTTCAGTGCTCAAAATGTTTGTCTTCTGTGTAATTGGCACTCTCAACTCGGCAAGAATGACACACTTACACAGAAGACAAACACTGAGCTTGAAAGACGATCTCAGTAAATATCGAAAGAATAAAATGTTTTTTCTGGAATGTCATTCTTGTATGGCGTGTTGAGGAGTGGTCACTAAACACCTCAGAATAATAACAATGACAGAGGAACACCTGCGAGACCTAACTCCCGATACTTTTCTAGGAAAATGTCTCTGTAGTGTAGACGTGACATCGTTGCGGGGCAGCCTCCAAAAAGACGCGCAACTTTTACCCTAGTATGGACTAGAAGGAAGAGGTGCTCATTTGGAAGTACTTTGAATTAGTAGTTTCAGGGCTGCTGCATTCGAATCCGGGAAGCTTCCCGTGTAAAATTCTTAAGAATTTTCTTCTTAGAACTTAATTTTTTTTCTAATAAGAATAAAGAACTGATAAGTAGATGAGATAGGAGCAGAGAAATTAGTGTTGTTTAATATTGCTTAGAACATTAAGTAAAATAGACAAGTTAAAAAGTTCTTCGTTTTTTGGTCTATTTTGTTTGAGGGATATATGATAAACTAATTGTTCTTCAAAATTTTGAGGGGAAGAAATGGGAGGACAAAATAATTTAAACAAAAATTAAACGGAATAATTAGATTATGATTTAAGAGGCTGCATTTACATCGACATCAATGACTCTCCAGAGAGAAAACAAAAGAATATTGAACAGACTGTTTAAAACGTTGAACAGTTGCTAGTTGTTAGTTATTAGTTGTTTTTGATTTTCAAATTTTCAAGACTTATCGTTAACAGTTATTGAATTTCAAGATAATACTGAAAATATCGTTCAGAATTGGAGTATGGTAAAGTATTACCTAATGTCGTACGACTGGTTGTCGAAGATTTCCAGAGGAAGGAAATGAATGCCGGGATACATGAAAATGGACTTTTCGTGCTTGTAAGAGAGAATCATTTCCGGCGGTATGATGTCCTCGGCCTGTATGCCGTGCTCCTTCTTCAGGTACCGCCCGATCTTCATACCGAGATGCATCTCTTTGATTTTATACAGGTACGGCTCGTGGTAGGGGTTCTTAACGCAGAACAGCTGCTTGTCTTGTATTTTGTAGAGAGAGGACAGCGTCGGGAATCTCTGCGGATCGAGATGCATGAGCGAATGATTTATAGGAAAAATTAATAAATTCGATTTTGGGCTTTTTAAGAATTGAGATATGAGGATTTCTTTTGAGGACTGCTTAATTGTGAGATGATTTGTTGAAAAAAAGTAATTTTTAAGGATTTGATAAATCAAGCGGGTTTTTTAATTACAATTTCATAAAAATGACCAATTTGATTTGAAAAGGATATCTATGCTAGTCTATGTTTACAAATTACAAATTGAATTACCATTTTTTTTGAGAAAATCCAGTCCATGTTGTACTGCGCAGATTTCTTTTTAGCCTCCATATCAATATTTAATTGCGAGTTGTCGTTTTCATGGGAGCATTTGATTACCATTTGGCTTATGTGTTTTCTCTCCATCCGTAAATAGGGCACTATAAGATTTCTAATGTCAGAAAATTTCGCAATCCAACATTTTATACAGTCGTTCCATTTGAATAGCTTTTCGTTGTCCGCATGTTCTGTCGCTTGCATAAACAACGAATGCCGTGCAAAATTCTTGATGTGGGCCAAAGGACGTTTCCCTTTGGTTTTAACATCGCCCGTCTTAGATCGTTTGTCCAACTTATCCATTCTCTGCATCTCTTTCATATAAGTTTCGACGACCTTTGGATCATCGACCAAATTCATTCCACCACCTTGCTGCAGCTCCGTTTTTTTTCTTCCGGGTTTGACTACCACTTCCTGTACGATTATTTCTGAGGAAGATACCACTGATAAATGGTCTTCGCGTGCGGCTGGTCTGGGCTGATCGTTTGTGTCCTGCCCTGGCACTTCTAGTACTTTAACCAGGCTGTACAGTAAGTCTTGATCAAATGATTCCCTGAGTTTATCTGCGATCGGCCCTTTTTCGTAACCTTCAAATCTTTTGGCTTGCATCGCAGGAAAATAATGCCATCTAAGATTGATAATTTTGGGCTCTTTGGGAGGAAACTTTGGCACTAACGCGGACTCGGGTAAGGATTGTATGTTCCCAAAGGTGTTTTTATTTATAATATTGTTCACTTGAACTTCAAAACTATCGATGTTTTCCTGGAATTTCTTTGCAATTTCTGTCTCAGCTATCTGACTGTCGGATACTAAAGGGGGAAACTCGCTTAAAGGAAGTACAGCATTCTTATCCAACGGCTTCTCGGATTTCTTGTGGTACGTTTTAATTGCTCGGTTTGTTCGGCTCCATATATTTAAACATTTGTAAGGTCTGTTTATAGTGCCCTTGAAACGCATCCTGTTCAAATGTGTCATTTCAGTCTTTACTAAAACTCTTAACAGAGTATTGTAGCCCCTGTTGAGACGCTTTTTTAAAACTTGCTTCACGGGTAATCCATTTTCGATTCGATACTCTCCGGTTGACGTTGATGATGAGGAGGATTTTGCTTTGACAAACTCTTCGTTCATAAAAGGCTTTTCTGCTTCAATTTCCTGCGTTGCGGCGTTGTCAAGAGGATCGATACTTATCGAATAATTGCCCGACAAATGGGCCTGAGACATACCGATAGTCGAATCGCATGAACCACTATCTACTATCGTACCGCTGTCATCAGCGATGCCGATTTTTTTAATAGCCGACTTTGTCATTTGTTTCATCACACCCATTTTGGACTTTTCGTCGGCTGCCACCTGTTTCTTGGCTAGTTCCCCAACACTGGCGCCTCTGAGTTTCTCTATGTATTTTTGGCGCATGTTCTTTTTAAGTTCTACACTGACGTTCGATTCGTCGCTATCGTTTTCGTTGTCTTTATCACCTGTGTACAGTTTCTCGTCGGAATCCTTTTTGTCGGCGATAAAAACGATCTGTTCGGCATCACCACCTTTAGTCGTACCTTCTATCGTTTTAAAGATATTCGCCCTGCACGTGGTGTACGCGTCCTCGAATCCTTGCCCTGGGTTATCCCTCATAAACATTTTGAACATGAGAGAGACTGATTTGTCCGAATCCGACCCTACAGATTCTACTCCGATTTTTGTTGCATCTGGGCATTCGCAGATTAGTATCACGTCTTCGTCAAACGATTCTGAATCGCGATCTGATAAAATCGGTGCTTCTTGGTGATAAACCTTTCTCACGTTCCACTGAGAATCGTCGTCCGACAGCCCTTCGTCTTCTTCTCCTTCTGAGGACGAAGCGATACTTTTCTGCCTCTCCTCAAATAAAAGTGCCATGTAATCTATGTTTACAACTCCCGGCTTGTAAGTAAGATGGCTGTCATAAGGGTAGTAGAAATGCAAATTATTATCGGAATCGTAAAATGAGTCTATTTTCATATTTTCGTAGAGCTTTTCCGTTTCTAAAGCAATATCCAAAGGATAATTGAACTCCTGCTCTCTGATGAACTGTCGTAGATTCATCGCAGACGTTTTGTGGCTGAAACGCTTCTTTTTAAAAACATACGACTCTTCATCGTCCTCTGGTTGACGCGGCCTCTCAATTTTAAATTTTAGCAGTTTTCTGATATCCTTTTTGGCTTTTATCCAACAATGCAACGGCATTGGCGCTCTTTGTTTTAAACCTTTAGAAATACCGGCATTTTGCATAAAATCGTCACTAATGTTTTTAGTTGCCGACATTTGGCCGTGTAAGGAGCCATTTTCGTTTGGATACGATGACGGCGATTTTGACGGTGATTTGTGCTTAGTTGACTTGAAATTGACCCCTTTGGAATCCTGTTTCGCTTCTTCTGCACTCTTAGCCTCAGCCTCGTACTGTTCTGTCAATACCGAACGAAACAGGTTTATATCAGCACTTTCTTCGCTGCTTCTCCTTTCCGCGTTTGGTTCAATCCACTGGGCATTAGCGTCCAATTCGAAGGTCGTATGGAATATCGGAGGCATGGTGAAAAATTCGATTGTGTCGTCGGCTTCGTCTAAATATTCGCTAGTGCCTGCGATGCCCATTTTGAATTTCAGTTTACCGTCTCGCATTGCGACCGTGAGGTCTCTGGAGTAAACCTTCCGATCCGATCTGTCCAGCACATGGTGGGTGTATTCTTTTGTGATACGGTTCAGTTGCTGGCGCTTCAATAAGGTGGTACCCATTTTCGGACCTAGGTACTTCGTTGTATACTGCGGGCTCAGCCGCATCTCGGCTCTTTGCATTTCACGACGCTGAACTTCTTTTCGCAACTTGAGAACGTAGTTCTCTTCTCCCTGCTCGTCTTCGCTTATCGACGTCACGCTAGACTGATCATCCAACAATCTCATTTGTTCTATAGGAAGTTGAAGCCTTGTGACGATTTCCCCTGAGTACTGATTGATGGGCCGATACGCCGATTGTACTATCACGTCTTCAAGATCTAAAGTAAACAACGGCTTTTTATGTGAGAAAACTCTACCTGAAAACGGCTCCGGTACCAGCTTATGGGTTATCTTCAAACTGTATTTCATATGCTTTGGATTTTTAAGCGAAAAGGCGTGCTTCCTTTTATGAGAGAATAACTTTCTTTTGAGGGAGGGTAAATTAATTTTATCCGGAGGTAAGTGGCTTTCGAAGTCTGGAATCTTCTCCGTGTCTACCAATATCATGTTATTCAAATCATTGATGGTAAGCGGATGAGGGAACTGAACAGTCCGCTCTTCTTGGGACGAAATCGATTCAACAGTACTTTCATCAGGAAGCTGAGAAAAATGGGTGCAGCTTTCCTTTTTCTTGTGACCTTTGTTATCTACTACGGATTGGGCGTTTTTTGCAAAAACTGGTTCTTTACGCTCAGCACCGCCCAGCGAGTTTTCTTCTTGCAAATGAACCGATTTTGAAGACTGGACATCGCTCATGATTTTCCGGTAAACTTCCTCTACCTCCTTTTCTGTAAAATTTACCAGATACTCCTTCAAACACATTTCCAAGTGTTCTTTGCTAGTCTCGGTGTTTTTGTGTTTGTTGAGCTGTTCGACACTGCTGGACGAATAGATATGTCGATTGGTGACTAAAAGAGGCAATTCTATCGATTCCGACGTCACCGAACTTTCATCGACTGTACTCGGTTCCCCCGTCATACTCGAAATATCCAAATCGGAATCTGACGAAGTGTTGGACGGGGTTTCTCTGTTAGAACAGACGTCCCACTTCTGTTCGGTGGGAACTTCTTCCGGTTTAGTCGTACTTTCGGGTTTCGACGACGCGATACTTTCCAATTTGCCATCTTTCGATTCGTTAAGCCCGTCCGTCGATAAATATATGGACGACCTGGGTTGGCCGATAGACAATTTTGGTTCCCGCTTCCTAAAAAGTAACGGAATATTAAAATGAGTTTGTTTGAAGTTGAAAAAAGCAGTTTACGTTGGAATTTCTTTTGAAGTTGCATTTTTCATTGGATGCGATTTGACATCGTCTTCGGCTTGGAAGCTCCAGATGGAACCTTCGGAGTCCTCAAAATGACGGACTGAAGGCCACAGACCGGTCTTCAACGGCTGTCTTTTGAACTTCTTAGACGGCTTAATCCCCCTCACATACTTGTATATGTCCCTGCAGTAACGGATCAGTTAAGTGAGAAAAACATAAAACCTTGATAAAAGACTTACGGAAGACTTTGAAGATGGAGTTGCCTCTCGGGACCGTCATATCTGTAAAAATTCACGTATAAAAATTGATATGGCAATTACATTTGACATGTATACCTTGGTATTCTTATTCTGTTTAGGTCTGCCTCACTGAAAACAAAATTGTTGCAAATTGAAAGCAGTCACGGATTAACAAATTTGAAGAAAAGTAAACATACGTGTAGGTAAGCGATTCTGAACTTTTTATTTTTCTAAAACATAAATTTTATTAATAGTTCATAATTAATAAACTTATACAATTAAAATGATCAAAAAATTAAAATGGCCTTGTGAATTTATACCCGATTATCTCTGGGAGTAAAGCTCGGTTGTAGCGTACTCTGCAAAATTTTAATGTTTTTTATTTAAAAATTGTTTCAACGACTGAGAACAAGTAAATAATAATAAGAAAATTAATTACCTATCATTAAGTTTCTTCCATAGGCGTCTAGTAATGAAAAGAAATTTAGTAAGGATCAATTAAACAAATATGATAAAAAATATCTAGACTTACTGTCTTCTATATTTCTCCCATAATATCCTGAAACGATAACATATTAGTTAAAAGGTACAATTTTTTTGAATAAATTATTTAACTTTGGGATTTTTTGGTACTTTCTTTACGGGGCTCGGAGGCCGAGTAGAAAGACGTATTCTCGTATTTACCACCATAGCGGTTCGAATCCCAGCTCATAGAATTTTTTTTACGAGGGTTCTCAAAGCAGAGGTCATTTAAACCCTAAGGATGGCGGTATTTTTGAAAAAAAGCCCATTTGTAAGCATGTCGGCATCCAGCGGCCCTGCATTCGAACCCGGGACCTTTACCTTACAGTGATGAGCGCCTTTTCAACGTCTAAACCGACGCCCTCATAGAATTTTAATTGATAAAAAAATTGAAAAATGTGTTCTAAAGTGGTTTGACTCCGAACTGTCCCAGTTGCGATTGCCCTTTAAATTCTTCCAACATAATTTTCGGATGCACAGAATACAAGAATGAAAGAGATATACTTCTAAAAAAATCTCAGGAAAGTCCCAACCGTCCCCAAATCAATAAACTTAGGATTTTAATAAGCGATAATCCAGCAGCATTCAACATAATCTATAGAAATGTGTAGAAATTAGTGACCATCGTTAATCGATAATTATTCGGATATCGTGAGATGCGGTCTGGTGCAATGTAGGTATCAGAAAAAACATTTTCTTTATCGTGCCAACGTTTCGACCTTTATTGAGATCATCTTCAGGGCCTGGGATTTACAAACATTGTTTACATTTAAAAAATACATATAGGGTGTGGAAAAGTGAATTTATACAATGCAAAATTTATTTTATATTCAATTCAAAGCATTTCTACTCGCTCAATGTGTTTGTCTTCTGTGTAATTGTGCCATTTTGCATTGTATAAATTCACTTTTCCACACCCTATATGTATTTTTTAAATGTAAACAATGTTTGTAAATCCCAGGCCCTGAAGATGATCTCAATAAAAGATCGAAACGTTGTCACGATAAAGAAAATGTTTTTCTGATACCTACATTACACCAGACCGCATACGAATAATAATCTGTAGATTTCAAAGTCGATAAATGTTACATTTTGATTCAACAATTAAAATTTAGAAGATGATTGAGTGGGTGCGGGCCCGCAGCGGGGGCCTGGTTCTGGTCGGCCGTTGGGGTGGACAATGCGAGTTAGCCCCAGTTTCCTCGAGGAAGTGGACTTATACAAAATTATATCGATGTTATTGGTTTTTATTCACAAATAGACGAACGCGAAAAACCATACGAAGTGGGTTGACCATTCATCCTAGGCACCCAACTGATTTCGTTGGATCCCACTGACGCCTAATGCTGTAAATGTTTTTTTACCTTTTGTCCGTTTTGTGCTCTCTTCTGTAAAACCCTTTAGACACATCCCTAATAAACATAAACACAAATTTTCAATTTAAATTGATCAAATTTCATAACTAATATAAAACAATCGATACAGACATGCGTTTTGGTTGTCCACTTTTGTCACATTGATAGGGAAAGAAAAATCTGAAAACAAAATCAAATTATTCGAATTCGTTCAATTTAATCAAAAAAATCTACCCACTCTTGTGACGGTATTGAATTTGAGAGGAAGGTGATCGATGAGCCTGACGACCTGTTAACAAAATAAATAAATAACGCAAGAATTGTTCTGTAGCAAAGGACGTTTCATACTTTGGCTCCAGGTCTTCATACGGTGTCCTGCTAACGTGGTCAAAATAGGTGAACGGTCTGGAAAAAAAAAATTATTTTTAATTTTTAACATCACATAAAATGACCCAGTTCAACCAACTTGTGAAACTGATCATCGCACTCAACTCTGAAAAAAACAAAAACAAAAAAACATATAAAAATAAAAGGGAATATTGTGACCTTTGTTTCATCATTCATCATACCTCGGGGCTTGGTCATATATGTAATTCGTCTGATATTTTTCTTCTAACGATTCCGGTATGCTGTTATGGCTGTAGGGGCTGAATAAATCGGTCATTGTATTAGAAAATGTAATTTTTCGATAATTCCATTATAAAAAGTATTACAAAAGTTTTTACCTAGCAGCTCTGTCCATAATTGTGCTATCTTGTGTCAAATCAAAGTACTAATCTAGTTTACAAAAAAAACCTACAAACAAAACTAAACCTAATCGGACCATCTGGCGTTAAGTTTAACAATCACATGAGTGGACATGTTAATTACTCAACTTTTAGTACGTCTTTAAAGTAAAAAGCAAATAAATTGCCAGTGATATCCTTCATAAAGGATCATCATATACTGATATTTTTTGGCAAGATATATTTTTTAAATTTATTATTTTTCTTGAATAGAAAATATATATACAATTTAATGCAGTTTTTCACAATATGCTGATAATTCCAAGATGATTTTTATATAAAATCACACGAAAATAACTTTATTAAATAAAGTTTCATATCAGATGTGGAAAACCTCAATCCGATAATAATGCTGAGTTGCTACTATCCGTTTGGTGGTTTGGGGAAACGCCTAGGGCATCCCTGTCATCGGCACGAAACGAATTAACCAATGGAAAATGTAGATATCAAAATTGTATTGTTCATTGGCTAGGTTTCATTAGATATCAAATAATACAACAATGAAAAATTATGTTGATGTATAGACTGTTTTAATATATAACGTTGAATTTCGTTGAATAGTAAATTGTAGAGAGCGTCGGTGGCCGCAAGGTTTTATCTTTGAATCGGCGCTCCTCGCTGTAAGGGTCCCGGGTTCGAATCCATCGGCCCTGCATTCCAACCCAACATACTTACAAATGGGCTTTTTTTTTTTCAAAAATACTGGCACCCTGAGGGTTTATATGACCTCTGCTGTTGCGAATCTGCCGGTACCTCGAACATTTCCGATCATACTAGTCATATTCTTGTTGCTTATTCTATAGGAGGTATTTCACAAATCATTACCTATTAGAAGGACTCATTAAGAATTGCTAAGATCGATAACTGAAGATGGCGAAATACACACGCGCGTCTGACATACGAAACCAGACAGATACACGATAATTAAGATCTGAGGTAAAACAAGCTCGTATAATAATCAGAGGATAGAGGTTTCGCAACAGCTTATTTGTAATGTCTGGTGCTGCTGAATTCGAACTCGATACTTTGTCCTTAAGGTAAGTACGCAGTTGGATTGTTTTAATCGACTCTTTGAATCTCCGGAGAGTCTCGGCTGCGTTTATCGAGAGTCCGGGCTGCCCCGACCCATTGTTGCTACGAATCTGGTGTGTTGCAGGCAATCATTTTCGGACTCTTTTGAATCCCATCCGACGTGGGATTCTTTGACTCAATGTTGCGTAACAATTACCAGTGCCGACGTGAATCGGAACAAACGCTCTGGCTTCATTTGTTTAATTGATTTTCTAGTGAGTATTTTCTTGAAGATTTTGGCAGTGTCTTGTATAAAGGTATGTTGTGGAGTACCGAGTTGATTACAGTTTATTGAAGACTCCCATCGGTGTTTGTGGTCTGAAAATTTACGGCATGTGGCGGCTAATCTACTGCTGGAGAGATAGATCCCCTATTGGACTTTATTGGAAATTTGACAGCCAACTTTCATTAAAATTGGTTCGAAATCGGTCGGGGACATCCACAAAAAATATCTGTACTCTGCGCCATCATTTAATGTGTGATATCAAAAACAAACATAGAATCCTCCATCGCAGAATGGATCCAAACAAAACAAAGAGAGAAGTGGATAAACTCTAGCTGTGCTAGACAAAGTAAACTTATGATAAAACAACCCTCACCAAAACTAGCACAAACACTACTACAATTGGAGAGGGCAAATCTCAGTGGAGAGGTAGGAATAATAACCGGCCACTGGCATCTGAGAAAACACCTACATAACATGGGCATATACAATGATGATCCCATTTGCAGTTTATGTAATGAGGAGGAGGAAATAGCCGCTCATATCATCTTCGAATACGAAGCAACGGCTCAATGGAGGTTCAATCTAACGCATAAAAACGACTCACAGAACCACATTGAAGCAATAACAGTCAATGACTTGATACTTCTGAGA
>CM077105.1:22971288-23007952 GCA_039619505.1 Cimex hemipterus | reverse complement strand
ATTGACTAAACCAAGGAACTAGGAAGGTACAATAAGCCAGAAGGCTGAAGTGCCTGGGGTACACAAATCCTGGTATCCTTTCCCACCATACCATACCATCATTTAATGTCAAAAAGATTTTTCCCGTGCTGATTCTCGCTGTGAAATATTTATCGAACCCATCACCTTTTTGGGCGTTTTTAAAAAATATACTTCCGATTGGATGCACTACGTGCAATGCAAAACATAGCAAGGGAAAATTCCTGAGAGTGTTATTTCCCTGTCATTTTAGCAGGCACTGATGAATGTGAACTGAATCTTGGTCTAGACACGGTTTTTGTCGTGGAGCAGAGTCGGAACAATGAATCTACGCAGCTCCGACTCTGTCCCGCAACATGAATCGATTCGGTTAGTGATGAGTGCCGTGCTAACCCCTAAACCGTTGCGGCCACCGCCGTCCCTAATAGAAAAAACAAAGAGAAAAATTATATATCTATATGACAATCTTCGTTTCCTTTTTTGAACTTTGATGTAACAATGGTTTTACCATGGTTTATGAGGGTCATTATCATGTTTTCTCTAGGGTTTGGTTGACTTTTATCCAACGATTAGAAGTTAGCAAATGGACACCCAAGGAAATGTACATCCAATCGTATCGAAGATATTTCGTCAAAGCCTAAAATTGCGCCTCAGTTCTCACTGACTGAGGACGTTCAGACAAGAATGAATGATTTGAACATACACACGGGGAAAGGTACATAGTACCCTTGAAAATACGAAGCCAAATCAAAGTGCCACTGAATAACAAACCCAGAATAGAGATAATTCACAATAAATACACAATTTGTAAACTTGTTACTCATTAAGAGAAGCAACCGGATTAATTATTTTTTTACTTTGATGCAATAATATCGTTATGATTTTAGAATAGAGCAAGGTTCATCAGTGTTATGCAGTTTTTATGCCTTTTTGGCTACAAGTTGACTGTAGCAAAAATGGGAAATGTAACTATCCCCTGCAGATATATCACACATTATGTAACAAAAAAGTATGTACATATCTACTTTTTTTAAAACTGTGGTTACGTCAGTGGCCATTTAGACTGTAGGTTGATTATCCTGGTCACATTCTTGGTGCTTAATCGGTCAGACCCATTCACATACCATTATCTATCAGTTTAACATGTTAGGAAACAAACCACTGCAATGGGCGCGCAGTTGTCTTATACGAAACCATAAGAGACCAGGAGGATAGGAAACAACCAACTTAGAAATTACGAGAAAGATCACGTGTTTATGTACCACCAGATTAGTTGTTCTTCCTCCTTTATGGAACAATATCATTACTGTCATTTCTTGCTCTGCGGGGTGACGAACTTGCAGTTTGATTGGGTTTTATGTCGTCATCTTCAGTGTGCCTCAAAAATCAAAAGGACTGAACACGTCTGACAGGCGAAACCAGTAAGGTAGATAGACCAAGATTATGGGTAATGAAATTTAAGTATCATAATGTTATGGTTTAAAATGACTTATAAAGATCGCCAAAAATTAAAACTTAACAGAACATACGCACAGGCAAAAACCCTTGAAGATGCAGCATCAAAAATCGTACAAGGGCATCTGTCTTAGACAATTAGAACAAAACAAAAAGACATACATTACATTACATCATAAAAAATTATCTCTGTCGTTGAGAGGATATTTCATCTTCCCACTCCTCAACCCTTTTAAAATCACTTTAAACTCATAAGAATTTCTTCTTTTGGAATGTCACATTTTAATAAACCGACCAGTTGACCGCAAACATTCTTTTTGTTTCCTCTTCTCATTCACGCACCGTGTCTAATTGGCTTTTATTATTTAAGAGCGGAGACATAGACCGGAGTTATGCAGAGGAGAAAGTTCTTCGAGTGGGGTGTTGCATGCCCAGCTGAAGAAACAGTGAGCCATTCAGTCGCAGAACACCAGACGAGATGTGGTCTCAAAAAGTCGCACTTGTCCTCCTCCTCGGAGCCTTTTCCTACGCAACTATCGTGGTATGTATACAAAAAGGACCATCTTATTCCTCACTATTCTCTAATTCTCCAGTACTAACTATGAACACCATACCAAAAATGTTTGTACTATTAAAAAAAAAAAATCTACATGTTAAATCTGACAATAAAGTCTGTTGCCGGGACATCCATGAGAAAAATATATATGAGGAATTACAAATTATTATTCATGGAAACAGAAAATATGCGTAGAAAGCTTGTTTCACCCCCATTATTTCACCACCACCGTGTACTACATTAAAATAAATTGCCTTTACAAGTCCATAAAACCTTTTAGGATAATAATATGAATAATTTTATACAATCAAATTTACCCTTACTCATTTAAATTTTCCCGTACTGACTGTACTTTATATCTACATTTTATTATGATTTGTTCTAGTAAGGTCCATCATAAAAATGTAACTAGGAAGAACGTCGGCATCTGCATGTACCTTCTTACAAAATCTTTAACCTACAGCTTTTCTTCTGATTTAATTAATTTTCAAATTACAGATTCAACAAATTTTATTTTATGCAGAGGGGATGCAAGTTTTTCTAATGCGGGTTTGAATAGGTCTCTTCTTGTAATTTCAAAAAATCATACTAAATTTAAGTAAATTTTTACACAAACGTGTGATATTTAAATGCATTATATTTGTAATTATTCATGTAACTTATATTTCATCTAAAACGAGGAAAAATTAATCGAAGTACAAATGGTTCGATATTATGTTTTGCAAATCATTTCGTAATCAATATTTTCATCATCGAACCAGTTTATATCGGACTAGTGGCCGTCAAATTTGAATTGCTGTTATTGCTTTTGACCTGATTTCTTCCCTGGATTGAGATTTATATGCCTATTTATTCAATATTTATATATAGACTAATTGTAATTATTTAATATGAGAAAATAATTATGTAAAGTATTTCCAATTTTCTGTTGGTTCGGACTTTTTTTTTTTTTAAGTGTGAAGTGTCCTTATAGCAAAACAAGAGGATGGTATCTTGGCAAGTGGCCTTTCGCAAAAGGTGTCCACCTTGAACTTTATTCGGAAAAGAATAAAACCGCTCTTCACATGTAGTCACGGATTTTGTGCCCAAGGTTGCACCTAAGGTTTCTTTTTTTTAACGAGTATTTTTATTTATTCGCGGTTTCTCGAAACGGGCAGAAAATACTGAAAAACGGGCCGTGGTTTTGCCGATCTACTAAGAAAGTTGGACACCGGGTTATGTCAGCGTTATAGCGGCCGACCCGGTCCGAACTAGGGCAAATAATATTGCACAACAAGCCATTACGGACCAAAAGCATAATTACCACATGATTTTTTTAAAAATTATTATTCGAAAAATAGTTACTATAAAAACTATGTTGAACAAAAGTTTCTTGTTACCAATTTATGTTCTAAATTGTTCTTTATGAATATTTGTTTTTAATTTCATGCATGGTGTTTTTGTTTTGGAGTTTGAGCAGTTTAAACAAAAGCGAAGCGTTTAAAAATTACCAAATTATAAAAACGTTTCACGGTTCGTTTGAATTTTTTTTACTTGGTCTTCCGACATTTCAGCCCCAACTAGTATAAATTCTATTTACCCTTTCAAACACTACATTCATGCACATAAACACACCCGTACATTCATAAATTCATTCCGTTTGGTCGGTGGAGTACTTGACATTCCTCCACCGACCTGTACTCAAACTTATCTAGATTGAGGGTTCGGTGGGTACTTTTATAAGTATTCCGCCATCGACCCCGAACACACACTCTACGTCCGAGGGGCGATGATGATGTTATGTTTCACTCTCACTCCTCGCCATTCACGCTAATAAATGCATGCACTCAGACAAAACATATAGACACAACACGTAAGACATTTATATACAGCATAAAAACTCAATTTCCTCTAAAAAGCGGAACAGGGGATTCTGAAACTTGCTGCTGTGCTCGAGAACTCTTCTTAAGTCCGGCCGGATGCCTACACGCACTCTTTATGGAGCCAAGGCATGACACGCCCGTGCATCGATCTATTCTGTGGGACACATCGAGCAACGTTCCTCTGCCCAAAAGCAGGTGCCCATGTGTCAACCGCGTATGACTAATCCTCAGTCGGATGAGGACTAAATCTCTTCTCTTGCTCAGGTTCTCTGAGGGCCAACCCCGGTATCCTGACCACTGACACTGCCATCTTACTTTTATCATATTTGTTACTGCGTGTTTACCGTCAGGGAGCCTGATCGCGATTGGAAATATTATTAAATTTCACTGTTAAATGTAAACACTAAAATCTTATCGTTTTCGAATCTTTATGGAATATTTATACATTTAACATTAATAACTTATCTCTTGTTTGAAACTGCCAATCTATTGAACACACCTAAGGCCTAAGGTATTATATAATTGAATATATTCGTGTTAAGAATAAACAACACAAGACATAACCAAGGTCGTTCATGGCATGAAAATTGATCTTGCCTCCTGCTTAAAAACAATTTAAAGATTTAAAAACAAACCTCCCTCTTCTTCAACAAAATCATTAACACCCGACGAAGTATCCCTTGCCATCACCCTAAAGAAAGCTCCTGGTTTTATCCTACTGACCACAAAAATCCTTGGACAACTATGTACCAAAAAACTTTAGGTTTTCTTGACACAATTCTGCTCTAGTACCACATACTTTTCATCCCAATGGGAATTTTCCTTCATGCGGACCAAGGCGTAAAGAACCTCATAACATAACCTTCCATATTCGTACTGAATCTTTAATCTATTTTCTATAATGGGCAAAATACAAGAAAAACTTAGGCTTACATTTTATCTGTACTTTATTCCCGCGAACGTTTTCTTAACTACCAGTTCAGAAGTTATCCTAAAATCATACTTAACATTCTCGTGCTTTAATACCACCAGTGGCTCCGGTACATCAGCCGGATATTTCATAGGTCCAAAGGTACGCCAAGGAAGTGTCGAAGGGCCCATCCTCTGCAAACAATACACCGCAATTATCTCTTAGTTAATCTCTTTCCGAAGGTTACCGCCATAATTTTCTCTCAAAACGTACGTAACCAGAAACCCATGTTGCATCACTTGTGCAGTGGTTAAGCCATAGAAAATGGCAACATACAAAAATATGAACATGGTACTTTATCGCTGCGAATGATGGTTTTTATCTACTACAGTACTATCCGTCTCCCACCAGTAATGTAGTTCGATATATTGATATACAAAGACAAATGACTTAAAAGACGCTTCAAACATCTTAAATGGCTGGCTTCTAAAAACCTGACTGAAAAACAAATTAACCATTTCTATCATCATTTGGGCATATGGTAAGGTTTGGGGTATAACCAAACGTTTCAACCTCCAACATATCCAGTCCTTCCAATTATTGTTTCTATGTAACCAATCTTACCATTCATAAGAACTCTCCAGTTTATCCCTGAAATAACCGAAAAGAGCTTACGATTATCTTGTAATACAAGCCCTCATGTCATGATAAATTGAAAGTGAGAAAACCTTGGTCACCTAGATGCAGAAGATGAAACTGCTCAAATTTACCATGAGCAGTTCACATTAGATTTCCATGGTATATATAATTTAAAAATACTTTCTCGGATCATATTTCCAACATCCATCGCAGCTCAAAGATGAGGAAAAGATTGTCTGCTATTCTAGAGGATTAAAGGAGCTAGAAATGGTTTACATCTTGATAAAGGAGGAAACAAGTGGCCAACGACGCTTTCCCAAGGCGATTATCACGTCAGACCCTAATTCGGCTTAGGGAGATTACGGATAGAACTGGATAATCATTAATATTTTCATTCGCAAACATGAAAACACGACCATATTCATGAACTAACGAGCTCCGTTTTGTAAACCAATAGCTATGAAGTGGAGAGTGTCTTCTGGTAGGTTGAGGTTAAATCTGTCAGTTCAGCTGAAGCAATTCACCCTTCGCCCTCAAGACCAGATACACCTCATTGTGTCATATTAGAGCACTCCATGTAGTTTCGACCTAATCCAAAATCCAGTCTTGCGTACAAGTTGTGATGTAAGCTGTTTCTCACAGGTTACCAGGTCTTTCCTTTTGCTTGCCAACTACTTTTTAATCAGGTCAGTGGTATTAGAGGACTTCGTTCCTCCTTACTCCCATACCGTACAGGCTACCTAACTCTGACAGCTGTTTGTGCCATAATATGTCTTTATTTATTACCACCCCTACCAAAAACTGCGTCAGTCTGTCAGGTGTGTGATTCAGTACTTTCCTAATATATTTAAAATGCAGGGTCATAGTGTGACTGTAGAGAGGCGTGACCGAGGACTCAGTAGATAAGATGTAGTCTGGGAAGACAGAGCAGTTTCTTGATGAAGTATTTCTGGACCTTTTCTATTTCCTTCAAGTAAAAGGTTACGCCAGACCTGCGCACCATAACATACCTCAGATCTCAAGGTGGTGTTGAATATCACTATCTTTTCTCAAGTGAGATCTAGTTGGTTATCACTTAACGCTGCTGGCCTTCTCTCTGCAGTGATGCTTCATCTTCAAGGACTTAGTGACATTGATACCAAGGTATTTGTAGCAGTTTATGCAGTCCACTCTTTCACTTTTGAAGAACCATCTTTCATTTTTTGATAATCTTTTTAATGAAACATCTCTGAACATTTTCTACCATCCCGTTCAAAACCTCAGGTCCATCAAAATCCTACTTCCTTCTAAATTAGCAAGTGTTGCTACATGTCGTAAATGATTAATAACTGACGTCTTAGCGGATATTATTGAGGACCTGCAAAGTCGAAATTAACCTATTAGAGGCTACTTGTGAACAATGGAACTTGAAATTTTCTCAAGCTGAATCAGTGAGTGTAGGTATTTCAAGGGGAAGAAAATATATGATATACTTTAAATACTTAGGAATAAATCTTTCGTCGAAACTGTTATTTACTAATCATTAAAAATACCAGCTGCGGTGGTGTTTGTTTTGTTTTTGTTTTGTGTTAACTAGTCTGTCATGATTGATATAATTTGTTTCAAAATTGCGCTTGCTTGTAGAAAAGAAGTCCAGTTAAGTCAAAGGATGAACAGGATTTGAGCAAAGTGCCTGGAGTTCCTGGACATGACTACCCTGTATTCAGGAGCGTCCCTCCGACCAATTTCCACTGCGGCAATGTACCGTATGTTCCTGGAATGTACGCTAACGTCGAAACAGGCTGCCAGGTACGACTGTACTGATTTTAGCCTTTGGTGTCACGTTAAACTTGTGAACTTGTTTTCAGGCTTATCACGTCTGCCACGATGGAAGGGAAGGTGAACAAGGTGCAAGTTTCCTCTGCTCCAATGGAACTTTGTTCAACCAAGCCGAATTTGCTTGCGATTGGTGGTACAACGTCAACTGTGCCGATGCTACTCGCCTTTACGAGTAAGATATAAACATTTAAAATAATTTTTACCGTCAAAATTGTTAAAATTTAAGACAAACATTGGATATTACTATTTCATACTGTTCATCAGGTTGAACTTGGATCCCAGCAAGAACCCTTTCTTCCCGAAGAAGAAACCTGAGGAGGAGCATTTGCCAGTCTACGAACAATACTGAGCAAATCAACAAGACTGTTAGCCCAATTTTCATCAATGCCATAAAATAAATCAACTTCCTATAACATGATTACCATATTTTATAAAGTCAAAAATACAACAAAATACACAACAAACCGTATTTGAGATATCTTTTTTATTTCACTTCCTGAAATTATTCTTTAGTGAATAGAGGGTAAATGCAGTTTGTGAAACATAGTTAATAAGCTTTCAAAATGAAAAACAGTAATTATCATGAATTTTAGGTCGACAGTAAAATCTCTTAAAGGGCAATAAAGTTTGTATTTATGTAATTCCACACTGAAGTAAAGCAAAATACCAAAGGATATGAAGAAAAGGCAAGCTCAGCTGAACAGCCGAAAACAGGATGCTGGTATTGAATAGTGTACCCTTGGAAACTCGTCTTTATAGAACTAGTTATGTTCCATTGAACGTTAGAATTAGACAGTACTGAAAACCTACCATTAGTTGATTTTTGTATTAGAACTGTAAATGCATAAAGGGGTTAAGTTCGTTGTGCAACGAATATTAATGCGTCACGAATGAAGATGTTCAGAAATCGCTGGCTCCCATTGAATTTTCCCGTTCCCCGCCTGCAAGGAGTTACGATTGTTTGATGAAACCATAAATCGAGTGCGGCGTTTCAATAATTGAAGAATGACAAGTGCGAATCGTTTCGAAGACTGCAAAAACCAACAGTGTTATGAATGAAGAAATGGCAAAGCACAAAGGCGATCCTTGAATGCAGTGTACACGTATTAAAGTGCAATATGAGATGCTCATAATGGCCCGGTTGACAAATGGGCGAGAAGAGGGGGGGGGTCTTTGTGCGCCCCTCTGTCTAGGATAGACCGGACCTAGATAGAAACTAGACAAAAGGGCCAACTGCCGGGGCGGATTTTTAATTAAGAACCTGTTCCAGCTGCAACTGTATTCCCACGCATTGTAGGCCGAAGAAGAAGCTGTTACTTCTTAATTTCAGAAGTTGAGGGGAGTGGGATTTGTATTATTTAGACGCATCGCACCCTAGGATTTCGCAAATGCTTCTCTTTGTCCAACGCTATTTCCCATGTTCATTAATCAGCCCCTTTGACGATTATAGCTATTGACAGTTTCCAGGTAAATTTGCATCCCACCAATCAAATCATGCATAAAATTGTTAAACAACTAAAAAACCTATCAGATAAACTCTGTAATCACATAATAAACAACAGATATAAAAATCAAATTATAAAATTACAATTTATATAGGCTTCACACTTCTCGCAATCCACAGGTAATTCCAGTATTTTTTAATTTACAAAAAAATTATCTGCAGGCATCGAGAATCACCCACCTTGGATGTTGGGGGGTCTTATCCATTCAGCTGAGGTTGGGTTCCAGGAGCTGTCAACAGCTACTTCAAAGCAGCCAGCGAAAGCAGTTCCAAAACAATTTACATTCATTAGGGCAGTGGGCTGTACAATAAAACCTGTTTAAACTATAAAGCAACCTTGTTTTCTCCAAAAATCAGAAAAGGGGACTCATGCATGCCGGAAACATTAGCGAACTTTGGCCCAAAAGTAGGTGTGTCCGTGTGTCAATTTCGCATGGCCTATCCTTAATCGCGTAAGGGTAACGTGATGCTGCCACTTTTTTTAAATCAAGTCTTTGGTAAAAGTGTATATATAACAATTACTATAAAATTTTATCATCACATTCCCACTCTTTGCTCGAATTGTTCTCAACCTATTCCATACAATGAATCACTATATTTGTAAACATTATGCAATCCGTGCCTCTATTAGTTTACAGTCTTGACATTACTACACTAAGTTTGAAATACAGCATAAATCAAATACTATCTGGGTACTTCCGACCCCCAAAATATGTCTAATACTCACAAAACATATTAAAAGTGACACCCCACAGTATGTATACGCCAAAGAATTCTTTGAGTTATCAGACAAACTACCATACACAATATTGTGCTGCACAGATTGTCCAAATCCTCTTCAGGACCAGGAGCCATTGCAGTTTGTGACAGTAGGAAATAAATTCCTGTTCTCACTACCAAATTTACGTAGCAGTTATACTGCGGAGCTGATTGCCGTAAGCAAATGGCTAAACATAATAGTACCATGCACCGATTCACTTTCTGCACTTTTATCAACCAAAAATAAATTTACAGATATACCTATCATTCAGGACATAATTTTTTTTTCTCTCAGACAGCTACACGCATTAGGAACTGAAGTGTTTTTTATACGGATTCGTAGCCATGGTCAAAAAGCAGGGAAACTAACTAGCAGACCAAACTCCTAAATAGGTCATCACCAATATTGCTACACGTAGTATGTGTTATTAAAACAAAAATTTGGTTATCCTGGCAACAAATGTGGAATAATGTAACGGATAAAAGCTAAAAGAAATAAAAAGTAGTGTGAGTCCTTGGAGATCATCAATTAGACCAGTGTCCCACACTGTCAGAGCTCCATATCCTGTATCTAAGGTATAAAACGCTTTCCAGGTCTCAGTTGCTTGATCTATTAAATATCGCGGATATTGAGAATTGAAAAGGTCTGGCTCGCTATGCACGTCTTACAAATCTATCAATCTGTCTATCCATCTATTTATCCATCCATCTACCTGTATCTTTCTATCTGCCTATCTATCTATCTGTCTATCTATATATTTTTCTATCTATCTATCTATCTATCTATCTATCTATCTATCTATCTATCTATCTATCTATCTATCTATCTATCTATCTATCTATCTATCTATCTATCTGTCTATCTATCTATCTATCTATCTATCTATCTATCTATCTATCTATCTATCTATCTATCTATCTATCTGTCTGTCTATCTGTCTATATATCTATCTATCTTTCTATCTTTTTATCCATCCATCTACCTGTATCTTTCTATCTGCCTATCTATCTACCTATCCATCTTTCTATTTATCCATCCATCTACCTGTATCTTTCTATCTGCCTATCTATTTATCCATCCATCTACCTGTATCTTTCTATCTGCCTATCTATCTATCTATCTATCTATCTATCTATCTGACTGTATATCTATCTATCCATCTATCTATCTATCTATCTATCTTTCTTTCTATCTATCTATCTGTCTGTCTATCTGTCTATCTATCTATCTATCTATCTATCTATCTATCTATCTATCTAAAATTAATTGTTTTTAAACGCATGTGATGATGAGAAGATTTCATCAATTTCGTTACATATGATCTGAGAACTAGCAACAGAAGATAAATTAGTTCAAGCAATCCGTCCAGTTTAAAACCTCTCAGACCTCACAATATTTCACAATCTTTGTTTTATTTACCGAAGAAAAGATTATAAATGTCGAAATTCTTGATGATATCGTGTTGACCGTGTTCGTGTTATTCAGGCTTATCTGATTTAAAAAAAAAACACTAATAACTGGATATAACACTGTACCAGTGAATTGTGTTACATGGTATGTGCTCAAGAAGAAGAGAAACAACACGACACGAATGCGATTTAAAAGTAACATTTAAAATTATGTAATGTCTAAACAAATATTATTTTCCTAACAGTAATAATTCTTGTTCCCCTTATTGCAATTATTTTTACAATGACATGAAAATAATATAAATTTGTTGTGGTATATCACCTAGATTACATAATATAGTTCTTATGAAATATTTATTATAAAACAACAACTGTCATATCTCCATTTGATATGGATTATGGTTTGTGGAAACAATGATAAAAGTGAAATATTGTGAAAAACTTTTATTTCTTATAAAAAGGCATAAAAATATTGTCCAACATTTATGCGAATATCAACCCTTACTTTTCACTTTCGACGGTATAATTTATTTAATTGCATACATTGATTGTTTCATTATATTTATGTTATAATTAACTGTAAACTGCTAAACCAATGCGAATAGAGAAATGTTGAATTTTGTGAGACCAGTGAACAAAAAAGCGCCGCTAAAGCTACAGAAATTTGTGCGCGGGGAGTTGATGGTGTTTCGGTTTAGATTAGAAGTAGAAGTATAGACTTTGAAGCCATCATATGCCATTAATGTTAGAAAACTGTCTGTTATAACATATCTAAATTGACCTGCATGCCATTGTTGGTTCAGGTTTTGTTTTAAAATAAAAAAAAGGACCATTTTTGGAAATGTAGAATCGAAGTAGATGTAAGTGTGCTGCGCCTTTTGAAATACAGAATCCTTCGAACTCTGCCTAAAGTCCTATTTCATCAAGAAATTTGATTATTAGGCCCGGTTTCAATAGTTAAAGCTTTTCTATGGTCACATTATACATCCCAAAAATATCTCCTTCAGTGGGATAGTGTAGCTCAGCAGTTTGTTACTAAATGTGTTGGTGTTTTTTCTGCCTCCTTGAAGAATCTACATGTGCATTCTTGGATTGTTCCAATTTTCTTTAGGTGTCCATTTAATCTCCAGTGTCCTGTTAGGAATCCTGTTAGGATATATATATCTGTTTCTGCTTTCTTTTGTCACATTCTGAAATTTCTTTCCTACCAAAATTGGCCAGGAGAGTCTTGGATTGTCTATGTCCAATGAGAGAATTCCAAAGTTCCTCGTCTTCTGTTTGCCTGAGTTCGTTAATAGTGTGCCTGTGCCAAGGTTCAGGCCCTATCATCGGTATAGCAAGACCTTTTTTGCAAGGGTGTGCAAGGGTATATTCAGCATCATCCTTGAACTAATACTTTTTGAACTTAGTGCTTTGATGGCTGCTTGGCTATCTGAAATGATAGCTATATTCTTTACTTAGGTTGGGTTTCGATTGCATGATTCTCAGCTAGGAAAATACCGGCGTGCTTTCCTATCGGTTCTAAGTATTTGGTCCTGGTCCAAATACTCCTGCCCCTGCGCTTTATTGTGTTCTAGATCCATCTGTGTACCAGAGGAATTTTTGGAGAAGAATGATATATTTTAAAGCATCGTGAACATGAATGGAAAATATACCAAGCCAGAGCAAGAAAACAAATTATATACCTTTTAACAATCACACCAAACGCTTGAAAAAATGATCACGTGATATTATATTATTATATAAAAGAAGCAAGCGCAAATGCACTATTTTATTACACTATCTTATAAATTGAAATAGAGAAACTAGCTGGAACCAAGAGAATTTATATTTGGTTAATGGGAAATGGTTAATAAGATTTGTAAATGTGATTTTAATTCGACGTGGAATTATCATTGAGTAGATGTCTCGTAACTTCAATAAAACTATTTTGTTCGGTGGAAGGATTTTACTATTGTTGATAGAAGAGGATGCTGGATGTAAATCGGAATAGATTAGCAACCCCTGGGAAGGAACGCGGGTCGAATATCCGGGTCGGATAAATCAGGGGCTAAAGAATATTGCGGACGCAGCCGTTCATTGTGCCGTAATGACGGGGAGGCCGCGCCCTGGAGGAGGGCAGGACAAATGTGTTTTTCCATAGTCAGGAGAAAGGACATTACCGGCTCCTGAGACAGTGTTACAAATGCGGGTCATTTCCTCTGCCTCGAAGGTTAGGCGGTAAAAGCCCGTCGAGAGCGACTATTAGCAGCCAGGGACCACCCGCTGGTAAATAACGCAATCTTTTACTCCGGCCGAGTCCTCTTATCTCCGGGGATTGCTATTTTCGACCCCTCCTAAAATCGCGATTGGAGTCAGAGGAGGCAATTATTCCCACACGTCTCTGGCCTGCAGGAATAGATTTTCCGTTGGTACACGACGAGGGGCTGTGAATAACCTAGGTTCACCTAGAACGGGATGGGGTTGCACCTCCGTTGCGACACCCGCAAATAAATGGGCCGGTTGCGCAATGGTTAATGTGCAGTTCGTATGCCGAGAAAACCGGACGGGTGTCGATAAGCTCGATTCCCACCCCTTCTGTCAATTCGCGTCAAACCTTCTGGAATCTAAATTGCCGATTTTGGGGGTGTTGCAAGTCCTCCTGTTAAACGAGGTCGGCATCTAACGGATTCTCGCCGGTTTCAGATAACAAGGAAGTCGGATGGATTTTATTTATAGTTTATTCTTCTGACTGCTTCTTGACAGAAAACATACATTGGATGTGCACATGAAAAGGTCAACTATAACAACTTACATACTTAATAAACTTAAGCAACTTACTTAAGTACATATATATTTTATATTATGATGAGGATTATAATTCCAGGACGCCAGACGGTCCATCCTGTACCTTTAATGATTCTTTTGAAACTGATTAGGGATGAATGCCTTGCGATTAGTGAATACGCGATGATTTCTCTTCTCCATGGAGTGTGATGATTCTGGTTCATTCGTGGTTTAAATGACACATTAAGACACAATTCAAATTAACAAAGTACAGAAAATAGAGATTGGAAAAAAAAACATTGGATAACAAAAGAAAATATTGACTGAAAGAAACATTGAAATGTACCAAGAATAACTATGAACCTTTGTCTGTTGGCAAATAACATGGAACAACTAACATTACTAAAAATATAAACTAAACGTAATTAAAGATAAAGATTTATTAATGCCACTTACCAAAGTTGATAGTGATAATATCTCAACAAGAGAATTAGTTTTTAAAAATTCTAATAATTTTAGATAGTAAAATTAGGTTTATCAATCCTAACCAAGAGATGTTTAAAGATTCAACGGTTCTCAGAAATTATTCAGATATCGTGAGATGCGGTCTGGTGTGATGTAGGTTTCAGAAAAACATTTTCTTTGTCGTGCTGACGTTGCGATATTTTATTGAGATCATCTTCAGGGCCTGGGCTTTACAAGTTCTCAGAAAACTGGGTTATCGTCCATGTTAGATAAAATATAATTTTGGTCTGTTAAGATAATTTAACTGACGGATAAAATAACAAAGACGTGTTTTTAGCGATATAGATTTATCTCGGTCCTGCTCAGGACAAGGGGGATTTGAACGGCTTGAAATGTATCTATCGCAACTGAGAAGTTGGTAAAAGCCTCCATGGCTCTAACAGTAAAAAATTTTGAATCTTTTTCTTGTTAAAAAGAAACTTTATTTTGTTACTCATTCTATCTGGCATAATCATAGTTGCCATCATACCAATTGTATAGAATTAATATTAATCAATAATTATTTTAAAATTCAGACTTTAAGAAGACATTAAAGAATAGTTCCAGGAAACTCAGCATTTTTTTAAGAAAAATATAATTATTTCCTTGAGTAAAAAATATTGATAGATCTTTTTTTATTTAAGAAAACATTTTATTTTCATTAAATTTCATTATATAATCTTACAAAACTATGTGAAAGTAACAGGAAACTTGTTTAGCTAAAATAATATAGGTTTACAGGATATTCGGCTACTCATGTCACAAACTTAGCCAGTTGTTTCTACATTTAAAATGGAACCAAAAAGTCCTTATTGTCCGTATGTCTCCAGTTTCAGAGTTATTCCACTTTTATTGATGTTTTAAAATTTTACGACTTTCCTTCAAATGAACAGCGATAAATCCAAAACTAAAAGGTTTTGAACAAATCCGCTGATACCATTGAAAACTGCGTTAAATTTCCAACAAGATTTGGCCAATATTAAATATGTAAACGTTCGTGAAATAAGCATTTCAAAAAGCTTCGAAATATTTTTTTTTTCAAAGTTGAAAAATTTACTATGGTGATTCTAATTTCCAAACGTCGAAATCAGAAAATTTCAAAAAACGTACTCCATTTAAAATCCTTTTTTGTGGTGTAATTTCTTTTTTTAATTACTTTTTCAAGGATGAGGGAATTGATGGAGGAAAAGAAAAAACCGTGGCGAACGCATTCGTAAGGCGGCAAAATTAAAAAAAAAAGAAATTAAATTAAAAAAAAAGAAATTTTAAATAAATTTATTAAACTTTTTTTTTTTAAATTGGGTTCGAAACCAAAATACTGCGAGTATTTACTTATTTACCACGACTGCAACGTTGATTAAAGGATTATTCTCCGGAACGAAAATGTTCCAAGATTCAAAACGTCTTTAATATCTATGTAAAAAAAACCTTGGCTAATGCAATCGTAAGGTGGCAAAATTAAAAAAAAGGAAATAAAATAAAAAACTGAACGAAATTTTGAATAATTTTATTAAACTTTTTTTAAATTTTGGTTCGAAACCAAATCAGTGCAAGTGTTTACTTGTTTACCAACACGACTGCAACTTTGATTAAATTATTATTCCCCTGAATCCTCCTATTTTAAGATTCAAAACGTTTTTTGTATCTGTGTATATCGTGCTAACACTACGACTACTTTTTGCGGGTTTAATGGGCGGCAGCGCGTCGGAAATACGTTGGTGGCGAGCATTTCGAATCAAAATTAAAATAAATAAATTCAAAATTTCCTTAAGTTTTTTTATTTGTATTGTTATTAATTTTTCCACCTTACCAATCCTTCAACCACGGGTTTTCCTTTCCTTCATAAATTTCATCATCGTTGAAAAATCCAAAAAGCAATTGCTCCACTAAAAAGGATAATAAATGAAATACGCCTAAAGAAATTTGACAGAAAATTGTCTCTAGATTTAGAAATAAGAGTTTCATATCATATTAATAAATTTTCAACATTTACAAGTTCAGTGTTGATCACAGCTTATTGGAAATTTAACGTAGGTTTCAATGGTATCAATGGATTTGACCTTTTGCCTTTTTTGTTAATTTCTCACCTTACCAATCCGTTAGCCCCTGTTTTTTCCATTCCTCCATCCATATCTTCATCCTTGAAAAAGTAATTCAAAAAGAAATTACACCCCTAAAATGATATTAAATTGAGTTTTTGTGAAATTTGCAGGTCTCTAGGTTCGGAAATAGTAGTTTATAATCATCATAGTAACTTTTCCAACTTGGACATAACATTAGTAACATTTTCTTTTGGAAGCCTCGGTACTAACTAAAACGCTTATTTCACGAACGTTTAATATTTAATATTGGTCAAATCTTATTGGAAATTTAACGCTGTTTCCAATGGTATCAACGGATTTGCCCAAAACGTTTTAGCTTTGGAATTATTGTTGTTCATTTGAAGAACGGTCGTAAAATCAGTGGAATAACTCTGAAACTGTAGAGATTCGTAACCTAAGTCAATTAGGACATTTTGGTTTCATTTTGAAACTTACGTTAAATTTCCAATAAGATGAGATGAGGGGTCGTCGGTGGCCTCAAGGTTTAGTCTTTGACACGGCGCTCATCACTGTAAGGTAAAGGTCCCGGGTTCGAATCCAGCGGCCCTGCATTCGTACCCGACATACTTACAAATGGGATTGTTTTCAACTTATGGTTGCGAACCCTCGTATAAAAAATATACTTTTTTTTAGTTGAAAAACTTACTAGGGTATATTAAACTACTATTTCCAAACCTACAAACCAATAAGTTTCAGCAAACGTATTTCATTTACTATCCTTTTTAGTGGTGCAATTGCTTTTTTGATTTTTCAAAGCTAAAGAAATTGATTAAGGGAAGAAAAAAACTGTGGTTGAAGAATTGGTAAGGTGGAAAAATTAATAAAAAATAATAAAAATAAAAACTTAAGAAACTTAACTTTTGCATAATTCATTAAACATTTTTTAAAATTTTGATTCTAAATGCTCTTCATCCGCAATGCATGTCCGACGCGCAGCCGTAGCATAAAACCCACAAAACAATATCCGTATTAGCAACATATCACATAGATATTAAAGACGTTTTGAATCTTAGAACATTTTCATTCCGGAGAATAATCCTTTAATCAAAGTTGCAGTCGTGGTAAATAAGTAAACACTCGCAGTATTTTGGTTTCGAACCCAATTTTAAAAAAGTTTAATAAATTTATTTAAAATTTCTTTTTTTAAATTTAATTTCTTTTTTTAATTTTGCCATCTTAGGAATGCGTTCACCACGGTTTTTTCTTTTCCTCCATCAATTTCCTCATCTTTGAAAAAGTAATTAAAAAAGAAATTACACCACAAAAAAGGATATTAAATGGAGTACGTTTTTTGAAATTTTCTGATTTCGACGTTTGGAAATAGTAGTTTAGAATCACCGTTGTAAGTTTTTCAGCTTCAAAGAACTGTAGATATTCGGACCGTAGTTAATAAGGACTTTTTGGTACCATTTTGAATGTAGCATCTACTGGATAAGATTGTATAACACGAGTAACCGAACACCGTGTATAATGTAGGGTTTGTCTACGTGATATTTTATTATGCTGACATTTGACATTTTCATTTGTAGTTATTTTCCTAAGATATATGTAACGAAATAATAAAACGTATAAATAAAATATCACAAGGGGAGAAAAATGTTGTTGATAAACAATTCGCGTTTTTGATAGTAATAAAAGTTAATATAAAAAATAATTTATACAACCTATCTATTACCACAATCCCCCTATATTCTCACCCCTTCCGGCAATTCATGGCAAACATCTTGGAATCTAAATTGCCTATTTCGAGGGTGTCGCAAGTCTCGCATTGCTGAACGAGCTAAGCAAATGGCCCAACGGATTCTCAACATCGATGCTTCTCATTCTTTCGTTTGGAATTCGATGATTTCATGTTTTGCTTTAATACACTGGAATGAATTTTGGACATTGGAGCAAGAATGGCACAATTGCACAGAAGACAAACACATTGAGTACTGAAGATGATCTCAATAAAGATCGAAACGTTGGCACGGTAAAGAAAATGTTTTTCTGAAACCTACATCACACCAGACCGCATGATGTCTGAATAATTATCGATTAACGGTCACTAATCTTTACAAGCAAAAAATATATTTTCTCTCCCTCTCTCTTTCTTTTTATCTTTCGATCTACGAGATGATCTTGATTAGCAACAAACCTACGCAATCGTCAATTGATTCAAGCTCTGACCAATCACAGAAAATTATATTTATTACTAGTTCAAAAATTATTAAAATTTTACAAAAAATATTTGCAAAACATAAAAAAAAAATAAATAAGCCTTTTTTTTAAATTAGTTTGTAGTATGTACATAACTGAAACAGAGAAAAATATTGATTTTCTTTTAGTTTTTTCTTTTTTTTTTCTTTTTTCCTACTCTTTCTTCTTCTTCTGCTTCTTTTATATCATAGTCATTTATAAACCGGCCCTATTTAGAGGGAAGGCTTTCCCTTTTCCCTCCAAGCTGTCTTATCTCTTGTTTTCGTTTCGCCATAAACCTCGTAATCTAAAACCTAAAATCGTTTTCCCATAGTTTCTGTAGTCTTCCTCTTCTCCTAGTGGACAAGTGTGGTGTCCATTTGGTTGCCTTTTGTTCCATTTACCATCTGGGGAGCGAATCACCCTCAGTGACCTGCCCAATTCTATTTCATTAGTCTAATTTTCGCAGTTACGTCGTTTGCATTTGTTTTCTTTCTAATATCATCGTTTCTCCATAGGTCCTTTCTTTTTATATTTAACATACTTCGCTCCATTATTTTGGAGTCCAGGTTTGAGCACTAAACGTTAGGATAGGCATAACTCAAGTGTCTAGTATCCTTCCTTTTTTTTTTTTTTTTTTTTTTTTTTTTTTTTTTTTTTTTTTTTTTTTTTTGGCATTCAGGCCCCAATACTTTTTGTACGACAGTGAGATTCTTCTTTGGGGTTCTTTTATCATTTTTTCTTTGAAGCTCATTAGTTTTCCTAGTATACCGTTTCTTTTACGCAATTCAATTCTCTATTCGATAGCTTTATACATTCTCTTTTCCCGTTCGTCAGTAGTACTGTCTATTTTTAGTTCTATCCCCTTTTTTTATTTAGATCGTTTAGCATATTTTCCAGTTTGGCAGCTGTCTCATGGCGTATGACTATTTCATCAGCAAATCTCAAGTGTGTTGTCTTTCTCCATCTATAAATATTCCTATTTTTGCTGTGTTCTCCCACTTTAACGAGCGAAAGATTTGCTCTAGGCCACAATAGGGTTGGTCAGAGGAAGTCTCCCTGTCAGACTCCTCTATTTATTCGTTAGTATTCTCCAATTATATCCATATTTTTTCTTGCTTTCGTTCTTTCATACAATTCGGCTAGAATGCTTATATACTTTTTGTAGACATCTTGGTTTTCATAAAACGTAAAGGTACAATATTTCGATTAATGTAACTTTGTGGAATTTACAAAAATTACAAAATGCTTTAGTAAAAAAATGACTAAGGACTTTTGATTTATACAAGACAACTAAACAAGATGGAATCCTCCTACTGATAGCCACTCTATTAGCTTTCAAATGTTTATTAACGACTTAATTTTTAACTTGTGAAATGGAACGTTCAATTCGTTTCAAGAAATGTGATTTAAACGGCTTTAGGCCTAAGACTAGCCGCAAGTCACAAACGCGCCTGAGAATCACGTCTTGTCTCTCCTACAGAATATAAATCTGTTATAATTTGTCTCTAAATTTCCATCCGATTTGCCACCCTATTTCCATTGTACAGTAAACCGTCCTCTTAACAAGACCAATCTTGCTGATTGGCCAGGTCTATTTGTATTCCTTTTATCCAAATAGGCAAAGAGGATAGAGGTAATTGCATACAACGTGCTCACTCTTATGGGAATTCTCTATTCAAAGGCATTTAAAGATCAACCTTTTCGTATTTCATAGGTTGTAAAAAGGTAAACGGCATGAAGTGAGCGGTGCTGTTTGCCATTCAAGAAGAGTGGTTCCGATGTTAGGATTTGTCAGCCTGTGCAAAGTCTGAAAAGGAAACTGGTTTGTGTCGACTTTGATGCTGGGTGAGTCTGCCCCTTCGTTTTTCCCTGTTTTATTTCTTTGTTCTCAGTTCAATTTTAAAAGAATGGCAATCTGAATATTACGGCAGAGGCACACAATGAGCGAAGGACGGACGACTTTAAAACCCACTTTGACTCATTCCCTTTTCATGTCCGTTCTGCTCAACATCAAAGACGGCGAAAGAGAAAGAAAGACCCCCAAAAAAAAAAAAAAAAAAAAAAAAAAAAAAAAAAAAAAAAAAAAAAACTTCCCACACTATTTATATGCGATAAAAATTTATACAGTAAAATTTCATATTCAATTTCCATAAAATGTTTTCTACTTTACTTGAGAATTAAGGGAATTTTTAACAAAAGATTGTTTTTAATACTAACATAAATAAAACAATAAATCAAATTTGGGTGGCTTCAACAATTAATAATCATTTTGGGGGGGGGGGAGACGACGGTGGCAGCAACGGTTTAGGCGTTGACCGGCGCACATCACTGTAAGGTAAAGGTCCCGGGTTCGAATCCATCGGCCCTGCATTCCAACCCGACATACACTTTGTAGGGTGCGGCTTTTTGCCAAAAGGACCCTGATTATTTATATGACCTCTGTTGTTGCGAACCCTCGTAAAAATATCATAAAACATAAAAAATAAAAAACCAGTAGGTCATGCTTTTATTTAGTTGTTTTTGATTGTTTATTGTGTGTTTATTCGTTTTATATTTCGACTTCGACAGTATAACTTATGATTTTTCCTTCTCGAAGGTGGGATAATAGGACATCTAAAAAAAACAACAACCGGTTTTTCTTTCAATCCACACGTTTCGGATTTATTTTAATCCTTCCTCAGATGAGTTAACGAAGTGGATTAAACGGTGGTTAAATAAATCCGAAACGTTGTGGATTTACAGAAAAACTGGTTGGTGTTTTTTGAGATGTCCTATTATCCCACCTTCGAGAAGGAAAAATCATAAGTTTATTCGGTTTGTCAGTTTCAAAATGGAAAATATTTTGTTTTGTTATTTTCAACGATTTATAGGAGTTGTCGGAACTTTGTTTCCTGGAGTCTTAACGCTGCATCATTAAAATTTAAGAATATTCAAAGGCAATAAAATTTAACGACAGAAGTGCGCCTGCAAGGGAATAAAACCAATTCATTTCGCTGACAAGGGGAAAAAATAAGGCCAAGAATGCTAATACATGTTTACCAAGTCGGATTACAGGAGGGGATAAAAATTAATAGGCTAATCCAACGGAGTGTATTAGCATGAGGCCCGCAGATTGATCATTGATTGTTCCTTTTATTACGGAGATACGCGCATCCTGGGTCGCTTTGACTTTCAGATTAGGGCCTTACTTTTGGGCTATAAAGTCTGCTACATTGCTCGTCATTGCGCTCGTTGGCGCTTTAATGATTCGAAAGTAAGGATAGGACATACTGGTGTGCCCGACCTTATTTCTCCTCGAGACGTAATTAGTGTTTAAACCCGATAAAGCAATCTGATAATTACCATATAATACAAGGCCGCGGTGGACTGTCACATTAGAAATCATTTGACGTAAAATAGAACGAGGAACCACTGAAAGTTATACCATGATGATTTTAATTAAGCGATTAAGACAAATAAATTGCCATTCGTTGACTTCTTCTTTATGACCATTAATTCAGGTGAAAATACAGTAAATTAAAAAACCGTCAACCGTTCGTTAGAAAAAATTTTTGACTCGGCATTTCACCCTTAAGCAAAAAAAAAGAGATTTCTTGACAGTAGTAAAGAACATGTTTCGAGGCACAAACTGTTTCTAGATTTTCTATATTTCTTAAATACTTAATGTAATAAAAACTGATTAAGCTTGTTTAGGCAAGCTAAGGCTCAAAAAACTAACTCCTATAATTTTTTTAAAACTTCTTGTTTATGATAATTTTAACCTGCCTAACCTTGCTATTTAGGTCTGTCATAAGGGTTTTCGCTTCTCTCTGTTGTGCCTCTGTGCGACTAATGTACAATCACTCTTTTTGTAAGTATATAAAAGATGAAAAAAAATTCTGCATTAGTCTTGATCCTGTGTTTGACGGATTTAGTCGAGGATAAGAAGATCAAAATGATAGGATGTGACCAAACCACAGGTTTTTGGTTTTCATTCAAAATGGGTGAACCCTGTCTCTACACTGCCTCTCCTTGCCATACTAGTTCAAATGGCCTTTCTGTTGAAACAAAACCGACCGCAGGATGTGGTTTTGTTAGCAAATGAAAAGTGCAGGAAGCAATTGTTTTTAATCAATTTTTACGATTCGCTTAATGTTTTGACTTTTCGCCGCCACGTACGTTGACTCCCCTCAATTAAATATACCAACAGACATACGGTAATATTTGATTAAACACCGATATTATTGTTGCCGCATTAAAAGCCATATGGGCTATCGAAAAGGCATAATTCAAAACCTGCCGATCATATCAGCACTCGTTCACGCTTCTAACCCCGGCAGATGATTGCTCATCGAAAATCGCCCGGTACACATCACGCAACAATTACAAACAAAAAGTATTTTTATGTTGGCCGGGGATAAGAGCGATCGCAATCCAAGAAAACCGATATATATGGTTCCTATCAGGGGGAATAATTTTTTTCCGGAACGTTATAGGTGTTTATCGATATGTCACAACCGGCAATCAAAGGTCGTAAATTAACAAGAAAAAAACAGGATTTTACGCAATTGCTATGAGCTTTTTGGACTTCTTCTAAAAATCTTTCATTGGAAACTCGTCACGCACAGAAAAATAATTACAGACATCGACATGTTTTCCTCAACAGATTGGGTTTTAAGATTATCCAACAGTATTTCATCGTTAAAGTTAGAATTAAAAATAATTGTGATGAATAAGTGTGCTTATTGATTTTATTATCTATAAAAACTCACACTATTTACATAGAAAACATTTCTCCACCCCTGTTAGTTTTCAGAACGTAAAATTGTTCTCATTGTTATTAAAAAAATTGCACTGATTGTATTGCAAATTTTGGAATCTCCAAGTGGTTTATTATATAAGTGATTTACCGATTTCACAGGTTGTACACGGTCCTAAATGATTTTTGTACATTTAACTATTCATTCTATTGCAAACAATAACATATTCTAAGTTTGGTGGGACTATGATGAATATAAAATATACGATAAAAGAACTGTACACTCATATATTTATTTCAAACTGTATGTATTATTAGAAATTAGAATTACGATACCGCCTAGGAAGTCTCTGGCCTCTCCCTGATAGATCAGCCAGAGCCACTCCTTTGTAGGGCTCTAGTCGGGTGCCATCGATTTCTTAGGTCATTTCGGCGCCCTTAAGTTCTCTAAAACTAGTCATTCTCACACTCACTTATACAATAAATACAAACACCCATATTGAAACACTCATGCGTATCTTCTGTCTAGAATCTGGGTCGGAGGGTACTCGATATTCCGCCCCAACCCGGCTTAGCGGAGCAGCGGTGGAATGAAATAATATGCTGCACCGCCGCCCAGCATACTCCTATTCTAACATAAACTAAATCTAAACTTTAACCTATGAAATAAATACCCCACTATATACAACCCATTATCCCAATATCTCTTAAAAACCAAAAAAAGCTTTTCCTTAAACTCGCTACATTGCTCGACCATTCTCCTATAAACCGGCAGTATTCTATTTCGGTCCTTATACGGGGCCCGGCTGCGACGCCGTCAGCCTGTCAACTTGGCATGCTCGACACCTAGGTCGATTCACGCCGACACACAGGTGCCCATGAGTCGCACATGTGTGGCCGATCCGCAGGCGGGTCGGGACAACGCTTTCCCCTTATATGTATTATTGTCATTATATTCAGTACAACTTATTACTACTTATTTTAACATAAACCAAATTAAGCGAGATCAGAAATTCGTTAGTTTTACACCGGTCATACCATTTATTGATATAATTATTTTAACTAACAATTTAACACATGGATTTGTTCATGAAATTTAACTAAAATTTATCACACGATTTTTCAATTATCGCTTATACACTCATTCATTGATTATCTTTCAACATTTGGTCCGTTTGCAAGGATTAGAGGTAACTGAAACACAGATAAAATCTACTTGTTTCTTCAATTGGATTTTATAAACAAATCTTTGAATAGTGGATCTCATCTTTGTTGGTTGTGCTGTAAAGCTTCTTTCTAACGTTCCGGTTTGAGTTTTGTATATTGGAACATTTTTAAGTTTCAAATGGTGAGTAATGGTTTTTAGTGATTCAGGATAGAATCATTGCATTGTCGGAAGATATAAGTAGCCAAGCGTATAGCCTGAGTACATAAGACATCCCCAATCTTCCATCGGTACTAAGATATGGGAGGTTACTCAAGGAGGTATAGATCAGGTCACGATTGGGCCACATATCAGAGATATGATCGTTGTACTTTTTCGAAATTGCTCCGTAACGGACATACTACCTGTTGAGATCAAGCAACGTCTTCAACAATTAAATAAGGCGAAAGCTTTCAGAAACTGGGTTACTTACATGATGGCCTTCTGGCCAAGCAGAAAACGGCTCGTTTAAGTTTCGAAGATATTACTTTCATCGGTCTATGCAAGATTGCACTAAAATCAAGCTTTCAGATGAGTCAAGGTTGTCTTTGAGGTATTCTGACGGCTGAGAGAAAATTGGGGAAGAAAAGGAGAGCGATATATCCCCGCTGCATTTTCAAGAGAAGCTACGAACGTGGTTATGGTTTGAGCAGTTATTTTTATGGCAAGTCGCATGAATTTGATCTTCATCGACGATTCCCTAATGCGCGATAATTGAAATTATGTAATCAGGATTTGTTCCTTATATGCTTCTATTTGGCAACGGTTTTTATGCATGTCAATGCCCTGATAATGTTTGGAGTGGCCAGCATACAGTCCCTACTTAAACACTTTCGAACACCCTCTGGACGTTGACAAAGACGGTAAAATGTCGCTCAGTGATGCCATAGAATTCGAAAAATTACGAATGGTACTGTTGTAGGAGTATGAAAATATTTCACGGCACTACATTCAAAACCTCATAAAATCGATGCCACGTCAAATGCAAGCTTTGATGTTAGAAGAGGAAATACAACATGCTGAAATGAATCTGTTCTTCATTGTTTCCATAACAACATTTTTTGTAAAATTGTTTAAAAAAAGAAAGGAGTGTGGCCCTTTTTTTTTTGATTCTCAGTGATATTGGCACAGGATGGATTTTTCATAATTAGTTATCAAGATGGTTTTATTAGATAATAGTATAAGCTTGCAGAGGAAATGTGTTGACGAAAAAATATTGTACCAAGTTTTTTATATTCTTTTATATTTTGGTAATAAAGTTTCATATCAATATATTGTACATATTAGTTTACTGGATTCCGGTTCAAGTATTTTTAATAAAAAGCTGAGGAACTTTGTCTACTTCTGGAGATGGAACAAAACAGTTTAAACAATTATGATTATTTTTTCAATCTACAATGTTGGTTTTGGGGTTATATTTTTATTGAACTAAATTTCCATCAAACCTATAATGCACAAAAAAGAGTAGAATTATGATTATGATTTCCGAGGGGTATTGCGTTCCAACGATGGATCGATAACTGCTCAATTAGTGTTAATGAGACTGCAGCCGCTGTCAAGTGCCAGCCGGGATTATAGCAGTTCTCGTGGCAACTTTTTCTACCCGAAGCCATTATCGCACAAATCCCAGATTTGAACTTCTACGCCGGAAAGTCTCAGACCAGGGAAGGCTTGAAAACTTTCCCCAATAAACTCGGCGGGACACGTAAAAACATAATCATTTAAGGTTAAACCCTGGTAGAAAAATAAGAAAAGGCTGCAGGGTTGTAATGAGTGGCCCTGGGGAAAAAACCCGATATTGTTTCAGTTCATAGAGCCACCCTTATAAGTGTTTTAATTGAAACAAAATGAAGTTGTCCTGCGCTCGGGTTTTTAATTGCAATTTTTCCATGTTAATAAACTCTCCCTAATTGGTGAGCGACGTCATTCTTGTCGCGATAATTGTCGGCACCTACCTGTTTTCAGAAGTGGGCCATGAAAAATGCATTTCTCTTTACACGAGTGATCATTACTTGACTATAATCCATCTACGCAATGCAATTTAATTCGCAATCTGCCTATAAATGTAAAGCAACTTTATCGAGTTCAATTTCTTCCTAACACTTCAAAAATTGCATACATACATTTTTAAGATAAATTAATTTATGCATGAAAACAATGTTGTAAGGCGGGACCGTGCGGGTCGAGTGGAGCTAACGCTAGCAGTTGCATCTTGAAATGTTAAGCCTCTCCAGGTCAGAAATGAATTCTATTGTGTCTACTCTTGTAACAAAAGCAGAACATTTATTATTCCGATATTGTGAGATGCAGTCTTTTGTGATGTAGGTTTCAGATAAACATTTTCTTTATCGTGCCAGCGTTTCGAGCTTTATTGAGATCATCTTCAGGGCCTGGGACTTACAAACATAACAGAAAATACATATAGAATATGGAAAAGTGAATTTATTGTTGAGAGTGCCCAAGACACGACACGCAAGAATGGCACAAACTCTTTGAGCCCTGAAGATGATCTCAATAAACATCGAAACGTTGGCACGATAAAGAAAATGTTTTCCTGAAACCTACATCACATCAGACCGCATCTCACGATGTCTGAATAATTATTGATTAACGGTCACTAATCTCTACACATTAGTCATACAGTTGAAGGATGATATGGGGAGTTTGTGTCCAAGTGGATCTAAGTGACGATAGCTCAAGTGGTGGAGTAGTGTTGTATTAAGCTGAAAGTCATGGGTTCGAATCCCGTTCGTGACAGTGACTTTTTATTTCAACAAAAGCCTTAATTAATTGAATTTTTGATAGTAGTACCCTAGAGCATACAGTACAAAATAGCAAAAATATTTTTCTTAGTATATTTAAAAATTGAGCCGAAGGTCGTGGGTTCGAATCCCGCTCGTGACACTAGCTTTTTCATTTCGACCGAAACCTCACATAAAAAATTGGTTGAATTAATTTGGTCAATAGACTAACTATAATGTAATTAGTCATATAGTTCGATAAATAATGAAAATATGTACAGTATATGTATAGTAGCGTAACACTAATTGGTATGTAGCATGATTTAAATTTATTTTCACAGCAAAGTCCGCACGATGTCTCCTTTACAGCCTTCTCAGCTCATAACAGTGTCTGATCGAAATCGGTGAATCGGTTCGGGTAGTCAGTTATGCATGGATACAATTTCACATATACTTATTCATCAGTTCCGCGACTAATGTTTTATTTAGATCACGGTGAAGTACAAAACTTCGCTTCCGAACTTACCAAGGCCTATTCGTGATAATCCGCAAAACCCGATCCTGAAGGACTTGGATTCTTTTTAATTGTGAGTTATTTGCAGACTCCAGGAAAGGAATCGCATACTGCCAAATGGGACGGAGAAATAATCGGTATAACAACATTGCGTTGAAGAGTGGAAATGAAGATTTTTGCCAAGAACGCGCTTTAGAGGACGGGACACCAAAAGTCGTTGCAATAGTTGAATGCATGGTAGACTTTTGCGGATTTACTTTCATATACCATTTTTGATTCCAATCATCAAATTCGTCAGCATGATTTTGTAATTGCTTTCGATAATCATGAGAAAAAATGGTATCTAGTGGTTGCCAGTAAGTTGAAGACTTCCTCAGGGCTCCGTTACGAGCCATTTCTTTTCTGTTGTATATTTGATGATTTAATACACAAAATCTCTTCCTTTAATCATCATGACGTACAAATCTAACTACACTGTTCAAAATGCATTATATCTATCAATAAAGTTACAGTAAAAATATTGAGGCAATGTTTAAATAAACATAATTTAAACCGTATTGACCTTTGAAAATCAATAGAATAAAAATAAATTATCAAGAAATAGAATTTTTTTAAAGAACAGATTGACTACTCTTTCTCTTATTTAGTGTAATGCTTCTACCTTTTTTTATCCTGTATTAACTGTTACCTGTCCAAAATTCGAGTCCTGAACAAGCTCTAAATTCGTCCGTTTCATTTTTAATGCAATAGAGCAAGTGCATATTATTAATCTCAAATCTCTTGGTCTCCTTCAACCCGGCTTTCTTCCTAGGTTTCTCACATAGTCCTAAAAATTCTAGAATGACAGCCATTGACCAAGGTAAAATTAGAGTGGTCATTCCCTATCCATGGTAAACTCATAGGTTATCCTTCTCCCGCAGTGTCCTCCATTAGTTCCAGTTTTTCCTTTCAGATCGTACCCAAGTAGTATGCATCCTAGATTAGCTCCATTATTTCTCCAGCCGATCAATTCTAGAGTCTCTCAAGGTTGCAGTATCCCTGACACTTTTTTTGTTGCTGTTGCTATAGTAATCTTTTCTATTTTCATAAAATATTGCTCCTTCTTACTGGTGGTGATTTATCAAGTATTCGATCTTGCAACCTACGCGTGCGGCTACCTCAAGGAAGGTCGTCGAACTCCTTGAAGAATGTGTCTTTTATATGCTTGGTGTTCCCCAAGTGATACTCTGTGACGATGGGGGGGGGGCAATTTAGGATCCAGGAATTTATGACCAAAATGCAGCAGCATCGGATAAAAGTTTGGTTCACCCCGCTATACCATCCGCAGGCCAACCCTACTGAACGAGTAAATCGTGTGGTAAAGACAACGATGGCGTCGTACTTGCGGGATAACCAGAGGACCTGGGACAAGGAGTTGCTGCGTCTGACATTTGCCCTGAAGACAGCGGTGCACGAAGCGACCGGATTCACCCCGGCCTATCTTAACCATGAAAAGGAATTTGCGAGGTCAGGTGAAGATTATGGCAACGAATCTTTAAGCAGACGATCCCCTTTCAACTTACTGACTTCAATTCAATTGTAAGATTCAGGAAGACCTAAATTCAATTAGCTCCTGGGTCACTAAAAATGGGCTTAACCCTAATGTACAAAAGTAGCTGTTTATTGTGTTAGGATCCCGTTCTCCCATCTAATCCTTACCTTTTATAACTCCTTTAACTAGAAACAATCATACTATTTCTTTTTGATAGACTTTCAAGAACCGAGGGATTTTCCTTGATTTGGATCATATTTCTCAGATCCCTTAAATACTAGTGTCCTTTCGTTCTTGAGATGATAGAGTTAACCGCCCTTGATGAAATGTTTTGTACCTTCGCGCCCCCAGGACATCCCACATGACTGATATTCATGTACCTCCTTGGCTCCATTCTTTATCAAACGATATTTTCCTATTTCCTTCCCAAAATACATGTCCTCCTAACCTAATCTACGGTTCACCATACTCTCCCACCCTCCTAATCTCTATCCCACTAGAGAACTACATCTTCTCAGTGGATCCTTCGTCAGGAATTCCTTTCCTTACTCTACCTGAAACTCCCTTCCATTCCCAGTTTTAAGCCCTGTCTATTTTTTTACTTCCTGCCCTTGCAACTTAGCACCAATTGCCTTAATTTGTAAATTACTTGTAATGTTAAACTTATTTGCCCACTTTGTTATTATTAGTTATTTATTATCAGCAGTATTAATTTATAACTAGTAGTGGTAATTGAAATTGCGCACTGCATAGTAACAGCTTTTTTCAATCATTTTTAAAATTTAATATCAATATCTGTACTATATAGAATTTGCTTGGAAATGGTATGCCAAGTTTTCAATTAAATCCCCTATTGTAACACATGTTAAACTATATCGTTGCTTTAGAATTTCTTTTGTAGTGGAATAACGATTTTTTTTTATTCTTTCGAGAAAGTCAATCTCGTCTGACTTAACGAAACAGCGTATTCATAAGGATATGAAAACCAAAAGGGTTGGAAACGACCAAACTACAACGCACTATTAGTACATTAGTATTTACTAACTACGTAAGCAGTGTAAATAAAATATGGATGTACATGATGTTACATCAATATTTCCAGACATTTTCTTGTGCAATACATCATATTGTCTTTAAAATGTGATGATAATAACCACGATGGGTACAATATAATCCATCTTTTGGGGAGAGGGTTCTTAGATGGATTCTATTATTCGACGGACGCCTTGAGGGCCAAATCAAATTGATGACCATTAGCTGATTGCAGCAGTCCCCTTCCAGATTGCGAATTAATTAGACGTCGGGCTTTATCAATTTTAGTTGCAAAGGGGATTTCAAACCGGAAATAAATTGATTAGTGGATGCGATAAAATAGGTGATATTTACCCCCGTTTGAAACAAAATTCTGATTTCAGTTTCCAGTATGATTTATTGCGTCTGGATGGCCGTTTTCCACCAGTGGTGCTGGAAACATGGAAACATTTGTTCACAATTAACCAGCCCTATCGGGTTCCGGCCCACGCAACTATGAGTGTACTAAAGGCGATCAGCGATGACCCATTCCGATTGGAAAAACGCACTTCTTGAATTGACAGGGTGCAATTAGAACTGGAGAAGTGGTTTTTATGAGTGTATAGTAAAATCTTAGTGCCATCTGCTATGCCCAGTGCGCAGGAGAGCGTTTTTGAATGTATTATTAATAATACAATATTAAATCTAGCTTGACTGGTTTTGCGTAGCAGAGATTTCAGTATTTCGCTTTATTCGTTGGCTGTTCTGTGCGATTATACAGTAAAAATAAAATAATGAAATAAAAATATAATTTGATAGTTACCTATCATCTTGGTCTGTTTATTCTCACTGATGGTTATTCGGAAATCATTGGTCTGGTGTGATGTAGGTTTCAGAAAAACATTTTCTTTATCGTCCCAACGTTTCGATCTTTATTGAGATAATCTTCAGGGCTCAAAGTGTTTGTTTTCCGCGTAATTGTGAATTCTAATTCTCACTGATCCGTCTGTCAGACGAGTTTCGGCATTTTGCCATTGGGTGTTGAGTCTGCATAGGGTATATAACCAATTTTTTTTAAAAAGAAAATAACCGTTAAATTTATATTATGGGTAACCGAACTTTGAAAAATTAAGTGCATGTATTTAATGCTCGTTGGTACGGGCATTTTGTCAACGGCATATTTAGTTGTATTGACAAAAACCCCGAGAAAATCGTACTTAACCTTTAGACAGGAACTTTAAAAACTCGTAAACACTTTCTTCTTTATTGTATTTGTTTAAGGTTGCAATAAAAATATAAATGAATCTCAATGGGGTTTTCATTGTTATTTTCATTGGTGAAGTCGAATTTACAGTAATGTAGATATTATATGAGATACGAATTAATTTTTTAAAATTGTGAATGGCTCAAACATCATAAAAAGTTAAATTTCTCTGATACAATTTATAATAATACTTTGAATAATAGATTTTTTTAGACATATTTGGCATGTAGGACTGTATAATCCCTTGAAAAGTTGACTCGTGCTCACAGGACACCCAGTATATAAACATACTTTAGAAATGAAAGGTCAAAGGAGCTAATATTTAAATAAACGAATCAAGAATTAATAGAACATTTTTATTTCCTTAATTTATTTTAAAAGTAAAAAAAGGCCTAAAAGGAGGGTATTTTTTGCATTGGGTAAAAGTTTAAAAAGTTGCAGAACAAGAACAAGACTTCACAATATCACCTTGTACTTGTTCGAAATCGAAAGTGAGCTGTTTTGTCATTCATCATGAATTACCCTACCAAACAGGTTTTTACGTTACATATTGACAATTAATTTTCTTTATCAATTTACTCAACTGTGACCGATTGGAGAATGCCCTTTACTCTTTGTGTGGAACAAATCGGACCAATAGAAGTAATCTAAATGCCGAGAGAGGTAAGTTTTTAATTGGGGGCGAGGAGTCATCTTCGTGCTATTCCCGTGTTGTCATCATCGAAATTAGACCCACGGAATTAGCTATTGTTCACTGAGCACTGTATATTTCCATTTAGGGGTGGTAATGAATCCATCTCTCAAGGGGCCTGCGCCATTATCTTATAATTATTCGTCGTTGGGGAGGGACGCGAAGAGAGAAACATTTTAATAAATGTCGCTCCTGATGTCGTTACCGGACTGTAACGAGGTAATTACTCAGAAGGCCGGGTAATCTAATAGGATCCTTGGTTTCACTCCACGCCTTCTCATGGACCGTCTCTAATAAACCATATTAATTGCGGGCCTGGGTCTTAATCCGATGAGGGAAAATGCTGAGGGCACTGAGGTAATTGGGTATTACTCCGCCGTTACCGATACAGGGACTTCTCCCGTACAAGTCTCTTTCGCGGGAAGAAACTGGATTCTAATTGATGGGACGAGCAATTAGGAGTAAAAGTGATTATAGAATCCTCAGTAGCTAATTCATTTTCGACCTGCAGTGCATTGCGGGGTGGCGAGGTGGGACCCGTCCCGGCCTAAAAGGATTTCTCCCTCTGGAAAAAAACGGAATGGAGGATTTACATTGATACGATCCCATCGGAGGGGATATCCGGGCACTTGAGGCCGGCCGGGTGGTCAAGGGGTGGACGGATTTGTAACAAGGGCCGTCAAGAGCTTAGGACAAGAGAGGGTGGACTGTTTAAGTCTCGAGTCTCACTCTACGCCCAGATGTCTTCATTCGTCCTGGCTATTTCCATGACGTCCAGTGCACATAAACTGTTGACTTTATTAGATATCAATACAAGAAAAATGTAAAACTAACAGATTGAACAATAATTGAGGTAATTTTTTAATTAACAGCAAGGTCATAGCCGCCTCTCGAAAATGTTTGCAGTATTTTAAATATTTATGTTTTAATTTTTACGATTTATAGCACATTGATAATAGATTATCTCCAAAACCAGAACCTCCACATGTATTTTCGGCCGAGGTACTACATTAATAATATCTTTTGACGACCTTACCTCATACCAAGAAATACATAGTACGTTAACCCGTGTGGCAACAATATTGTACTTTATATTCCGATGGCAACCGACTGTCCTTAATACAATTGGTCTATTGACAAACACAACAAATAACACTCATAAATTCATCATGAATCTAGTAACTACAGTTACTCGTCAGTTGTTTTCTCCTGGGTAGTACTCGGCTATGGTTTGTTTTCGTTCAAACTCACACATTCTCGCTAATAAATACATTCATCCTCAAAAGTAAGGAGAACCATCTGTCAAAGGACAGTAGTAATTTCTTCCGATAGACACTGTTTTACATCAAAATTTTTGTTTGATCCGAGGGTGTTCGATCGAGTATGACACCTGGGCTTGATGTTCTCGCTCAAGGACACCCTCAACCTACTACATTACGGTGCTAAGTTACCATAAGCTACCTCATTAACAGGTACTTCCGAGTCATTGAAGGATCGGCGTCTTCCCCAAACCATCTTCTCCTTGCTGGTGGCCAAGTGTACACAGTGAACCTCTAATCCCATCCTCAAACTACCACCCTAACCTTTGCAGACGATAGAACGATCTTTTCAAGCAATTCTGATCCAGTTATTTCCACTCGAATCATGGTGTAAAAAAGACCCAGAAAAACTCACCCAAATAACCTTCACCCTCCGCAAAAAGATCCTTCCTCCAGCCTACTTCATTCAACCCCTTCCCAACTGCGGGCAAGGTGCGCTACTTACATTGACCAACGTCTGACTTGGAATCCCCACACAATGCTGAAACGACAAGAAATGATGAAACGTTACAGAGTACTTTCACGGCTTCTTAAAAGGCGTTCTAACCTACCTCTCTTAAACAAAAGACTATTTTATATCACCCTACTGAAGTCCATGGCCTTATGGACTGGAAGTGTCGGGTTCAGCCAAACTTTCCAATATCCTACGCATCCAAAAAGCCCAATCTATAATCCTCAGAAAAGCCCTTAATGTCCTCTTTTATATGTCCAACGACACTACCCATATAGACTTAAATATTCCTTTTGTCCAAGATGTTATCAACCCCCACTATCAACAATTTTACTCAAACCTCCCATCCACTATAAATCCTCAAATTCAATTATTCTCATTCCGACGAATTCCTTTCACCCCTCCTCGCCGTCTAAAAAGACGATGACTATGGGACCTTCTATCTAGTGGCAAGTATTGAATAAAGAATACTTAGGGGTACTACCAGTGTGTAGTGTGTTTACTGATTTACTTATTCATACACTATTACTAGATACCAAAATGAACGTAGGTATACAAAGGTAAAAATATACAAAAAATATACAAAAACAACAATAAAAAACAAAACAAAAAACAGATCCGAGGGTAGGTCACACAGCTCTATTAATCTGTAATACTTCACGTTCTACTAGTAGGTGACACTGTGGCATTGTTTTTCTCGACTGCTCACCAGTAGATGGCTATGTGTAAGTTCGTTTGTGACCTTGTTTATTTTTTCTTCATTTTCTCTACAGGCTACAGTTTAGCAAACAATATGTTAAAACTACATACCTACATGTTTAAGACGCTTGACTGGGATTTGTTGGGAGCCAGAGGATATACTGCCCCGAGAGTCGTCCCCATCAATTAAGCTATAAACAACAAAACTAATTAAACAGTTAGCCCGTTGAGCAAACACCTTTAATTTATTCGAGCCTGTTTCCGTTTTTTATGTGGAGTGTATAAGTCAACTACTATATAATAAAATAAAAATAAATGATGCTCACTTTCCTTTCCGTCCACGGACGTTTCTTCGTCCTCGAGGGTTATGGGGTGAACAGGAGAGAAGAGATAGATTAAGGAATGGAAAACGATAGAAAAAATTTGCCCATGTATGATAATATAGGATTTAATTATTTATTATATATAATATTTTAAGACAAACGTAGGCGTACGATCGACTTAGTTTCCTAAAAAAATAGATACTTAAATGAAGTTCTATATAAAAGAAAAAGAATACGAATTGACAAGCGCAAAAATTGACTTTCATTCATTATGTTTTACAATAATTACAAGAAGGAGAAGTAAAAGTTTCAACATAAAACAAATCAAACGGTTACGTTACGATAGTTCAAGCCTCGGAATATTAGCCAGAGGATGTGGGTTCGAATCCCGCTCTTAACCCTAACTTTTCCAGCTCAACCAGGACTTTAGATAAAAAGTCAATTAATTGAAATATAAATAATTTTGTGTTTAAAATATGAGTAAAAATTAAATTGTTCCATTAAGTTTTCTTTTTTACAAATCTTTACAATTCCTTCTGTCAGTCTTTCTATATATAAAATACCTATTTTTCTCACTATTATAACTTTCTTTATTATTGTATTTATTATTATTATTATTATTATTATTATTAGTTTTTAAGTATTGTATTTATTATTATTATTATTATTATTATTATTATTATTATCCCACTTGTAAGTATGTCGGGTTCGAATGAAGGACCGCTGGATTCGAACCCCGGACCTTTACCTTACAGTGTTGAACGCCATGCCGATAAATTTATTATTATAAAATTTCCTTTTTTTATTAACTGCAAAATTAATTTTACAGGGTAATTATTATGTTTCAGTTAGCAAATTATTTTTTTAAAATGAATTATCTTTGTAATACATTGTCACTTATTTTTAAGTATTTTTTGTACCATATTCGTTATAACATTCAATTTTTGATTTATTGGATGTGATGACAAATTGTTTTTGATTGTCTATATCTATGGAATCAATATTAAAAAATAAATTTTGACAACAACACGTAATAAAATAATGACAGCAATATTACCGATGTATAACAATATAGATTTTAATTATTTATTAAATTTTATTCATAATATTTTAGGGCAAACTTAGCCATACGATTGACTTAGTTTCCTAGGAGAAAATATATACGTGAATAATACGTTTTATATAAAAAAAAAAGGCTAGTAATTAAACATCACAAAAAGTTCACTTTCATTCATTATACAGGGTGACTTGCTACTCGTGCTACAAACTTCACCAGTAGATTCTTGACCCTAAAATGAACAAAAAAGTTCATATTGACCATGGTCCGATTCTCAACCATTTCAGAGTAATTTCGCTTTTTATCGATTTTGAAAGATATCACGTCCTGGGGTCGGAAAATCGTGATATCTTTTAATCTAAACATTTCTCTGAAAATCTAATAGCACCGTTGAAATCCCCGTTAATTTTTCAATAAGATGATGAAGGTGGCAAAAAGTTTGGGCTAATTTTTGGTGTTTTATTTCAGCCAGAACTACAAAAAGAGTGGAAAATAGTGTAAATCGGAAAGTGTATAAAGTAATCCAGAGTTTCTAATTTTAGTCTCAGAAGGCAGCAAATTTGAGGAAAACTACCTGATTTAATAACGCTTCCAACGCACTCGTCATTTTCTTATTTAGTGGTTGTGAGACCAAGAT
>CM077105.1:22938845-22962611 GCA_039619505.1 Cimex hemipterus | reverse complement strand
GAGTGTATGACGTGTGGAGAGTAAAAGTAATTTATTAGCGTGAAAGGAAGGGGGGGTTGCTTATAACCTTGCCCTGAGGAATATCGAGTACTCTGGGGGAGTGGATGTGACTACAGCCTTAATTTTTTTACATAATTCAAAAATTCCCCATAGGCTTGTATGGCTAATAATAATGGAGTCAGACTAACAACAGTCCCAGCATGGCTATAGGCTCATCCTTATCCTTTTATTCTTCCATTCAAATATGATAAATAAACTAATTCTACATAACAATAATAAGAAACAAAACACAAGAAGAAAGAAGAAAAGAAGAATTTTTTTTGAGGGAGCTATTTTTCTTATTTAAATTGCGATGTTGGGCATTGCAGTTTATTACCCTGCAATTTGTATTTTCTTCCATTCCATTTTTCCGCTCCGACAGCTTCAAAACTTCTGAAAAAGACCCTTCCACGCACAACTCTTATTCAAACATTAGCAGACATTCAACGGTATAATAATTTTGGAAAAGGCTTAAATCACGTTCAAATTGAGCTGAGTACATTTGCGATTATGTGGAAATACGTGACTGTAGAACTCCTTCAACCTGATGATGAGCTGAAAGCTCGAAATCCCGATCGTTGCAAAACAACTTACTGTGAGTAAGAACTATTTTTTTTTAAAAAGGACTGAACACCGCACTCACTCCACCATTCATCATTTCTAAGCGGATGTGTTGTTTAAATTGAAAATATAATACTATTTTAATTGGATGTTTGATAAGTGACATGTGGATACTTTAATAAATCACGTCTTAATCTTTAGGTGTAATCATGCCCTTGGGGAGTCTTGGGGTTATTGATAAAATTCTTACTAACAGGGAAAACTAAAAGAGTAATCAGCTTAAATCTCAGATTGCAAAAAATGGCATGTTGATCGGTTCTTATGGAAGTTGAATTTTTAATTTCATTGGTTTTATTAAAAATTTAAGTTTTTTAATTGTAAAAACCATTCAAAAAATCCGATTCGTATATGCCAATTTCATTATCATCGTGCGTACTAAAAAGCCATCGAGCGTTTAATAGGAAATTGTCTTCTTTCATCATGAGTGGTTCTTCATGGGGGTCGATGATAACCTGAAGATTGCTGTAATGAAAGAATCTTACCGCATTACTTCTTTTCCTCGACATTGAAGAAATTACGATTTAATCACTTAATGTAATGAAAACATAAAAAGCTTGGATCGATAAAGAAAATAATAATTAAAGTGTTTAATCTTGTAATCACTTCTTTCCCGTGAAGGTAAAAATAGGGCAACGTAAAACAATTTATCGTTGAGGTCTTGCAACGAGTCCCGTACCTGACGCAACTAATTTTATGTGATACGGAAACTATTTTTCAGGACAGAAAATCGTACGGTTTGAATACGACTTAGACACATCTTATCAAGTGACGAAGGCGGCTGTTTTAGATAATGTCTATTTTGTTGGAAGAATAAGCCAACAAAAATGATTTCTAGTTAAAATAATTTAATTTTTCCAGAGCCATTGAAGGTTAGGAAAAAAGATAGATTTTTTTTAGAGATTCTTAGATTCAAGGCCTGTAAGTGCTCTAACTTGATTGATATGGCGATGTCATTAACTTCCTGCTGCTGCTGCTGCTAATACTGGTGTTAATTCTGTAGTTTTATTGTATCCGATCATATTCTTTCTTCTGATAGTTAGTCAAACGGACTTACATCATTCTTTAAAAGAGATCGTATGTACTTGTACGTTTCCCTTTGTTCATGCCCTTCTATTGTGTTAATTTCTGAGATAGACATAAAAGTTATGACCGCCTAAGGAATTTTGTTCGTATCATTGTCGTGGAATACAGTTACATGGCAGTTTGGTATGCTCAGGGAGTATTTTTTCAATTCCAATTTTTAGACCTCCTAGTTGACCCTCTGCCCAGTCTGCCCTGGATCCAACTACCCAACCAAGAGAAATTTTGATGTTGTCATCAAGCCTGGCGGGACCTTAAGGCAGTACCAAACTGCTCACTTTACTACCGATAAGGCAGTTGCCGTTAGAACTAACTAGCTGTCTTAGCAGATTGCAAAAGATATAGATAAAGTTTGTAGTATCCTTAAAAAAAAGCAGGTATACCAATCGGTAAGACTAGTGGTTTGATTTTATCTATAACTCAAACAATATACAATATAAAATAAAAACAACTTTAGTCTTCTTCTAATCGTGACTCTGAATGGCTTAAAGGTTAGAGTCATTTTTTCCAGAAGTATTTTTTCCAAGTTGGCAGAAATGTAAAGAACAGATACCGACAAAGATTCGAGTATGAGATTTGATAAAATCGTCAAAAAAGCATGTTCACGTATAAACTCCTCAACATGCCTCGTGAGAATTAATTTTAACTGTTTTCAGCAATGTTCAGCCAAGTCATATTGTGCCATGTTGGAAAATCTTCGTTTATGCTGTCACTGCTTTGCCAGTTGACATAGCATATTTAGTTTAGTGTAACAGATTGGAAAGAGTTGTGGTTTCGCTCCGTTTTCAAACTGACGTGATAAGAAATTCTCCCAGCGCCATATGCGCTCTTGATTAAATCCCCTTTTCTCAGCACTGCCGGAAAGTGTTAAATAATGCCACTTTAATTCAAAGGGATTAAATCCCTCCTGTTACATCGATTGGGGATGAGTTTGCGGAAGCCCGGTGTTGTATAACATTGGAGTATTTACATCCAATCCAGCCATTGTGCGATGGGGGAGATAGCGCAAGTCACCGGTTTTAATACAGGCCCGAGTGGGTTTAAGTGACTTCCGAAACCTCGCTGATTATCTCGTTTCCCGATGCACAGAATGGAAACAACCCCACGCGCCCTTTTTAGAAGCTTCCTGATTGAATCGCTATTCCCAAGTACCACTTAGAGCTGTTGTTTGCCCATTTAAGTTCAACACGTTGATGGAACAGTGACAGTGATAGTTTTTAACCGGGTCAATGATTCAATTGTTTGCACAGTTACCGTTTTAACCTTTAAACATGGAAGTCTTTTGGAAAACAACTTGATAAATTAACATTACAACGAAGAGCGTTGCGATTGTCTTACATCATTTTTCATATACCTAACTATAAAATAAATAAATTATGATATTTATACTACTGCTCTGCCTAGTCATCCTGTAGACGCTGATGGTCTTTCCGTTCAAAACATAATTATTCACGAATTATTATAGAACAAACAATAAAACATACTTCTACGTTAGTAGGGGATAGGAATTAAGTTTGAATAAGAACAAAAGAGATATTTTTCAAAACATATAATAGGAATGTGCCCATTGAGTTTGATAAAACATCTTTAAGAACATTCAATTAATTAAGGTTTTAGGTTGAGATAAAAAAAGTCAGTGTCACGAACGGGATTCGAACCCAAGATCTTCTGCTTGATACGCTGCTCGCTACCACTTGAGCTATCGTGACCTCGATCGAACACCAACTTCACATCTCGACCCCACCTTTTCAAATTTCCCTCCTTTTTGTTTTTAAAAACAAATATCCATTTTATTCAGTTTCTCTATTTGCTTTACACCACTTAAACCCGATGGTATTGTGGTTATTTGAAAAATAGTTTATTAAAAAAATAAAATTCAGTGACGATGAAAGACGAATTTGTAAAAAAAATTAAGTACCTCAACACTAACTAAGGCAAAATCTCAAAAACCAGGAAGAACTCTAATAAGTTGACACCTTTTATATGTATAATCTTTCTGAAAATAGCTGAATGTGGGAAAAAGAAAAGAAATATTGTCAATAAGTCACTACTAACAATTCAATAAATATTTTATGGAGTTTTAACGTTCACCTATATGTTTATATATTCATTTCGGAAATTACACATTTAACCTGACATTTCAAAGCAAATAATTCGTTCAAATTATAATTTTTAAACATATTAATCTATAATTATGTTAATAGAGCATTTGTAGTTGCAGATATCAGATAAATGTCATAAAAAATGTTAATGTTCCATATCATGTCTCAAATTCTACCTTCTAGAAAAACCTACAAAAAACCTAATCCAAAAATTAACGTCCCCCAAAATTTATCAAGTTTTTTTGTGCAGTTAACTCGTTCATCAGCCTAATAGTGATGGCCAAATTTTTTCCATCATATCCTGTCCATATGGTCCTAGACGTTTCCAAGGAAACAGCCTCACGACCTCTTTCCTGAAAAGAAATGGGAGAAGTATTATAGTAAATTTACAGGCTTTATTTATATTAAGATCAGTTAAATTATAAATCATAATTGATTTATAATCTAACATGTACTAAAAAATAATTACGAAAACCTTCGCTGCAAAATAAAATACAAAATAGAGCGATAATTTTGTTGTTTCCTTTTAGGATCGCTTGATAACAGTCAAAAATCCTCAGAAACCCTGAGCAGGAGCAAAGGATCGTCACACGATTGGGGATTGGCCATACGCGGTTGACCCACGGGCACTTGCTTTTGGGTTAAAATCCCGGATATGCGCCTCTTATAACCATCGATTTAAATAAATAATAATAAAATATTCGTTGTTTAAAATTTACATTATGGATGATTTTTGATTAAAATGAACATTAAGAACTTTGATTTTCGATTTTTTCTGTTTGCTTTTGTAAATGGCATAATAAATACATAAACTCGTACTAATACCGTGGGACAGAATGCTTGTGGAATTGAGGATTAAAGCGGCTGGGCTTTGGAACGAGGGAAAAAACAAGATTTATTAATCAGAGGGTGTATTAACGGTACGAGTTTTGAATTAAATGCAACCCGGCTAATGCAGGCCTGCATAAATGATGCGCTGCATCCCCCCCCTCCGTCCGCCGTCCTAATTAACATCGGATTCGCCTAAACGGCCGTCTCTGTGGCCAAATCCGCGTTTTAATATTTCAGGATTCCTGCTGACGGATGGCGGATGATTACCTCCGCTGGTGAAACCGGCGAATTCGTACAAATGACAAACCGAAACATCGAACCGGTAGAGGATAAGTCCATCCATCCAGCTCCGACCTTTCAACCCCCCTTTTTCACGTTCGATGCAGCGCGGTTAATTTTTCTCGTTTAATGAGTCAATTAAAAATGTGCATTTGAGCAAATTGCGCCGTGCTAATTAAAAATGGCGAACGTTTTCATCTCCAATTTCCCCCGTTTAATTTACAAAAACAATTATTGTCGGAAATCATAACCGATCGCAAATTAGGGAAATTGGGCTCAAGGAGGCCCTTCGGGTCAATAATGGATCCGCCGTCGCTCCCTCTAATGGATCTATCATAATAGTTAATACACGCAGTTGATTGTTAAGCCGATGTTAGTCATTAGCTGTTATCCGTTGATGGGCATAGTTGAAGGGTGCTAATCTCGTCGTGATTACCTTAAGCATCTCCTGGGCAAACGCTTCAACATAAGCACGCAGACAATCCTCAATCCTGAATCAGTTGACAAGCTTTATCTACACTAAGATCAATTAAATTAAAAATGATAATTGATTTATAATCTAACATTTACTAAAAAATCATTTGGAAAACTTTTGCTGTAAAATAACAACAACAAGAGCAACAATTTTGTTGTGTCCTTTTTCAAACGATGGATAGCAGTAATAAACCCTCAGAAAACCTGACCAGGAGACGAGTGATCGTCCTCACCCGATTGTGCATTGGCCATACGCGGTTGACGCACATTGAACATGCTTTTAGAGCAAAGCCTCCGGATTTGGAGGCATATTAAAAAAAGTGTTTAATAGAATGGAGAGCTCATTATTATAAACAAAATGGGAGGATTAATTATAATATGTAAACAATTTGATGCAAACAACAAAAAACCGCTGTATCCTGTCTTAATTTCTGAAATATAAAATAAAATTACAGAAAACAGTTATGTAAATACCTAGAATTAAAAAAATATATTCGTTGCTTATGAATAAATGAAAGTTTATCACCCTTTATTTATCATCTCAACAATTACGAAGTTATATTTATAGGGTTATGAGTTATTAATACCAAAGTCTTCTTGATGTTCTTATTTTTGTCCTTTCGGTCGGAAGAAGTTACTTTGATCCTGTTTTATTGCCTTTCGCCGAAGTGGAAAAGTCAACAACTTTGCACTAATCACACTCCCTAGGCCGGGTAAGCCCTCGGGAGCTTTCAATATTTAAATTACAAAGCTTTCCATAGTAACATACTCGCTATATTTTATGTTCCGAGGGGCGACAGGTGATTCTCCCGGGGTGAACGCACTGACTTATGTCGTGTTCAGGGGGCTCCTCCGACCGGCTCAGATCTGGGTTTTATGTCAGTGGGGTCGGATTAACCGAACCCCCTCAGGACAAATCTATGGGGTCGCTTCTCTTATCTACTCCTAATCTCCACACTGATTCAGGCGATCAATCATAAGCGCCTGCGGGGGGCCTATGAGCGTATCGGTGACTCAGTAAATAAAAACAATGATCTGAATTATCAATAATCTCTTGGAAGAGGGAATTTGTACACACGATATCTTGGACAAATTAGAACACTTATTTCTTGATTTTAGATCTAATGTAAAATTACTGGCCAACCTGAACGTCTTAATTTGTAATATAATAACACACGTAAAACCAGTCCGGTCAAACCGTCGGCCAAGGATAGTATAAGCTCTTCAATGAATTAAAAAAAGAAAACTAGCAATGAAGGTACGAAGAATTTAAATGAAACTAAAATTTCATTTGTGAGTACTACTGTTGTATAGATGGGATGTAGCGTTCGATTGTGCGGGAAAGACTGATGAAGTCAGGCCCACTTATGCTGGGGTGCGGGAACATGTCGGGCGTGCGGTAGATGTATCAAGACGTAGAACATAACTGATTGTAGTTTCGGCGGATGGATAATAATAATAACGTCCGTATTGTTGAACAAAACTATCGTATTCAAAATACAAAACAACTTATACAAAATGTACTGCCTGAAACATCTAACTTTAAAGAAACATCTTGTTGGCGATTGAGACGCGACTGGATAGTCACTTGACAAAAGGATGGGCCGTTTCCGTAGTAATGAAAAATATAAAACAAATCGCCGTAGCAATGGCGAACTTTAAGCACTGGTGCTCATTGCAACCTAAAGAGAAAACGTTAAATTTTGGTTCACATAGCAACGGGAGGCGTAAACATTCGTTCCTCGTGGCAACGAGATCAAACAAACTCAACAACAAAGATACACATTAAATTCAGAAGTAAACTTGTAGGTTTAATTGTTTTTATATGTCGAAGGGGGAGGGGGTGCCTGCACCGTTCAGGCCTTGACATGGTACTGTAAGTTAAACGTCCAGTCTATGGGGTTAACATACAGAACCAATGTGTTTTTTTTTTTCAAACACCAATGTTGGTCTGTGGTTGTTTCAAATAGCTCTCACTACACAACACACTATTATAATTTATTTATTAATAATTCTCATAACAGAGTACAATAACGTATGAATGAAAATACTGATTTTTTTTTGGGAACAAGAACCAATGGTAAAAAACATGACATCACATTACTCCTACCGAAAAGAACCTCCCGTTACTCTAAAAAACGTATTCTTTCTTTTTTAAGACTGACGTCATTGCAGGAGTAACTCCGCGGCCACAGGTCATATGGTCAGGTTTCATATGATCTCGTAATCACAATACCCTAGTTAAAATTATAAATAAGAATATAATGAAAGAAATTTGACTTCTTTTTTCTTTTACGACGGTTCGCAACAGAAGAGATCATATAAACACTCAGTGTGCCGGTGTTTTTGAAGAAGCCCATTTGTAAGTATGTCGGGTTTGAATGCAGATCCGCTGGATTCGAACTCGAGACCTCTACCTTACAGTGATGGTAACGCCTAAGCCGTGGAGGACACCGACTCCCCCCCCCCCCCCCCCCCAAAAAAAAAAAAAGAAAAAAAAGGTTAACTGTACTGTTTGCTAATTACCCGTTCGTTAGGTAATAAATCTGTCATTGTAATTTTATTTTTTGTTGTACAATTAAGATATTCAAAAAATTGTGGAATGGAATATTTGAATGTTACGTTTGTTAAGGCTGGAAATATAAGACAGGGTCAAAGAGTCAAGTTATCATCAGTCTTTTGTGTGGTGTTTAGTGACCGTTAGTTCATGATTATTTAAAGCTCGTGATTTGCGGTCTGGTTTGACGTAGGGTTTAGAAAAACATTTTCTTGATCGTGTCAACGTTTCGATCTTTATAGTGATCATCTTCAGAGCCTACAATTTACAAACATTGTTTAAATTTAACAAATACATTTAGTTTAATGAAATTCCCTGAAGATGATCTCAATAAAGATCAAAACGTTGCACGATAAAAAAAATGTTTTTCTGAAACCTACATCACACCAGACTGCATCTCACGATATCTGAACCATTATCGATTAACGGTCACTAATCTCTACGCGTTTAATTCAACCAATCAGGCTGTTACAGGCTCATTCGACCCTAAAATAAATGCACTGTAAATATTGTTTCGTGTTGTTTTTTGTTGGTCAAAGAGTCAGTTACCATCATTCTTATGTGTGGTGTTAAGTGACCGATAGTTCACGATTATTGAAAGCTCGTGAGTTGCGGTCTGGTTTGACGTAGGTTTTAGAAAAACATTTTCTTGATCGTGCCAATGTTTCGATCTTTATAGAGATCATCTTCAGGGCCTTGTGTCGGCATTTCAACAAAAAAGTTCTATATAGCAGAAGCAAGTTTTTTCTCATTCTTGGGTTTGTCCTTCAGAATACTCTTTGCTTGTTGATTTGCTTGAAATCTGTTCATAAATTTCCATATTCTTCGGTCTTTTGGTGTAGACATGGTGGTTAGTGTCTCTTAGTTAATAATTATTTGGAGATCGTGAGTTGCGATCTGGTGTGAAGTAGGTTTTAGAAAATAATTTTTTTTATCATGCGAACGTTTCGATCTTTATATTGATCATCTTCACAGCCTTGCATCGTCTGCATTTCAATAAAAATTTCTCTAATTTATAGCCAATGCAAGTTTCTTCTCATTGTGAGCTATGTCCTTCGGAATACTCATCGCTTAGTGTCCGTATGTAGTTGAAATCTGTTCTCGTGTAGTTTGGTGTTTAGTGGTCGTTAGTTAATGATTATTTGGAGATCGTGAGATGCAGTCTGGTGTGACGTTGGAAATTGATCGGATTCAAATTGTCTCACTTGTGATTTCCAGATGATTTCGTGGTTTTTGCTGTAGATTTAAGGAGTTAAACAAAGAAAACAAAGAATGTGGAGATAAACCCTAATAAAACGGAAAGCTAGTGACTAAAGGCAAGAAAGTAGAGATTATAAAACAAATATAAGTTTTTTATTATTATTTATAATTAAAAGCTGTACAAAGATTTATTAGAAGATGGAATGCTTATTTAAATAACAAATAGTTCAATTATTCAAAAGTAAATTTTCCAAGGGTAATTTATCAATGGTACCATGTTGGATTTAATTGATCGATCATTTCTCATACAAGTTTTGTAAAGAGGGCAACGCTCTGATTTCTCATTACATTTTTTGATTTTAGAGAGCAATAAATGTGATGAAGAGGGTTGCATATGTATGAGACGGGAAATATATTCTTCATATCCGGACCCTGGTGGGGGCAGGTAATCTCAGCACAATGGGAGCCAATATACCTCCGCGGATATAAAAAATGTACACATACGAGGGTGGGAGCCCTTAAATGAAATTGGTCTGTTCTCTGCTCAGGGGCGGGGGATCCATCAGAGCATTGTTATTCAAATGGGGCGCCTCCGTTCTGATTAGCGTCTGCCGATCTGGGACACTTTCCATAATATTCAATACTTCGGGGGAGCATGTGTTCCCCCCGCTGCCAACGGACTCTTCTCGCCCCCGGAAGTGAATCTCTGATATAACACTTCCCTCGATTCTCTTTAACGGCCGTCCCGAAGATTTGCCATGGATCGTTTGATGCCGCATGAGATCTTTTTTTTTTGAAGGAACGGAGGCAGAAGGAAAACAGACTATTCCTTTAAATGACCGCATTTGCCAAAGACAGAGATCCAACCGAGCGGAAATGTACGCAGTTTCCCCCCCTCGATGTTGTATATCTTAAACAAACACAATCCCGGCTCGTCGTGAGTCAACAGAAACCTCTTACCAACTATCCCACGTCCATATCTTAGAAATATAAACTGAGTACCTCCTTGACTTTCTTCGTAAACATCGCACAACCGTGCCGTGTCCTCTTCCATACCCCTAACAGATTGAGCGTGATTTTCCCTTTTTCCGGAAGACACTCCCGGCCGGATTTATGACGGGGGTGAAGTGCTCCGGCCCTAAGCCAAATAAATGACTGGGAGCGAAATAATTGAGCAGACCGTGTTTACCACCAAGAAGAGCCGGGAACATTAATCAAAAGGCTGAGCTATCACGCCTTCGGCCACGTCCATCTCTAATTAATGACCCAACTATCGCACATGATCCGCTGCAAACAATGACAACGCTCATTTTAGTGTCGTTATTGACAATGGCCAACGGTCATTAATCCAAATCCGAGAGGTGCACTGTTCACAATTGCATTTGGCGATTCGCTGCAACGTACACCATTCCATTAAGTGTCCAATCCATTTACACTGAACCCCTTCAGAAGAGAAAACAGCCGATAGAGAATAGAATCTCTCGCGTATTGTGTTTCCGCATCGGAACGGCCAATCTCATTTTATTCGCAATTATGTAATGGGCGTATTGTATTATAGACAGTTTTTTCGGCCATAGTTTTCCTATGTTGGGGGTCATCACAAAAGGATAATACTCTTAATGCATGGGTTATTTCAGATTTGCTATACTCCCATTAACTGAAAATTTATCAATGTGTACAGATTTGTGACATTTACAAAATGATCAGTTTAAATTTTCAAGAAAAAATAAGAGCGATTATCTAGAGATACCTTCTTATAAAGCCACTAGTTTTCGTGGTCCGCTTGACCAATAATATCTTTTAATTAATTAATCTGTATTTAAGGTATTGACTGGGATAAAAATACGCCGTTCTTCTAGAGCTTTAGCTATCGTGACATTTTATAACAACCAATACGTTAAATGCATATTAATTAATCGAAAGATATCATTTGGTCAAGGGGCCTACGAAAACAGTAAATTTAATAAGTTAAAATGAAGGATCACTTGAATAAAGTTCTCCGTGGCCATGTCATTTGTCGCCGTGAATCGAATTGATTACACGACATTTGAAGAATACTAAAAAACAAAATGAGGGAAAATTCGAAATGTGGGGTTGAGATGGGAAGTTAATGTCCCAGTGGATCGAAGTCACGACACCTCATTGGTAGTGCAGTGCCGAAGGGCGTGGGTTCGAATCCCGTCGTAACACTGACTTTTTATCTCAACAAAAAGCCCTAACTAATTGAATCATATTAATTCGTCGAGCTGACCGAGAAAACTAGTAAACTACCCAAAATTTTATAAGAATTCTCGAACGGGATTCGAACCCACGACTGAAGTCGTCGAACTGCTAGAGGTCAAGTGGTAGAGCAGCGGCGTATCAGCCGATGATCGTGGGTTCGACCCCCGTTCGTGCCGCTGACTTATCTCAACCAAGTAACTTAAGTAAAGATTAATTAATCATAAATAATGTCGGTAGTTTCTTAAAATTTCTATTCTTTGTCTGGATGGATATTTTAATGATTCCTGAACAATGAGATCATCTTCTGGGCTCAAAGTGTTTGCCTTCTGTGTAATGGGTACAATGCCATATTCTTCGTTCTTCTCGTGTCTTTACGTCACACCAGACAGCATCTCACGATATCTGAATAATTATACAGTGAGTTTTTATGGTACGAAACTCAAATCAGATCATCAATATATTGTATTACTTTGTTTCGTGCATCTACGTAAATTAAAAACTTTTATTGCTTATTTATTTAAATTATAAAAGATTACTTCGTTTAAAAAAAAGTTTATTCTGATCATATGATCATATTTGTCATGCATATGATGTTTAATGGAAGTTATTTAAATGACTTGTTTCTGCGATTGTATAAGACTGGGGCTATCAGCCGCCACATGCGCCGTATGCTGCTGCATAGTGCTTATGTTCTGCTTGTTCATCCTCGTGGTCTTCATCGTAACCGGATACCTCGGCACTTCAATCTCCGACGTTCAAAACCAAACCTGGATGCCAAAGTAAGCGACATTCGCATTCCTCCCCATTTTTTTTTGTTGTAAAACAATCTAAAGCCAGAGCGATAAAAGGTATGGAGTTTTTAAGACTTTGGACGATAAGGGTATCGATACAAAGGGAGGACTTTTTCGTAAAATTACTCGCTTTTTTCTTCCCGCGGATCCATTGTGTTATGAATAATACGTATACGCCTCTTATCTGGGCCGATAACGGTAAAGAGGGCCGGGGGTTGGGAGTATTAATTTAAAAGAGTGGCGAAGGGAAATATAGGACTTGTTCGGGGGTAGGTGTCCCGAGGGAGCGGGCTAAGGGAATTGCTAGCTTCTCCCTTTTTATCCTTCGAGATACCTAAGATGGGACTGTTTTTACATAAAACGTCCACTTGGAGATGAAGTGGGCTTTCTACCAATAACGACGCCTCAGCCCCAACATTCGGAATCTTCTTTTTTTCCACGGTTTAATCTAATCGCACGCCGCTAGGAATTCGTTTTTTCCCTTTTTAAAGTGTTTCACTAAATTTGATTAGAACCATAATTTTCTGACTTTTTCAGATTGCCTTTCACATACGATAATCTACCTACTGCGACAACTGTTGGAATTTAGGAAGAGTCTATCATGGCGAAAATCTTCAGTTATAAGTGCTTTTAAAAAATCACCAACTGCTTTTTTAAACGTAATTTTTAAACCTCAATCAAACTGAAAACAGAAAATTTTGGTGAAAAAAAATCTGTACATAACTTAACGAAAAAATAATCAACTTTATATGAATATAAATCCATTTTTGCAAATGGATTTCTAAGTGTTTTTAACATTGTTTGTTGAATATTTATTACTATATAATAAACTAACACGGGATTTACAATAAAAAATAATTTACTATCGAGAATTCACAAAATTATACATTTTATGTCATTATTTTTTATGTACTTAGAATAAAACATTTCATTTTAAATGATGTTAATGATATTACTGCATATTGATAGGTTGCTTATATTAATAAAATATGTCATTTTTTATGAACTGTAAATCAAAATGTAACATATGAACATAGGTTTACAATTAAAAGGAAAAATATACATGTTTCACTATATGATATGGTACTAAACCGTCTCCCAAATATCGAATTTTCAATTTCAATTATTGTACAAATAAAGATTCGCATTTTGTTATTAATCACTGGAAGAAACCGGGACAAAAAATTGTTAAAACGATAATTGACTTTTTTTATCTCAAATAAACTAGTGAATTTTATTATATTTTAATACTCGTCGATTTAAAGTAAGAAAAATGTAATTTTTTTCTTAAATGATAAAATATGTTTTAACTGCAATATTTTCCTAAAATAAATAGGAATGGATTACTAAGAAGAGTTTTCACTTTGTCGTCGAAAGGTGTTACCAAAAAAGACAAAGCACTGGTTCGGGAAATTTTAAAAAAGAATGGGTACCCGACAAAAATGGTAAATAAATTTATAAACAATAACAATCTATGAAAGACTCTTTACATAAAAAAAAGACAAACTGTCTGTTGATTGCCATCAATACTGTGATATGATAAAGGATTGCTATTTTAATTTGTAAATAATATATAAAAATAATCTAGACAATTCTAAACTCTGGAGGAAACTTAAAATCTGTGATAATAATTGTTAAAGTATTGTTAATTAAAGAAATAAAATTTGTTTAAAAATAGATTTATAAGAAAAGTGCAATTTTAACTGTTGATTTGGTTTTTAATGTTGAATCTATGGTCTGTGATAAATTGTTGATAAGATGTCCGTCATATGAGAGGTTGTGATAAGACTCTAGTTAAGTTCAAAATAGTAAAACGTGTAGAGATTAGTGACCGTTAATACATAATTAATTATTCAGATATCGTGAGTGCGGTCTGGTGTGATGTAGGTATCAGAAAAACATTTTCTTTATCGTGCCAACGTTTCGATCTTTATTGAGATCACCTTCAGGGCTCAAAGTCATTTTCTCTGCCATTGTTATTATTAATGTGTGGTGTTTAGTAACCATTTTCAACAAGACACGCAAGAATGGCACACTTAGCAGAAAACAAACACTTTGAGCCTGAAGGTGATCTCAATGAAGATCGAAACGTTGGCACAATAAAGAAAATTTTTTTCCGATACCTACATCACACCAGACCGCATCTCACGATATCTGAATAATTAAATATTAAAACGTTTCTTCCTAGTCTGAATAAGTACCACACTGGCGATTTTTAAAAAATAAACTGTTATAAAATATTAATGACTGACTACCACTTTTTTAACCATTGTAAGTATCGAAGAAACAATGATAACCGTGTTGATCAAAAAATGTAAAAAATATTTGTTCTGTGTGTAGGCGCTAAATTACTTGAGGAAGGGTTAAAATAAATCCGAAACTTTATGGATAGAAACTGGTTGTGGTTTTTTGGAGATGACCTATTATCCCACTTTCAAAAAGGAAAAATCATAAGAATAAATAGGCCCTGATGACGACGATTTAATCGTCGAAAGCTCGGCAGAAACTTAAATTAATGCCGTTCTGTTGTGACCTCACCGATGATCCTTTCTTCCCAAATCGTCATACGAAACGTTTTATTAATTTTTAAAAATATTCGTTAAGCACGGCGTTATTTTAAAAAACCTAAAAGTTTGATTAATTTTGTGTAAATCGTTTCTAAGATTTCTAGTTGTTAAATTAGTGGGGTAGTTTGCGAACAAAAGTTTCGAATTTTTTTCCAAACAGTTTTGTAAGGTGACAAGATACGATACTTTTAAATTTTTTATAATAACCAAAATACTAAGGACTAATTAAGAAATTGTAAGATGCAGTCCGGTGTGATGTAGGTTTCAGAAAGCCATTTTCTTTATCGTGCCAACGTTTCGATATTTATTGAGATCATCTTCGGGGCCAGGTGTAGTCCTCCCTTTTTTAGTTGAAATGCAGACTACACCTGGCCCCGAAGATGATCTCAATAAAGATCGAAACGTTGGCACGATAAAGAAAAGGGTTTTCTGAAACCTGCATCACACCAGACCACACTCACGATATCTGAATAATTATCTATTAACGGTCACTAATATGTATACATTATTTTATAGAGTGAAAATACACAACAATATTACAACCCTAGATGCTTTCCAGACATTTCATTTTCATCAGAACTCTCAGCGTAGGTCAAAATATTTCAACCTTATGAATCCCGCTCGTGACACTGACTTTTTTGTCTCAACAAAAACCTTAATTAATTGAATGAACGAATTTCAAACGAAATATCTTAAATATAGAAATCACCACGAGCATCAAAAATATTACATTAAAAAAAATGTATAAATTCACTTTTCCACATTCTATATGTATTTTCTAAATGTAAACTATATTTGTAAATCCCAGGCCCTGAAGATGATCTCAATAAAGATCGAAACGTTGGCACCATAAAGAAAAGGGTTTTCTGAAACCTGCATCACACCAGACCGCATCTCACGATATCTGAATAATTATCGATTAACATTCACCCATCTCTACACACTACTAAGGACTGCTTTAATTGTTTCTAAGTCAAAAGGTTTTCTGTGTATCTGAGTCCTAATCAACGTTTTTTTTTTAATCTTATAATTATATTATTTGCATTTCACCGTTGGTCTCATTTTTATTATCTTATAACAAGTAATTATTGGGGCATTATAGCAAAGTGGTAAGTACTATAATCACGGTTTAGTCGGCTATTATTAATGTTATTATTGACAATTGATGCATAAACGTCATGTTGATACGGATGGGTATCATCTTGAGTTTGACCGCTTGTTGCCTCATTGGTAACCATTGTTCGTACAAGTGCGAATCTGTGTTTGTGTCGTGTAGTGGCGAAGACCGCGCCCGGTTGATATGCTAATGAAGGTGTCTGTAAGCACGTGATGGGCACCCACTAATGTGGGAACCCTTTACTCGAGTGCTGGCAGATTGCTTCCAATTGTGCCGGGAGGACAATCAAAAGTCGCGTGACGGGTTTGGAAATTTAAAAGGAGGAAATGTAACAGGACTCGTTACACGCCGCGTGCAGACGCCTAATGACGCCCCGGGCCATTGTAAACACTCCGTTTCAAATTGGCCGAACACAAAACTCCTTCTCGCCCACCAGGAAATGGATACACCGATTTCCTAATTGATTCTATATTTTTCCATGCGTGTCACCCCCTCACCACGGGGATTTAAATGAGAGAGCGCACGTACCCTTTCTTATATGACAGCCACCCTTCATTTCCTTCCGGGCACTTCAACGATTTTAAAATTTCTAGTCGTAGGGGCGAGAGTTACATAGTTTAAAAAATGTCGCATGGGGTTCTTTTCATGGTGCGGCAAAATCACCCCTCAGTGTTTGATCCAATTGAGACGATTGTCAATCAGAAAGAGTGATATGCTATCTCTTCTATTTATTTCTTTTCTGACCAACAAAAACTGGTTTTTGAAAAAATCTTTAAAACAATTTTTGTTTACTTAAAATAATTAACACCGTGAGACGCCCGGATATGTGACTACAATGTCGGATGATTTTGACCCAACTCTGTTTTATGTGCAATGAGTCGTCATATTTTTCAACATTTTTGGGAATGGTTTGGTGTGATGCAAGTTTCAGAAAATCATTTTCTTTATCGGGCCAATGTTTCGATTTTTATTGAGAACATCTTCGGGACCTGGGATTGACAAACATTGTTTACATTTAACAAATACATGAAGGATGTGGAAAAGAGTGAATTTATACAACGCAACATATACAACAAACATATAAAAAAATTATTTTGCATACTACACGAGGACAGATTTCAACTATATATGGACACTAAGTAAAGAGTATTCCGAAGGACATAGCCAACAATGAGAAGAAACTTGTATCAGCTAGGTTAGGTTAGGTTAGGTGGCAAAGGTACTAGGAGGTGGGGTTTGTGTGCCCCAGGCACTGCAGCCTTCTGGCTTATTGTACCTTCCTAGTTCTTTAGTTTAGTCAATAGACTCGATCCTTTTACTCAGGATTATCAAGTCATTGACTGTTATTCCTTCAATGTGGTTCTCTGAGTCATTTCTGTGCGTCAGATTGAATGTCCATTGAGCCGTAGCTCCGCATTCGAAGATGATATGAGTGGCTGTTTCCTCATTACATAGTCTGCAAATTGGATCACTATTATATATGCCCATGTTTTGTAGATGTTTTCTCAGGTGCCAGTGGCCGGTTAGTAGCCCAACCACTCCTCTGAGATTTGCCCTCTCCAGTTGTAACAGTGTTTTTGCCAGTTTTGGTGAGGGTTGTTTTATCATGAGTTTGCTGTGTCTAGCACTGCTAGAGTTTATCCATTTTTCTCTTTGTTTATTTGGATCCATTCTGCGATGGAGGATTCTACGTTTGTTTTGGATATCCCAAGGATAGGCTCGGGGCCTATGTATGGTCTTGCCGATCCTCCTCTGGCCAGACTGTCTGCTTCTTCATTACCCAAAATTCCCCTGTGCCCTGGCACCCAGGATACCGTTACCTTGTTGTGTTTTCCCAGGTTTTGGAGATTTTGGATGCATTCACTGACTAATTTTGATGTGATTCTTGTACATGTCAGTGCTTTGATAGCTGCTTTGCTGTCTGATCTTATGAGGATTTTTTGTCAGTGTAACCTCTCTTTTAAGATTTTCCAGAGCACAAGCATTGATAGCATGTATTTCTGCTTGAAAGACCGAGGTGTACTTCCCTAGTGAGTTTGATTGCTCATATTTTGGGCTTGTACAGAAAATTCCTGATCCGGTTCCTTCAGTTGTTTTGGAGCCATCTGTATCCAATGTTCTCGTGTGTTCTTCCTCTCCTTTGTAGTCTGTTGATGTATCAGCTATAAATTAGAGAACTTTGAAATGCACACAGCACAAGGCTCTGAAAATGATCTCAATAAAGATCGAAACATTGGCACGATAAAGAAAATATTTTTCTGAAACCTACATTACACCAGACCGCATCTCACGATTTCTGAATAATTACCGATTAACGGTCACTAATAACCATACTTTTTGGGAAATATTATAAACCTTTTTTAAATTCCTCAGAAAGAAAATTAGTCTTGTAGAATACAAAACCGCATTTTTTCTTCAAAATAAATAATAAATAAAACATATTGTAATTACAGTAATGATACATAAAATTACCTTTCAGTTTTTGATATTATCCACAAACCCACAGTCAAACCTCTTCGTAAAGTGCAAATTAAATTCTTATAAAATTAAAATGAAAAAGTAATTTCACAAAAATGGAACACATTATCAAAAGGTACACAGGTGATATACATACTCCCAAAAACGGAAAGCAAAGAAAAAAGACAATTCTGTTTTTGGAAATCACTGCTCAAAAAATCGATGGTTTAAAAAATGCCAATGTATGTCTGAGACATTTAGGTTCAAATCCATTGTAACGCCGCTGAAAAATAAAAGTCCCATCAAAGCTTTCACTTCAATACTATCTTAGGGTCCAATAGAACGCTGGCCAGACTATATTTTTTGTTTTATCAATCTGTTCATTGATATATTTTACAATGATATCAATCATGGCGATGTATAAGGAATACGAAGTACGGAGCATTTTCTTTGGCACCAGGCAAACGGGAAATCATATTCTTTGAAGCTACTTTGACCTTTCTGGACGGTAAAAGATAGTTACGTGATTTTTGCCAGACACAAAGTTTCTGCTCGGTTCTCTAATTTTGAAACCTAAATTTGAACAAAATTCTGGGATAAAGTGGTCCTCAGAGAGCGCATCATCTTCAGGAAGAACTTCGAAAGCGTTAGGTTTATCATTGTCGTTTGGTAATAAATCATTTACATCGTCACTGTAAGTTAATTCTTCAGAAAAGTATTCCCCGTTTCCATTAATAGTGATCTTTCTATTTCTCGTCGAATTTCTTCGTTAGTTAAAAAATATGAACTATTTGCCATGGCTGAAACAGTCCAGAAAGATTACAAAGAAAAGCATCGAGGAAACTAATTAAATTAATAGAAAAAACTTAAATTCGAACTAAAACTAAATGAACATGTCGTACAACGTGGGCTCATATTGACTCATGCCATAATTTTCTTATTTTATTCGAATATTACAAGGTCACTTAGTGTGAAAAGGGTTCCAATGAGGTCCACGTCTCCAAGCAGACAAGAAGGAAAGCTACTCAAAGCCTCAACTCCTTCCGAACACTACCCCGTTTTTGAAATTTTTGGGGATTTTCATATGATAAAGGAGTTGAGGTATAACCCAATCCAACAAATACGTCATCAAGATATCAACCAGGATAAATGACAAGACACCACCTATGGCCATCCCATCTCTCTTTTTGAAACAAGTGACGTCGAATTTACCAATCGTGAACTTCGTAATTTCCATAAACAGTTCGGTGGGCAGGATACGAATGAATCAACACTCCATCTTCTATCAGTGATATATATAAACAAACTGACCGGTATGGAAGAAAAAAGAGATTTAATATAAAATGAAACTAATACCTTCTCCCACAAGACTTTTACACAACAGTGACACATCTACACAAAAACACACTTTCTTTGTGTACATAAAATACTTTGATTAAATCTAAAATTGCTATACTGTGTGTGTGCAACATTGTATAAATTTATATTAATATCTTATATGTATTTGTACTATCGAAACTATTTTTATAACTCCCATGCACTGAAGATGACCTCAGTAAAGATCGAAACGTTAGTACTACAAGGAAAATGTATTTCTGAGACCTACCATGTGAGATACATGTAATAATTTATAAACGTTAGTTTTTGGGAGATAATCATTTTTCCGGCCATCAACACATTTATGTTGCCTTTATCTGCTTATTATAATAATAAGCCAACGTTGATAGCTTGACGTAAATATTGTCTAGAGTGACATTTAGCCTACTTCCGATCATTTTAAGCTCAAATATGTATTCATACTAATTCTGATTATCTATTTGAAATTTTAGAAATCGCTGTTGGTTTTGCAGGGAAAAATCGAATAAATTATTGAAAAATAATATTAAAATAAAACAAAAATAACTTACTTTAAAATTAAAACAAACTCGTAGTAAATACACTGTATTCATACTAATTCTGATTAACTATTTGAAATTTTAGAAATCGCTGTTGGTTTTGCAGGGAATCGATTATTGAAAAATAATATTATAATGTACAAACATAAAAATAATGTTCTTTAAAATTAAAACAAACTCGTAGTAAATACTCTCTCTCTCTCTCTCTCTCTCCCTCTCTCTCTATTTCTCTTCCTTTCTTTTTTCTTCCCTTTTGCATGTTTTTCTCTTTCTTTCTACATATCTATTTAACTCACATACACGGAGCTAAAATGATGAAAATGGAATGAATCAAGCCGACGTGCACTCCTATGGTAATTTTTTTTATACCATAAATTTCCATTCATTTATTTCGCTTTCGTTCCGTTTTTGAAATAAATGAAAACCGAATAAAGAGGTGAACAAAAATATTTGAATATTTCATCAAATGAAAATCGTGGCCTGCGAAAGCTGAAAATAAAGACCGGACGAAATTTTATTTCATAAAAAGAATTTCCCTTTTGTTTCCATCCCGGGACAAGAGATCGGCGATAAATATAAAGCGAAGGGGTGCATAAAGGCACGGGGGTGGGTTTGGGCGGTTTTCAACCCGGATTTGCATCCTGTTTTACTGTGCTTGTTAGCCGTGGCTTACCCCTCGTAAAACGGGAGCAATGACAGCCCACCGTTATAAACGGCTCTGCCCTAAAACTCTTTACCTCCCGATTTTACGGCTGTCATCATCATCATCCTGTTATTATATATAAAAATATAAAAAGCCTAGCCTTCGAGGGGTTTTTATACGGCCTGGCCGTTTATATGAATTTCTCTGAGCCGGTACGCCTCCTTAACACGCTGGGATGGTTTTAATTTTCACACGGCCCTCTGGCCACGGGACAAACAGAAATCGAGAAATATTTTATTACCGGATACTCCGCTACTTCGCTTTTACTTCCGTGGAAATCTAAATTATCAGTTTAAAAGATGTGGGACTGCACAGCGTAAATGGAGTGGACAATAAATTATCTGATTAAAATTCATCCCTGGTTTATGACCTGGAATGTGTTTTTAAAAGTACTTGGGGAGTGAGTCCGAGCCGCAAGGCGTGAATTAATTTACATCTAGAAACAATTAACATCGTTCCAGCCTTTTATTATCAACAATCCTATGATATTTCGTTTTGAAGTTTGCGGAGTGAGACACCTTTTCTTGATCAACTTGCCGAGCCAATCATCACATAGTTGTTGATAACAACTAATAAAACCTAAATCTTTCAAAGATGCAGACATGTATCCAACTTTATAAGTGACGGTAGTTTCTTCATCCTTGTTTATTTCTTTTATTTTTTTATTTATTATTTTAACAAATCCACTGTTCCTTGTTATCAATTGATGGTAGCTGTATATAACGTTTTATTGCAAATAAGGGAAACAACAAGAAGGGTGTACAAGAGATTGAACGGAATAGCGAAAGTGGAATGGACTTACCAAAAAAGCGCTCTCCTAAATCTATAAAAGTGTCTTCCTCCCAACAACAACTTATGATGCAGCTGGATGGGCCAAAAGACTGCTGAGCAAAACCAACGAATAGCTCTTATAAGAACGACAAAAGGGTTCGATTTCAGCACACGCTCTACAAGTAATAGCCAACGCACCGCCAATAGACCTAGTCCTTAAAGAAAGGGTGGTCATCCACCAAAGAAGTAAAAATGAGGCAATTGATATAGGAACAAGCCAAGGAGAAATATACTGGTTACGAAGCACAACTGGGGCTAGGGGGGAGGCAAAAGAGTACTTGGGCAAAATGACGGCATCATGGCAGATGTACAAACAGCAATAAAGGTCGGCTGACATCCAATTTTTTTTCCCAGCGTTGAAAAAAGACAAAACGCAAAATGGCTACACCCCGACTACTGGACCACCCAAATTCTATCAGGACATGGAAACTTCGCAAGCCATCTTCATAAATATAAGAAAAGAGAAAGCCTTTTATGCTCCGTTTGCAGCACTGAAGAAGACGCCGAATAAACTCTTTAACTGTATCAAATTCAAAGCGAAAGAGAACGTTTGCGAAACAACATTACGTCAACAGAACGGCCACATAAGCTCCATAAACTAGTCTGTGATATCAAATCATTTGGAGCACTAAAAGACTTTGCCACAAAAACGCTTAAATGAACCTATTTATTCTAATTATTAAGTCCTAAAAATTGTTATTATTGTTAGAGTTTTTTATTACCGTTATTTATTTACTGTATGATTAAACATAGGTTTAGGTTTAGGGTTCAGCGCTGTTTTCCTATTCTTAGGAAAATTTTTTAGATAATATAAATAGATAGGAAATAAAATCAAGGAAAAGTAAATGTGCATGGGGAAACCAGCAAGGGATGACCTTTTGTTTTAGGTTTTAAAGTGAAAAAATGGTCCTTTCAAAAACCGACCAGCGGTCTCACCTGAAGGAAAGATAGTTGGGAGGTATTTTTATCCTATTTATTTGAAATCTCTTAGATATACAAATTCGATTAAGCTAAAGCGTTGGTCTGCCGGTATGCGGGTCTTCCTGAGGTACGGCGGGGTGGTGGAAAGTGAAAAAAAATAACGTTTTTCAATTAATTAATGTTTATATAAGGCATTGGTTGGGATAAAACTTCAGTGTCACGAGAGGGATTTGAACCCATGACCCTCGGCTAAATACGCCGATGCCCTACCACTTGAGCTACCGTGATCTCCAACCACTCGGACACTAACTTCCCATCTCGACCCCGGCGTATCAAGCCGAAGGTCGTGGGTTCGATCCCGCTCGTGCCAGTGACTTTTTTTATCTCAACTAAAAACCTTAATTAATTGTATGTATACTGTTTATATTTTTCATTATTTATCGAACAATATGACTAATTCCATTATATTTAGTCTTTTTATGTAAGGTTACAGTCAAAATGAAAAAGCTAGTGCCACGAGCGGGATTAGAACCCAGGACCATCGGCTTAATTTTTAAATATACTAAGAGAATTATTTTTTCTATTTTGTAGTATATGATCTACCACTTGAGCTACCGTGACTTCGATCCACTCGGACACCAACTTCCCAACACATTTCAAATTTTCCCTCATTTCAAATGTCGTGTAATCTCTATGATTCTTGGAGATAAATGAAATGGCCACGGAGAAATTTCCTGAAGATATGTCATTTAGTTCGTGGTCCGATTGACGGAATAATGTTTTTCAATTAATTAATCTTTATATAAGGCATTAGTTGAGACAAAACTTTTATCGGACCAGGAACTTTAATGACGTTTAAAAAACCTTTCTTTACTTTTTATTATTTTTTTAATTGTGAATAATTCATTTTTGTCAGGTTGTTACTTTTGAACACTTATATATAAAAAATTATTCAGATGTCGTGAGATGCGGTCTGGTGTGAGTCTGCGTCTCACGAAATGTGAATAATTATCTATTAACGGTCACTAATCTCTCTCTCTCTCTCTCTCTCTCTCTCTCTCTCTCTCTCTATCTCTCA
>CM077105.1:22920510-22933845 GCA_039619505.1 Cimex hemipterus | reverse complement strand
TGAGTAATCCTGTAAACGTAAACAGAATATTTTATATAGATTTTTTTAAATGAAAACTTAAAATCCTGCATTATTTTCCGGACAACCCAATATGATGTAAATTAAGTCTAGAATTGCTTCAGTACATAAGCCTTTTCCAAGCTATTTTAGGTTTTACGATGAAAATGTTTTTTATTTTTATTCAGAAATCATGAGAGATTGTTGTCATGTAGGTTTCAGAAAAACATTTTCTTTATAGTGCAACGTTTCGACGTTTAGTGAGATCATCTTCAGAGCCTGGGATTTACAAACATTGTTTAAATTCAACAAATACATGTAGGATATGAAAAAAAGGATGACAAATGGCAAAAAGGAGGACAAATTCGAAAGGTGGGGTTGAGATGGGAAGTTGGTGTCCGAGTGGATGTAAGCACGATTGCTTAGCTGCTCGTCCATTGGAACCGAACTGCGACCGCCGTTCAACAGACGAACTATTTATCCAAATTAATCGAATTTGTATATCTAAGGGATTTTAAATAAATATACCTCCCAACGATCTTTCCTTCTGGTGAGATCACTGGTCGGTTTTTGAAGGAACAATATTTTTGTATTGCAGCCTGAAACAAATGGTCTTCCCTTGCTGCTTTCCTCTTGCACATTTACTTTTCTTTGATTTTATTTTCTACATATTTTTTTATTGTATCAAATATTGTTACGAAGGAGAGGAAAACAGCTCGGAACCCCAAACCTATAGTTAATTATGCTATAAATAAATAACGGTAATAAAACTATAACAATAACAATAATATTTAGGACTTTTTTAAAAGGACTGGTGCAGTTCCCTCCAGAGCACTGCAGTTGAGCTGTACAGCTTATGGTTATCCCCGTCTCCATAGTTTTTTTTTTGGGGGGGGGGATTCGCAACACAAATGTGAACTTGATTGTTCCATCGAAGAAATTAATTTTTGAAGGAGGTTGGGACCAATTTCAGTATCGCTGAGATCCGATCCCGCCCCTTCCATTGATGAGTGCCGTGTCAATTTCTTTCAATTGCGGCCACTGGTAACCTTAGGCGTCCGAAAAAGTTCAGAGGCGACGGTGGTGATCGAACCCACGAACGCGGGATTTACTAGCCGAGAGTCTGACGACTTAACCACCCGGCTTTCACGGCTCCCATATTAAGGAATTAGTAATTAGAATAAATAGGGACTTGTTCATTTAAGCGTAATTGAAGCGAAGTCTTTTAGTGCTGCAAATGATTTGATATCACAGACTAGCTCTTGCACATTAGGCGGCCATTCTGCTGAGGTGGTCTATCGCAAACATTCTCGATCTGTATTGAATTTGATACAGCTGAAGAGTTTATATTCGGGGTCTGCGCTGCAAACGGAGCATAAAGGGCTTTCTATTTTCTTATATTTATGAAGATAGCTTGCGAAGTTTCCAGGTCCTGATAGCATTTGGGTGGTCCAATAGTTCAGGTAGAGCCATTTTGCCTGTTTTTCAATCCGGCCATGATGCCGTCATTATTTTCAAAATATCTTTTGCCTCATTTCCAGTTGTTTCCTTCGGAACCAGTCTATTTCTCCTTGGCGTACTCCTATATCAATTGCCTCATTTTTCTTTTTTCATATATTTGATACATAAAAAATTCATAAAAATCTATCGATGTTTTTTCTAAACATAAATTTAATATACAATCAAATGCACATATTACAAAATTTAAAAGACTCGATATATAGGAATACTTTAAAACAATATCTTGTAAGATATTACTTTAGCGTTTTACGAATGATATTAACTGCCTGTTCGTAATAAAATGTATATTTTTAAAGACCTTCTACTGGTCTTTATCGGTTCTTGTTGCCTATTTTGAATGTTAGTTTCTTTCTGTAAATTTTATAATTTTAATTTGTAATAGTAAAACATTTCGATTTTTAAATTAAAAAAATGTCTGAAATGTTTAATGATTTTGGAAAAAGTTGATGTTGAAGTTCATAAAATGTCATACCGTTATTATTTGCCTTTGCGAGTGAATAGCAAACAACATGTTCTTAGATACCAGATATGACGGTTATACGCCTGATTTCACAGTAAAAATCTCTGAGATAACACCCTATAAAATATTTTTAACCAAGTCGGAAATCGACTTTTGTCGAAGCAAAGGGGCGTAAAATCATGCGGTATAAAACTCTTTAAGAAGCGTATTTAACGGTGGAAGAGACAGTGGGCGTTAATGCCATTTTTAGTCGCTTTATCATGATTGCTTATTTTTTATTGGCCATAAATGTACTCCGCTACGGTTACCGCCGGGTAACTGCCGTCCGTTTATGCGCTTGCATTTTATTCATGCCTGTAGTTATTACTTCTGCACACAATAAATATAAGAGCTAATAAATAAATAATAACGTAACATCATTTGAAACTATGAATAGGGCGATAAGCTATTAAAATGTGTGTGATGTCAGTTAAAGGAATCATTTTGATGTTCTGTTTTATATGACTTAATAAATCAGTTAACAGGCTTTCTAAAATTTACATCATTATAACTTGGACCATTTCAATACGTAGTTATTTCTAACATAATCACATATGCATTAAGACCTTTGGACAATTATGTTCTGAGTAAAATAATTTTTAGAGATACGTGCATAAATCAATATAAGTTTATAAAAAAAGTGAATAAAGAGTTTTGTTTATTTTTTTAAAATGGGCCCTGAATATCAAGAATCGGATAAGATATGGATAATTTATATTATAATACTATAATAAAAACAACGGCACCACGAGGGTTGATAATAACCTCTGCTTGTTGCGAGCCCTCGTAAAAAAAGAAGTTTGTTATTATGATTATTTAGAAATCGTGAGTGCGGTCTGGTGTGATGGTTTTTGAAACCTTTATCACACCAGGCAGCATCTCACGATTTCTAAATAACCCCATAATAATAGCTAGGTAGCTGTTATACATTCGGATAAGTCAAATGTCATCCCTCCTAGTTCTCACAGCTGAGACAAGTGAATTTACACGGAGAGAACCAAAAGACAGGAAAATATTTTAATGCACACTAAAAAAAAAGGTCAGTGGTCGGCAAACCGCGGCTCTTTGAGTTCTTGGCTCTTTCACTAAATGTTTAGTGCAGGCACGGAGCGAAAAGTACGACAGGTGCAACAAATGGGATTGTCGCTATTTTTAAAGAAAAATTATTACTTATTTATCATTTTATTGTTCATCAGGAAGCACTAATGTGCTCAGCCGTTTCCTGGAGAAATTTTCTCAGCAGGTTCAAATACTTTAGAAAAAACAAAGCGACGCTATCTGGCCTTTGTTAAAAAATCTCTGAACGGCACGATAAGATGAATAAATTTTTTGCCCTTTAATATTGATAGTTGTGATAATTGTGCGCAGGTCTGGGGTTAATTATACTTAAAAGAAATAGAAAATGTACAGAAATACTTCATCAAGAAACTGCTCTGCCTGCCAACCAGTACCCCAGACTACATCTTATATATTGAGTGCTCGGTCGCACCACTCTACAGTTACACTTTGAGCCTGCATTTGAAATATATTAGGAAAACTCTGAATCACCCGACAGACTGACGCAGTTTTTAGCCGACGTGGTACTAAATAAAGGCATATTATGGCGCAAACATCTGTCAGAGTTAGATAGGCTGTACGGTGTAGGAGTAAGTAGGGAAGAACTGAAGTCCTCTAATACCCCGGACCTGATACAACAATGGGAGGATAGCAAAAGGAAAGAACTGGTAACCCGCGCGAAAAACACCTTACATTACAACTTGTTCGCAAGACTGGATTTTCACTTAGGGCGAAACTACATGGAGGGTTATGAGGTGTCTCTGCTATTGAGGGCGAGGGGTGAACTGCTTCAGGTAAACTGCAAACCGTGGAAACAGGACCGCGCCATCATTTGATCCTTATGTAACCAACGCTCCGAGTATTCTTCGGAGTGTGCCCCGTTTTGAGAGAGTCCCGCCAAAGGTACTTTGGGAAACCGAAGCAGAAGTAGAACAAGCCATTGCAATCCTGAACGGTAGGGGTAACTGGAGGAAGCTTGTGAGCTCACTCACGCCCTGCGGTACCGAAAATACCTGGTTGACCAATTCAACTTTTAAAATCAAAGGCCATTCTAAAGATACAAAAATAGATTCATTCATGTTGATATTGGCAGCTTGGAAATGCAGTTGCTGGATTTAAAAAATAAAGAATTTTGGAGCACAAAATTCGAGGGTCTTTAAACCGAATTACAGTTATTAGAAAAAAATAAATGTAAATTATGTTTACCGTACAAACAGTCTGGTGAGGTTATGTTGATTTTTAACAACTGGATGATGATCAACTGAAGAAACTGGCGTTTGCTGTTCTTTCCTTTCAGTTTACATATTTATGCGAACAATAATTTTTTTATAATTATTATTATATAGTATGGTATGGTATGGTTTGGTGGAAAAGGATACGAGGGAGTGGGGTTTGTATTCCCCATGCACTACAGCCTTCTCGCTTATAGTACCTTCCTAGTTCCTTAGTTCAGTCAATAGATTCCATCCTTCTTCTCAGAAGTATCACCTCATTGACTGTTGCTGCTGCAATTTGGCTCCCTACGTCTTTTTCGTACGTTAGGTTAAACCTCCATTGAGATGTTCCTTCGCATTCGAAGATGATATGACTGGCTGTTTCCTCCTTATCATTACATAATCTGCAAATGGGATCATCGCTGTAGGTGCCCTTGTTGTGTAGATATTTTCTCAGATGCCATTGACCGGTTAGTAGTCCTACCACTCCTATCAGTTTGGCTCTCGCCAATTGCAGCAGTGTTTTGCCAGTCTCGCTGAGGGTTGGTTGATCATAAGTTTACTACGTCTGTCATCGCTAGAGTTTATCCATTTCTCCTTTTTGTTTGCTTGGATCCATTCTGCGATGGAGGATTCTGTATTTGTTTTTGTTATCCCAAGAGTAGGTTCGGGGTCTATGTATGGTCTTGCAGATCCTCCTCTGTAAAGTCTGTCTTTTTGATGTGATTTTTTTACACATTCGTTAATAATGTAGCTGCTTGGCTATTTGATCTTACGAGGATTTTTTTGTCAGTGTAACCTCTTTAATAGCTCAAAATAAATCACTATTATGGCGAAAACTTCTATATAAACCAAAGTTTACCGGTTTATTTGAATGATAATAATTGTGCGATTTTTCCGTGTGATCTGGGGATAAACCTCTAATTTGGTCGTTACCGACCGACCTGTTCTGCTCTTCCTCACTGTGTGGGTTTGAGCCGCCAAGGATAGGCAGACCAGGAACACCTGTAATAACAAATTACACCAACAAAAATTGAGAAGGCAAAATACTGTGTGCCAATCAATCAAACACTGATTTAGTTCTGGTTGGAAATGTTATTTTTTTAAACTGCAGTAAAGGGTCTGCCAATATGACAATTGAGTTTTAGAAGGCAAACTACTCAAAAAATAATAAGTTAGTTGTAATTTATTGTTATTCTATTAATTTTAATTCAAATAACTGATTCTTTTGATTATTAGAGAGATCTTATAATTACCTTATTTATAGTATCAACGGGTAAATTAGTCATAATATGAAATTTATGATAAATAATAAACAGTTACAGTTGTTTAGACATTGACAGCACCTAAAGTACTGTTCATCAGTTAGCTATCTCCTGGAAACCCATTTTTTTAAACATTACGTATAAATAAAATTTAATATCATTATAAATGTTGGAAAAGAATATGGGATTTCAAATTTGGTGGTAAATATAATAGAAGACCTTTGATGTCACGCGATGGCAGCCGGTCGGGATATAATACGAGTACCACACACGCAGGCGATTAACTGCAGTTTTTTATCGTGACCGGCGTCTATTAGAGCATCGAATCTGCGGCATTCTGGATTAATTACGGGCCGTCTATCGCCGTTTGGATTAAGTCGTGGGAAAGGGAGGAATACACACAAAAGGGATCTTATAACGAGTGGATGCTAATGAAGCGTCATCTGGCTGGCAGGGTTAGTAAATGACCCAGTGGACTCCGTCACGTTACACTACCCAGCAACCGGTAATCACGAGCAGCCTAGAGGTGTGTCTTATTCTATATAAATTATAAAATCTTCCTAGAACATAATAAACCCGGCCTAAAAAACTGAAACCTCTACATTTTGAATTAATGGGATAGTAAAGTAATAGTAAATAACTGGTTCTCTACAGTAATCAAGCAAAAGTTGGGCTCGTTCATATCGACAATTAGCAGAAAAAAATCAAATGCAATTCAATCCAATTTTCTAAGCCAACTTTAAGGAAAGCGTGGAATTCCAGAGAGTATGTTGTCGGTGGATAAATAAAATTGTAATTTAGATCAATAAAATCAACCAAATACCAAAATTGTGCTGTAACAGTATAAAGATTTACGCAGTTAATAAACACAATCAGTACAATTGATATGGTCATCTAATAAAATGTTTATTTAATAAAACGATCGGTATCTCCAACCTTTAGGATGAACAGATTGTTTGAAAGTTAAGATAAAGGAAAAACGAGTTATTTCACATATTTAAAAAAATCAGCTTTAAAATGATTTTACAATATCGGCAAAATAAAATACTCGAGGGAAAGAAAATCGGAAATTGAATCGGAAAACTTACAGAAAAAGTAAATACGAAGATAATACATATTTTAACTTAGGCGATGAGGGTTCAGGGATGAAATAAGTGATGAATAAACCTGCTTGATGTGTCGTCATTGAAAGAAATTTTACAAAACACTTCTAGGCTCGTAAAAATCAAGTTTTATATGGGCATATTGCACAGTGTGCTTAACCTCATCTGGAAATATGTCCATTTTTTTCATCATACCAATCTTAGTGTGTTACAAGATAGGTGGATTGAATAAAAAATTCGAATACATATTTGTAGTGTAAAGATGTCAGCTTGCTCTACCAGAAAATAAAAACGATGTCTAATTTATTTGGAATTTTTCTTTCTTTTTTACGAGGGTTCGCAACAGCAGAGGTCATATAAACCCTCAGGGTGCCGGTGTTTTTGAAAAAAAGCCCATTTATAAGTATGTCGGGTTCGAATGCAGGGCCGCTGGATTCGAACCCGGGACCTTGACCTTACAGTGATGAGCGCCGTGTCAAAGACGAAACCTCGCGGCCTCCGACGCCCCCTTGGAATTTTTATTGGGTCATCCATTGACCTCCATTATTATGTACGAAATTTGACATATTGAAGTAAGGTTTTTTTAACTTTACTTACTTACTTTTAGTGGGTATCACAATTATTGACAACAAAGGGAAAAAAAAAAACAGTCGCTGGAATCGAGCTTATCTTTTCACCTATCTAGTCCGGCGTGGCTCTCTTAAGGTTGTACCTCTTCCGAGCAAAGAAATCTAAGAAAGCTACTTGCTTGCAGGAAGCAGCCAGTTTACTTACACTATTAAGTGCATTGATAGTTGGCAGTGGAAATGGTATACAGGATGGAGCCAAGGATATTCCCCTGAAAGACTCTTCACTCTGAAGCCGCAGCCAGTTAATTAATAGACATTTAATAATTCTTTTGTTGTCTATTTCAAAATATATTTATTTTCGTCGTTACATGGATTACAACGAAATTAATATATGTACTCAGAATAAACGAGGCCCGAAATTCGTTAGTTTCCATATAAAGTTATTATAATAAACTTATTCAGGTTTGGAAAAAAAATTCACCACAACGCCGGACAATCATTTACTCATAGAATAAATTGTTAGGTAAATTTTGATCTATCACCAAATGATGTTCGGTCGTTTTAGTGAATTAGTTTTTGAAATTAAAGCAGGTGAATTTCCGTTCTCGTTTAATTTTGTTTACGATAAAGCAAGTGTTTTGTAATTAATGTAACGATAAAAATACATGCATACAGTTTGAAAACAAAATACAACAGTCCGGCTTATGAATTTGGAAGAAACAAAAAACGCGGTTCTCAGCTCGTTCCTCTCTTCATTTAAGGCTTGACCTTTCTGTAATAATATTAAAGCGACTTGGGTGTCTATCAACTTCTATGAAAACGCGGCGTTGTTCCCCGAACATGTAGACTCTTTAAAATGTGCTACCTACAGTTGTTCTTTAGTAAGAAAGGATTTCTTCAAAACTTCAGGATTTTCTGTTGTTTTTGAAGTTGTAGAAACGGGCTAATTAATGGTTTAAAAAAAACTTTGATGGAATTTTTTTTCCTGAGGAACGAATACACTGAACGTAGTAAAACTAGGAAAAAAGACAGATTTCAGTCATAAATGATATAATTGCTACCTTTGTTAGCTGAATAAAATGAAATTGATTAACTCAAGAAGATTCCCGTACATAATGCAATCATTTTTCTGCCAAATATGTGGTTAATCAGAACTCGATTTATTAATATTATTTTTTACAAAAAACAAAAAATTCACACAAGAAAAGTCTTTCCGTTCACTCTGTTGGCAAGCCACCCCTTACCACCCTACACCCTCCGCACTAAAAACCAAACGACTGCTAACCCATTGAACACGGTATTGGGAAATTTTTCCACGAGCTTTAACCGAGGCCGACCGCATTTTAGCATTCCGTCAGGGCGAATGGGCGAGAAAGGGTTGATAAGGGCCTGGGGTAAGAAACCGTGCGGAAGATCTCGCCCCGACTGATTAGCCGTCGGCAATAAACACCCAGGCCTCACTCTATCGCACCAACCCTTTCCTCCTTTTTATCACCCGCCCGACCAATCACAACCCCGAGCAAACAAAAAACCGAAGGGTGCACGCTAATTGGGAAAAATTGGAAAAGTAACTGCGTTGAAAGCTCTCTCACCCACCGTCCATGGATCAACAACATTGCCAGCTTTCCCTAGCCTAATTTACTTAAATCTTTCCCTAGATTAAGATGTTAATTATGTTGGTTTAATTAATTTTTAATTATTTTATTAGCGTTGATGGACTAATATAAAACAAATTATATGCACTATCAAAAAATTACTCATTTTCTATATTGAACTTTATGTGTAGAGAGTAGTGGCCGTTTGTAGAAAATTGTTCAGATATCGTGAGATGCGGTCTGGTGTGCTGTAGGCATCACAAAAACACGACACGCAAGAATGGCACAATTACACAGAAGGCTAACACTTTGAGCGCCGAAGATGATTTCAACAAAAGATCGAAAAGTTTTTTCTGATACCTACATCACATCAGACTGCATCTCATGATATCTGAAAAATGTAAACAAAGTTTGTAAATCCCAGGCCCTGAAGATGATCTCAATAAAGATCGAAACGTGGCACGATAAAGAAAATGTTTTTCTGATGCCTACATCACATCAGACCGCATCTCACGATATCTAAAAAATATAAACAATGTTTGTAAATCCCAGACCCTGAAGATGATCTCAGTAAAGATGGAAACGTTGGCACGATAAAGAAACGGGCTTACGATATCTGAATAAAATTCAACTTTATGTTGGAATTAATCAATGCTGGTAATAAAAAAAACAGCATTAATTTTTGTTTTCCTCCAATCTCAACGGTGAACAGACTTTATTAACATTGCAAGATAGTTATTAACAAACTTTAGTTTTCTAATAACTACCATAGGCAATTTTTCTGTTCTAAAATCACCATTTCACTCCATCAGTGACCAGCAAAAAACCATGCGACCTGACGCATTTGAGTCGTCCGGACAGGTGTTTGACGTCGAACAGATGGACTGTTTCGACGTTGACATGTCCTCTAGGCCTTTAATGGTAGTCTAAAGTGACTTAATACATAGTTTCCACTTCTGTTTCAATTTTGAGGTCACGTTGGATATCTTCATTTCTGATGGACCAGGGTGCACTGGTTACTCTATCCTGAAATTTTTGTATGATTTGACCGTCTTGCTGGCACAGCCTCAGAACTAGACGCCATAAATCCACATACTGGTAAAAAAGCTCTTTTTCGATGGGTTGCCGATGTTTCTACCCCCGGAATTTGATGAGTTTAAATCCTTTATCTCGAAGAGCGCACTGTAAAGGTCGCGTGAAGAATCTAGCTGTCAAGAGCTTCTTGTCCGGTTAAATCCCAACTGTCTAGGGTTTTATAGGTTAGCAATATATCATATAGATTTTTTCTGATACCATGTTACAGTTGGATTAGGCTAGTAGACTATTTTCAGGTTATAGGGTCCACTCAGGCCATAATCCGGTCGATTTTTATGAGAAGATCTATGCTTTTCTTTCGTCAGGATGTTACATCGTTGAAATAGAAGATGAAAACATAAAGAAAGGAACTTTCATTGCCTTTGCATGGATTAGGACAAATATAAATGTAAGTAATAGTGTGAGAACCTAAAATTGTACGACTGTTTCATACTTGTACAGACTTATTAAATTCACTAGTTTCATGGGCCGCTTTACCAATTAATATGTTACAATTAATTAGAGTTTTTAGTTGAGATTAAAAAAATTAATGGCTCGAGCGGGATTCGAACCCACGATCTTCGGCTAGATACACCGCTAACTTCCCACCTCAACCACGCCTTATGAATTACAATACTTGTACAAACTTTTAAACCTTTCGACTGGGATATATTCAGAGAGAAGTTGGACAGCAAACTTGACTTAAAGTTAAAAAGATTGCATATTCTAATAACTGAAGGACCAAGTACAACTGCTTACAAGAAAGTTTTTGGCAGACAAGGACAAGGCAAAACAATGCATCACAATGTACCCAAAACCTTTGAGTACTATAATCTTGATCACATTAGCGCTGCTCAGAAAACAAGTTTTAACCAAATAACTAAGAGACCGATTAAAGGACTCAACGAAAATTATTACAATTATTCCAGATGCACATAGTCACTGACAAACTTCGATAACTCACTATTGTTTACAAACAGTCAAACACAACGATGGTACCTGGGCCAATACGTACGGCATATTATCACAACTATTCAGCTATCACGCACACTCGCGTAAATACTGTTACTCCCCAACCCGACATATATAATTTACAATACATTCACCACAAACTAGAGCAACTTGGTACAATATCGCTAGCGCTAAAAAATTTCACTCTGACGATGACCTCATAAGCTCCAAAATTTTACTACTGTTTCCAGGCAAGGCGATAGTACCAATTATGTATATTTCAAACTCGTCCTTCCTATCATCTACTTTGTTCCATGCGCAATAGAGAAGAAGAATTACTATACGTATGATACATACTTACATAATGATCACTTTATAACACGAAATTCCATGATGTATGTAAACTTATCGACACATTACTAGACCGTAAGTTCTTTATCTCTAGAGTCATTGTTGACCATTCCCAGGTCTCCGATCGCTCAAAGAACCACTTCTGAATCACACATCCTTTCTTGTTACAACATACTGTCTTATACTAACCGTCTTCCTACCTGATCGTTTCTTCCATGTGATCTTTGAATTTCGGTTCCTTTTTGGGTTAGAACTGTTTTTTTTTTTTAATTTTGTATTTTTATATTGTACCGATTTTTGTGTGTATAGAGTTTTTTAGTCTTACCTACCGGGAGGGTTTTCTGTAAAGTAAGTTCATTATTAGTAAACGATTTTATAGGTTACTTGTATCTGTCTTTTTTTTAATCTCTCTGTTTGATGAATTTCTTTTCACATTCGCATGTTATGGCGTACGTTTTGGTTGTGTTTGGAATTTAATCTATGACATGAACGTCTCTGATTCACCTTTTTTTTCTGACAGACATGTATTTGTTTTCCGTTGGTTGGACAATATTATTAATTTTTTTAAATTGATTAATCTTTTTATGTAAAGTCTTGGTTTAAAGGATAAATTAGTATAAATGAGCGGGATTCGAACTCACGGCTTTCGCCTCAACATGTTGCTGCTCTGACCTACATAAGCTGTCGGGATTTCGATCCACTCGGACACCAACTCCCCGTTCCAAACTACAACCTTTCGAATTTTATCTCATTTTTGCTATTTTTCAATCCAGTTCATGACACTAACTTTTTCATTTCAACGAAGACCTTAATTGAAAGAAGAAATTCGGTCAATGAGACCACTAAATATAACGAATTTGATATTATTATTTTTTTCGAGGGTTCGCAACAGCAGAGGTTTATTTGAACCCTCAGGGTGCCGGTGTTTTTTTGTTTTTTTTTAAAAAAAGCCCATTTGTAAGTATGTCAGGTTCGAATGCAGCGCCGCTGGATTCGAACCCGGGACCATTACTTTACAGTGATGAGCGCCGTGTCAAAGACGGAACCTTGCGACCACCGACGCCCCCTAATTTGATATTATTAATTCTTTACTTGTGAATTGTTTGGTGGTTGTCGTGCTCTCCTTCAGAAAATGACTGTAACGACAACAGAATTAGTTTTGACATGATGCAGTGGGTACGCTTTAGGGCATTATTCTCTTATTTGCCACACTAGCTGCTATGGGGTCGAATCCTAGAAGAGCCCGGGGTTTTTAAAGTAAGAAAAATTAAACAATTTGTATTACTTTACCTATACATTATGCAGTGGTTGGCCAAGGCTACTAAATTAATCACCAATCGTAGGACAAAGTTAGGAAAGTCGTGAATAAATGCTCTGGAAATACCACGGTCGTTATTTAACGTAAAAATGAAGATACGATGTTATTTTGGGCGATACAAAAGGTGAAAATATCCCTTCACCTATGAACCGACAACTTGGCGGAATGACTCGATTTATATTCATACTGTAAATGGGGTATCCGCAAATCAAGTTAGGTCCGTCGTAACTCGTAAGCTATTACGTTCTGGCATTACCATAGGCAATAACTCACGAGCAATCATGTTTTGGAGCCCAGGGGAGGCCGGACGTGCTATTGTTTTAATAATAAGCCGTACAGAGTTCGGCCGTAGGAAAAAGTATAGGCGGACTCAATTTCGACTGTTGCCCCGGTCGAAGCCCCATAAGCGCAAGCCCCCGGTATGCCGTGATTAAACCCTTTGACGCCCCGAGCAGATATGAGGGACCCGGTTCTCATTAACCCCTAACTGTTGCGCCCTTTCATCTTCACGGCCTTCCCATTACGCGGTTGGAGGTGTCGTTTAGGGGTGACAAAACGCCCTTTATGCTAATCCGTTTTATTAAAATTGAAACGCGTCGACAAAACACGCTTTTGTAGCAAATAAGGACGCCGTTTTAAGAAATTAAACCGGTAATATATTTACACCAGCGAAAAGAGTTAAATATGTTTATACAAAATCGTAAAAAAATCTTTATTTCGCATCGTAACTTAAGACAAAATCGGTTTGAATGGCATTTCCCCCTCCCAGCAAAAAAATAATAAAAAATAAATTAAATGTTTTATATATATATATATATATAT
>CM077105.1:22905734-22920110 GCA_039619505.1 Cimex hemipterus | reverse complement strand
ATATATATATATATATATATATATATATATATAAAGTTAAATATTTATCACTTTTGTAGAGATTAGTGACCGTTAATCAATAATTATTCAGAAATCATGAGATGTGGTTTGGTGTGATGTAGGTTTCAGAAAAACATTTTCTTTATCGTATCAACGTTTCGAAATTGATTGAGATCATCTTCAGGGCTCAGACTATATTTTCCACCAGCTTTTTATATAGACATGATAATAATAGCCTTTTATATAATTCATGTACCGTGAGCAGGCGCCAATTTTTTTTTTTATCGTGTCCATCTGTACCAAAAACTCTGTCAACCTCGTATGGCCAATTCAAAGTCGAATGAGGTTAATGGAAGACTTAATAAAATGTGTGGTGATTAGCGAGCGTTAATCGATAATTATTCAGAAATCGTAAGATGCCGTCTGGTGAGATGTGGGTTTCAGAAAAACATTTTCTTTATCGTGCCAACGTTTCGATCTTTCATTGAGATCATCTTCAGGGCCTGGGATTTACAAACATTGTTTATATTAAAAAAACTAAAAAAAAAAATCATTTAGGATGTGGAAAAGTCAATTTATATAATGCAAAATGTGTTTTATATTAATTCAAAGTGAAGTTGGCACGACAGAGAAAATGTTTTTCTGAAACCAACATCACACCAGACCGCATCTCAGGATATCTGAATAATTATTCATCCCTTCTTAACATTTTCTATTCCATTCTTCTATTTTTAATCTTATTATCAAAAATTTTGGCAAGATTTTATTATTTATTTATTACATATTTCTTGTAAGACAAATTTTATGCCTGGATATCAAAAAAGGTGTATTAAGTCGCAATTGTAACAAATTGACCCCAGTTGAATACTTCACTCGGTTTCTATTTTTACATATAAGATAAGGTTTGACATCTTGATTTCTCTCTTTTGTCTGAACCTAAATTCCTAAAACTTCATTTTAAAACAGTACCTTTCGATCACATCGAAATATATTTTTCGGCTATTTTCTCAATTAAGTATTCAGTTTGGTTTTATTTGCTTTGCTTGTTTTTGGCGATACTAGGTTGATATTAATTCCTTTTTTTCCATTTATTTGTTACCTCTACCTATATTCGCTTTTGTGATTTTTTATATATCTAAACTCACTCAAAACGATCCTGTTTTTTATTTTCTGGGCAAGGCTGAATCACGAAAAATGTACTCAATGTATACGCACATTGAAAAAACAGTCTTGCCCTTCATTTTAAATCAATGGCAAAGAGATATCGATTTGTATTAAATTCTCCAAGAACTATATGTAGACAACAGACTGGCGTGGAATTCGCAAACAACGCTTAAAGATAACAACTTTCGGGAAGATTTGGACAATCACAAACGACTTCTAGGATCGAAATCTCTCTAGACCGCCAAAACTAAACTAACCTTGCATAAGACATTGCTGCGACCACTTTGGACAAAAGGTGTAGAACTGCCAAGCCTTATTCTGCCCACTAAATTCTTCCCGGTTCCGGAAGTTTCACACCAACCTCTCGATCTCTACTACTCGTGATAAATACCCACCCGGAAAGTGAGAACCCGCCAGGTCGCTTTATGACTCCTATATTATTAGATGGTTTCTCATAGAATGGGTCCACCGAGTGCAGCGCCGACATCACTGTTAGTGCTGTGAGAGTGTGCAAAAAATTTTTGTGACCACATTTGTAATATGTACTAATATGTATAATATTTAGTACGATCGCTGAAAAAATCAATTGTTGGGAGAATATGTAGAATACTTTTGAGAGCTTCAATGTTTCGTAAATAATTTATAATTTATATGTGCAGGAAAGGTTGATGTGGCCAGGGCCAAACAAGTTACAGATCCTTAAAAGATCGTTACATAAGGTTCTAAAAAAATTATTCAGAAATCTTGAGATGCGGTCTGGTGTGTTGTAGGTTTCAGAAAAACATTTTCCTTGTGGTGCCAACGTTTCGATCTTTATTGAAATCATCTTCAGTGGGCACTCTCAATATGGACAATTAAACAGAAGACCCCTGAAGATGATCCAAATAAAGGTCGAAACTTTGGGACTATAAAGAAAATGTATTTCTGAAACCTACATCACACCAGACCGCATCTCACGATTTCTGAGTAATTATCGATTCACGGTCGCTAATCACCACACATTTATAATAAGTCTTCCACTAATTCATTTCGACTTTGAATTGGCCGTACGAGGTTGACAGAATTTTTTGGTCCAAATGGACACGATAATTGCAAAATTGGCGCCCGCTTACGGTACACGGTAATAAAAGCTGGTGAAAAATATAGTTTGAGCTCTGAAGATGATCTCAATAAAGATTGAAACGTCGGCACGATAACAAAATGTTTATCTAAGACCTACATCACACCAGACCGCATCTCACGATTTCTGAATATCTCTACACAGTTCTAACAAAATTCACTAATATCGTGGTCCGCTTAGCCAATTAATACATTACAATTAATTAAGGTTTTTAGTTAAGATGAAAAAAGTCAATGACACGAGCGGGATTCGAACCCACGATCTTCGGCTAGATACGCCGCTGCTCTACCACTTGAGCTATCGTGACCTCTATCCTTCCTACTCGGACATCAACTTCCCATTTCAACCACACCTTTTGAATTTTCCCTCCTTTTTGCAATTTGTTAAACGTCGTGGAATCGGATTGGATTCTTGACGACAATCCCGCTTGTGCCATTGACTTTTTTCATCTCAACTAGAAACCTTAATTAATTGTAATGTTCTAACAAAATATAACATGTACCATTAATTCCCAGTTGCATATTATTTTCTACAAAATTTCTCAGATTTGTTAATAATATTGTTGCTTAGTAGAAAACGTTTGTAATTATCTAATTATATTCATATTTAATTAAATTAAGTTTGATTTAAACTGTTTTATTCCATATGTGCTTTTTAAAAAATCTTGTAGTTAATGCTTTTGTTAAGAACAGTTACAACCAAGTGAATTATTTTATTTGTATGCTGGACACAGATTTTTGTTTGTTGAAGAGGAAGTAGGACTGATTTGAATATATATTTTTTTTAGAAAAAAAGTTGTAACAGTTCTTCTTCAGAAATGCATAATTTCCATGATATTTAACTATACAACTAAGCGATAAATATGACGAATATCACTTTATTAATATATGTTTGTGTTCTTTATTTATCGTAATCTTTAACTTAGAAAATACCATGAATTGTCCCTTATGTAAGACCATGTGAATTTTGTAACTCCTAGATAAATCACAGCAAATGTCTATAAAGATTTTTTTTTAAAATCAAACGCGTTATGTTCTCTCGAGTTTCTCAATGATTCAATCTTACAAGTGCACTTGTAATACAATAGGTCCCGATGTCATCTGCATGTAGAGGCCTGTTGACAATACTTCCATTTGTATATGGGAGGGGCCAAGGGGCAAATATACACAGGGAAAACGTGGGAACAAGGGTCAATATTGAAACTAAACAAAACTAGGAAATGCAGAGAGATCTTATTACTTTTAAAGAACCAGAATTAAAAAAAAAAAAAAAAAAAAAAAAAAAAAAAAAAAAAAAAAAAAAAACAACTGCTATTTGTTTCAGAAATTAGAGTGGTTGAATCATATATTCGTAAATTTGGCATTTTACAATGATTTCATTTTCAAAGATATTTGAAAAAATTAAACTTAAAATATTTAGATAACCAACCTAGAATACAATAAAAATTGGATAATTTTAACATAAATTTAAACTATGTATTATACAACAAAAATGAACGTAAAACTGGTGATGATGATTTTTAAAAGCCTGCAATAAAATAAGGAAACTTATTCTTTTAATTGATTGTCAGCAAGCTGAAATAATACACTAGACGGCGAATAATAGATTTTTTTCTGGTTGTATCGCAATGGTTTATATAATACGAAAAGCCTCGATTGTTTCGCCATCGCCGATTAATATTGACCTCACCTTGTTTAGATTCCTACATGTGTGTCATGTACGTCGCAGCTTCATTCTCATGACCTTCAACTTTCACTCTCTTTCCGCTGTATTTTTATTAACGGAGGATAGGTCGATTTTTACAATTTTATTGTCGGATGTGAGAGAAGTGAAAGATCCCACGGGGATATCTTACTCCTGTGAATCCTCGCTGTAATGGACTTACACCCAAGAAAATGCTAAAACCCATTAGAAGATAAATAGTTATGGCTTTTTTGTGCGTTGATTCTTCAACTGAAGAACCCGAAAAACTGTCTAATCAAAAGCAATTGGTATAGACGTACTTACAGAAAAATGCCCCCCGAAGATGGTAATATCAAAACGCTTCTGACAATTTAATAGATAATTACAAATTCAGGTTCATTACCTCACAGCCCTAATATGTCATAAAAATGTTAGTTTGGTATCCCTATCCTTTTGGGTACGGATATATAAAAAGGTAGCATCATTGGCGTGGATGAAATATTAGTAGACAACTTCAGGTTTATCATCATTTAGCCCTCAACGAAATATCTCACCACAATAATATTTTAATTCTGCTTAGCTACGTCATAGTATGATGCCATGTCAAAATGTTTATGACATGTACATACCCAAACGACTAACGGACAAAATATATCACCCAAATAGTTGTTTGTTCTGCTTTAAATATTATATATTATTTATTTATTTGACAAGATATTTTCTAACAATAAGAAATTTGCGTATATATGTGTATTTTTGAGCGATAGTGGCGGCGCCTCTATGCGTCCTCTTTAGCATATCTCCATTAGTGTACCATACCTCCTGAAAAACATTATTGTCAATGCTGTCTGGAAAATGTTCACGAAAAACGCATTTATCTTTATTTTAACAAATCTTTTGTATCAACAAAATCATTGTAGTATTGTTCAGAAACTGGAAGAACTAATTATCAATTTTACGAAGAATAACAGTTATAACAATTGTCAGCAAAAAAGTATTAATTTAGTAATTTGGTCGAATACAGTTAATTAGTTTAAAATAAATAAATAAATTAGTTTAAATAATTAAATAAACAAGTAAGTTTAACGAAATGACAATTTAACTAATTAACAGTTTAATAACAAATCAGTAGGTTACTGGTTAAATATTTTTATAAGTTATTAAGTAACATAAAGTTAAATAAGTGAGAAGGTTGAGATTCAGGAGGATAAAATATATTTTATTCTCTTGTGCTTCCAAGATCTTAGACAATCATATGTGCCGATTGAAGCACCTACGGAGTTTTCACTGTAGACTTTTTGAGAAAAAAAATGGCAACTAGTGTAGGCATTTAAGAATATAGAAACAAATTGTGGGCCCTAGGGTAGACCCTTGAGGGACTCCAGAAACAACTTTGAAAGAAGAAGTCGTAGCGTTGTTAAGAACAACGCGAAGGATCTTTCACATAGACAGGACATTATGATCCTAACAACTTATGTTGGGAACCATTCTAACAGCGTCGCCTTCTCTAGTACCATACCTGTGTGATTTTTGGTACTACTACTTTTACTAGGAGAGAAGTTGCGTCTAAACCAAGTCGCAAGCCGAATTGTTCTTCTATTAGAATACGTTTGGTTGTTGTGTAGCTTTCTATTCGTTTTAGTATAATTTTTTCTAATATTTTGCTTAGAGAGCTAAGGAGGCTGATTGTTGGTGCCTTAGTTGGTTTTACAGGTTTTTAATCAAAATTAATTTGGACGTTTTTGCTTAACCATGAAGGTATGGTCATATAAATGGAAATATCTCTGGACGCGACGAAATGACAAAACCCATCCAATATACCAAAACAGCAAGAAGATATCCACAACTACAAGTTCATCACCTCGCAGACAACAACTATTTATACAACGCCCAAATTAATAATTCGATTTGCTTATGATCGATGGTATAGACACAAATCAGGAAACATCATTTTGTTTGTCCATCTTCTCTGGTTTGAAACGACGACAGGAAATTATCACTAGATATGGAATAGAAAAACAACTAGCAGTTCTTAGTAGCAGTAGCAACTACATGTCCTTTAAGTTCTAAGCCTTAGTCAAATAATATTAGTAATGCTGGTTGATCTGCGAGTAGATGAACATATGCTTGACTGATCACTTCGCTGAGTCAGCCGATTCTGGCTGGTTCATTAGCTTCTGCACATTTTGATTTCAAAGTTTGCTGGCTTTGGGTGAATAGTTCCTCACTGGAGATGTGAAGCCGAAACGCTTGCTAGTCAAAAGTTAAACAGAGAGATAGGGTGATCCATTGAACTGTCAGAGCCGATCGGTTCAACACCTTGTGATGACCAACGTCAGGATTGTAGGGTGGAGACTAGGATAGAAGTAGACTTACACGGACAGAGGAAAAATTATCTTCTGTATTAAAAACATAATAGCTACAGGAGCGGAGGGGGGAGGAACAGGCTCGTCAAATATTACAATCAGTCCTATGATGTACTCTGGTGGGAGATCTAGGAAGGATTTAGCAATGGTGGAAGTGAAGGGTATTGGTAAAGTCTTGCTTGCGAGTCTGTACAAGGGTGAATTCTTTTAAAATAAAATACAAGGGATATTACAATCTCAACAAGATATTTTACAAAAATTAATAGGTTTGGTGGACATGCACAAGTAAAACGCTACTGAAGATTTTGGCAGGTAGACGAAATATCACAAAAAAATAATATTTTGGTCGTCTTACGATCAACTTGCTGATCGTCACTGATTTAGCCAGATGCAACATTAGTGGTGGATAAAAACACAGACAAACCGAGCAGTGTCAGAGCAAATTAGTATTGACAGGAAGACCAGGATGACACAAGATTCAATTCCACTGAAAACGAAATTACAAAAAAAAGTACCTAACTTTTAAAAAATCATGGTAATTAAACTTAAAAAATAAAATTATTATATGTTTGCAGTAATACAATCCATCTATGTTGGTTTTAATTATAATGGTTTGCATTGTAAACAAGAACTGTTGGAGTTCTTCCTCTCATAAATACATTTATAGCCTCTATGGAGATTTTGGCCAATAATTGTACTTTTGTTTGTAGGCTTTCCACAAACAAAGCACATAAACATAAAAGCATATTATCAAACAATTCGGCCAGACCTCACACTGGTGTTGTAAACCGGCCATTCTTCGATTCCAATGTGAAGGGTTGTTTTATGAAGAGGTGCCATTGTCATGTATCGATCTCGTCGGTTCGTTCTAGGGTTACAATGATTAATAGAAGGGAGAAAATTCGTTTTCGCATTTTCCAATTTCCGCAGGTATTTTCGCCTTGACAGCGAAGCATCGGGCAAAACGTGTACAAATGGCAGAAACCCCATTCGCCCCGGATTCCGGGGATAGCCGGGGGCGGTTTACCGTCGGCGAACATTTTTTGAAAGCCCTCTTGGAAAAATGGTTCCTTTTCGACTTATTCCGTCCAGAAGAAAACCCGCCGAAGTCCAATTAAAGCCCCGATGCATAATTAATTCGCGGCCATTAAGTCCACTCGAGTTGCCGCCCGGTTCGCAGTTATGACATTCCTGTTTCTAATTGAACCCATTGTCGGAGGGCGCACCCTAATTGCAATCCAGGCCTTTCTCGAAAAAAAGGAAAAAAAACGATGAAAAAGAAAAAAATACGCCGGGGAAACCATTAATTCATTCAGCATGTTCTGCTTGTTGCCCGAAAATTAAAATCCATTGAATTTTTCAATGCTACGAATAACTATGCTGATTTTTCACGATCACACATTCAGTAAACGTAGATTACATCAAATTAAGGCAATTAAAAGTAAGTAATCTATCATTGTACAGTTCAAACAAAACTAGGGTTTGACCAAGTATAACAAAGTAGGAATAGTGTAATTTTAATCAATTTCAGCAACCAAAACTTCTACTTGCCACTTCAACTCGAATTTCTCGTCAATACAGTTTTTAATTTTATATACTTCTTCTTATGTTCTTTCTGTTCTCTTCATGTTTATTGGAGTGATATCGCCTATAGTGCAGGCCAGTGTAAAAGTACGGAATCCTTTGATAGCCCAGATGATCACTTCAAACCATACTCTTGTCTTAAGAATGAATGAATGAATGAATGAAAAAGTACTTTATTAGATAAACAAAAGAGGATAAAATAAGTGTACATAATCAAAAAGCACATTTCGGCAATGGTTATCAACGTCTGCCGGAGTCGGACTATACATTTTTAATAAACCAGGAACACATCACTTCTTAAGGAATAAACAAAAGAGAGAGAAAAAAGCTATATAAATAAACTAAAATAACAACATATCGCTCTATGCGAATATAAATAACCAGGGTGTCTCTTATATATACAGTAAAAATTTAATAGTTAAAATAAAAAACAAGCGTTTTCCTGTAGTACCAGGCTTCCATCGCAAACTTTACCAGATTTAAAGACTCGGGGTTGTTTAATAAAGAGATTAGGTGCTCTCTCGTCAACGTGGGCAAGCCTATATGCCGTGTTCGGAACTCCGCTAAAACTGGGCATTCTGCTAGAAAATGAAAACAGTCTTCTCAAGCCTGCCTGTTGCAGAGAGAGCACCTGTCGGAACTATTGACTCTTGTGGGGTTATAATTAGAGTATAGTAATTTTGAATTGAATTCCGCACCTAATTTTGAAAAACCAGCGAGCTAGCGGAATGGACGGACTTTTAGAATCTTGCGCTATGTTCAAGAAAGGTTGACTGATATTAAGGTTGGAATGTGAGAAGTGCAGATATTGTTAATTAATTTTGAGTGTAAAAGTGGCCACTCGTTTGTCACATTGTTTGCCCAATTGTCCAGGGATAAATTGTCATTCGGCTGAAATTGTTAAGCCAAGTTATTACTTATTATACCTAAACAACGAATTAACTTAAGAGCTTCGACACGTCACAGGCCTTAAATTAATAGATTAACTTAAAGCAAATTTAACGTAATTTTGGATGACACAAATCAATTTGTCCGCAGTCAGTAATTCTAAAGTTTTTAAGCAATTTAATGGACCTAAGTCGAAAAAAAAGCCCAAAACCTGAAATGGCTTTTTTTCCGATGAGATTTGTATATGGGTTTATAAGACGGTTTTCTGTTGCATATGGTGAGTAGAAACATCAGAAATTATTGACATTTATCGCCAGACACCTTGTACAAATCCAAATATAAAACCACCGCTGGAAAATGGCACAAAAGATGCCGAAGCACGGCATAAGAATTGAACTATTAAAATACATCCTGCACTGCAAAAATAGGCGCTACAAATGCCATTCTGTCTTATTGAATATATAAAGTTTTGAGTATTTAAAACAATCCAGTTGCCACAATTGTGTATACACCAAGTCAAACAAACAAATAGAAACTAGGTAAATAATAATTAATTATCCTCATTATATTTTGTGATCAGATTGGGCAAATAACTTCTTTCAGCTAATTAATCTTTTTGTAAGGTATTGATTGAAAATAAAAAATTCTCAAGCGGGATTCGAACCCAAGACTTTCTGTTAAATAAAATTAGTGTTTCTTTATTTCATATACAATTAGTGTTTGGTATTTGTTAATGTTTTGAAAGGTATCAGCAATTCGTCATTTAATGATTAAATGATCACTGTATATAAATCACTTGTCATATGAAAAATAATTATTTTTTAACCAGTATAATTGTACTTTACGTTTTTTTAAATTATATTCCAATTCGACTTGCATAGGAGAAAACAATAATAAAAAAATTAATCTTTTTGTATAATGTTTTCGTTGAGATGAAAAAGCAAGTGTCAGCGGCATTCGAACCCACGACCTTTTCGGCCCAATACGCGGCTGCTCTAACCGCTTGAGCTATCATGACTCGGGCAACTTCTCATCTCAGCCTACAAACTTTCGAATTTTTCCTCATTTTTGCCAATTTTCCAATGTCGTGTAATCAAGATTCGATTCTCGGCGATAAATGAAATGAGCACTCAGAATTTTAGTGATTATTTACTTCACTTTACTTATTAAATCCATTTATATTTCGTAGTATGATTGACCAAAGTTCTTTCAATTAATTACGTTTTTCTAATATACGAAAAAGACTACTCCACGAAAAAACTTATTGATTAAAAAAATAAACAAATATTAGGCCTACATCATACGGGAGACTTCCCTTCAAATGATAAAGGAAGAGAAAAGGTATAAATTTAGTAATCAAACCAAATGGTTGATTACTGATTTTTTGTTCTTTCGTTAACCTTATTGTCGAGTATTCAGTTCATAACAGAAGTTAAAACCTAGAATTTAGCCCCTTCGTAACTGGCTTAGGGCAAGAAATTCATAATTGGTTTATCGAATTGGATTATAATTGACCCTTTCAATTGTTCGGGTCGAAAATGGATTTGGGAGGTTGTACGTACAAGTGTTCTAACTTGTTTATAATTAAGGGAATCTGGGTCGTGGGAAGTGGCCAGACTTTTTCTAATGGCAATCAGTTTTAATTGCCGAATAATCAAAACCATCTTTTCATACGCCGTTATTGCAGATGCGTCCACAGGTGGTAGAGTCGGTTAATAATTTTTACCCCTGTGGGAAACTTATTCCAATCGTTGAACGTTAACGATGTCTTCAGATTCTGACCGGACATTTTTCCGTCCGAACGTCCGGCAGAATAAATCGGTACCTGTCCGGGCCATCTCACGTGTGAAACCGAGGAGAAAGGCCCGGCCCTTATTAAGTACACGTGTATATTGCTTCGGTGTTTTCCGAGAGATTGGGTTTTCTTTTCATTAGGTCCCGGTTCCAATCAAGAGGCCGCCTTCCAATTACTTACATCCCTTTTGTTGACCGAGCCACACGTGACATAGGGTCCAGAAATTCGCAAAACCAAGAAGAACCGACCAAATAGAATGTAACAAAAATTAAAACATTCGGGAAAAAATGTAGATAGCAACAATTTGCATAAAACATTGACTATACTATGAAAATCAATCGGGGGGGGGCGCACAGTCTCGCTTTTTTTTATTGTTAGAATAGAGTAGAATAAATTTTTATTTGTACATGTACCCAACAAAAAAATAATTTTAGAATGTATGGAAAGTGACATTTCACTATGGCTTCCTACTATTTACACTAATCAATTTTTTTTTTATACAAATCGGTAAGAGAAATTCCATAACAGTTTGTCCGAAAAAATTCTTGCTAAAAAAACCCACAAGCAAAGTGATGAAGTCTATACATAATACAATTAATTAAGGTTTTTAGTTGAAATGTGTAGAGATTAATGACCGTTATTCGATAATTATTCAGATATCGTGAGATGCGGTCTGGTGTGATGTAGGTTTCAGAACAAAATTCTTTTTATAGTGCCAACGTTTCGATTTTTTATTGAGATCATATTCAGGGCTCAAAGTGTTTGTCTTCTGTTTAATTGTGCCATTCTTGCGTGTCGCGTTGAACACAGGAGCCAAACACTTTGAGTTCTGAAGATGATCTCAATAAAAGATCGAAACGTTGGCACTGTAAAGAGAATGTTTTTCTGAACCAGACCGCATCTCACGATATCTGAATAATTGTTTTTAGTTGAGATGGAAAAAAGTGAATGGCACGGGCGGGATTCGAACCCACGATCTTCGGCTAGATACGCCGCTGCTCTACCACTTGAGCTATCGTGACCTGGACCCAATTGGTCAAGCCGATCACGAAATTAGTGAATCTATATATAATTTAAATAAATGCATGTAAAAAGTGTACGTTAAGTTTCATCCTCTTTTGTTACCAATTTGCGTTTGTTGGATATCCACGTATAGATCTGCAAATGGGATTTGAGTAGACACTTACACGCTTAAAGAATTTGCAGAACGCATCAATTTCCCCCTTTCATGTTACTTCGCTCGTGTCTGTCAATCTATAATGGGAGAGGCAGTGGCTCACATTTCGCTAGACAGGATTCGACTAAATGTGTTAAAGTACAAAACCAATTTTGACTTTTTTATTTATAACACTTAACTTTTTTATATACTTTTATACTTATTCATGAAAATACGACACTTTAATTGATGTAAGGCTGGGTTTTATTATATGTAATAAAAGTTTCACAGGGCTACCATATTCAATAGGTTTCGGTAATTACGGATCCCGGTCCAGTCTTGTTATAGGATATTTACAGCCGTGAAGCCCTCGCTTTAACGGCGTCTTTACGACTGTCCACTCGCCATTGATGCTCTCAACGTGAAAATAAAGCTAAATTTTATTTGTCCCTTTTCACCCCCGGGACCATTTGAATAACAAAAATAACGGATTTATACAGATATAATGCCGGGTCGGGAATAGTTTTTATTGCCGGTTATTCACTGGAACAGAGATGGAATTCCGGGGACCGCGTGCCCCCAGGACCTTTGAGCTTTTCCCTCGAACGCGGAATTATTGGGTTGTAAACCGTGATTGATTGAAATGTCTCCCCAGTTCTTCGGCCGGCGGGATGTTAAGCCTACCGTATCACCATATATTTTCTTGACAGCAGATCAGAAAGCGTAATTTATGTTTTTGTTTAAACGGCGGGGAACGATTTGAACGCAAAACTGTTTCTCATGTCCGGGTGAAAATAGCGCGGATTCATTGCCCATTTGCTCGAAACGCGCATTGTAATATCCCATCGAACTTTCAGTCTATAATGTATTTAAAATTTGATCGTTATGTACCACTTGTTCTGGTTATCGTCGTTGTTTTTGTCTGTCAAACGCTTTTCGGCGTTTAGCGATCTTCAGTATAAAAAGTACCAATCAAATTATATATTCATCAACCCTCAGACCACAGGGATAAATTTCACAGTTGTATTGTATTTGTTTGAATTCTTTCAATTTTTGTTACATAAAAAAAATTACAGTACATTCAGATATCTCTACTGGTTTTTCTAAAATAATTACTTTTTGATAATTAAACTGTTCAAAAATGAAAGGGTACTGCCAATTTTGTAGTATTATATGTACTTTTTCTAGCATTTTTGTTTTATTTTTATTATAAATTGCATAAAAATTTATTAGAAATTATGTTTGTTTTTTACTGAAGGAAAATCTAATTAAGGGATTTTGAAAAATAGCAAAATTAAAAGGTCTTCTATAATTTTGTTTATTGGGCACAATAATTTTTTTAAACAATTAGTATCGTGTATACTGCCCTCTGTTAGCTCTATGCACCTCCTTGTCATAATGTTAAGAAGGTTGTCACGAATTTCATAAAGAATTTCTCTCCATAGTTGTTGCAGCACTGCATTAAGTTGTGGCACGTCAACTGGCTGCTGATGGTGATCGTAAAGCCTTCTCTGCAAGTTATCCTACAGTGCTCGAAGGACAATTGAGGACTAGAGACAATGGGAGAAGGAGCAGATGCGAAATTCTCAGGTTTTCTAAACATAGATGAACACTTTGCCATCACTAAACTGATGAGATCTGCATTGTTCATCCAGAAATCGAAAATTCCTGACAATCCTGGTTTGAAGGGTCCTCGATAATTTATTGGACTTCTTAAGGAATTGCGGTGAGGTTGCCTTAACAATATGCAGTCAAGTTTGTCCACCAGTGTAAATCTCAGCCTAGGCCATTACATCGCTTTCTCTAAATTACACTGAAGATAAAACAAATTTGGGCAATGTACGCATCCCCTGTTCTCGGTACACTTCGGCCCCTACAATCGCTATGCAGACAGAAACGCGACTCACCAGTAAACATAACAACATTCCAATTGGCGTTTTCCTCTAGCGCTCGCTGCACCGTTTTCTCCTGAGTTGCTGGTGGCGGGCTGTTGCTGCAAGTCTTCTCATTATACTATGTGGCATGTATGGCATACTATGTGTCGCTAACTTTGCACAAACGATTACGGATAGTTTGTGTTGATAAAGGCCTTGCTTATAGGGCACCTTCTTGCAGCAATCACAATCCACTCCAGGCATCCTATTGCCACTTCCAGTTTGTTGAAATTGGGCTAAAGCCCGGCAGATCACCACGCTCTGAGAAACACCAACTGCCTCTGTGATACCCACTGTCGCTGACATCGATGACTCATTCTCACAATAATATTGCGTACTTCTGGTTCAACATATCTTTCCATGGTTAAAGAGAACACAGCTGAAGTAATATAGAGAAAAGGTGTTTACTTATAAAATGAGTAAGTTTTATATTTTGAAGGAAATCAATTATGAAAAATGTGGTTTAACATTTGTTTGTTTTTGGTTTGTATTTGGTATTTTCTTTTATCCAACTAACAAGAATATATCGGTTTACTTAGTTAAAATTAATATAATATGAATAAATTACCAATATCTCTATTTTTGAGCAGTGTGTGTATGTGTGTGTGTGTGTGTGTGTGTGTGTGTGTGTGTGTGTGTGTGTGTGTGTGTGTGTGTGTGTGTGTGTGTGTGTGTGTGTGTGTGTG